>JADLZK010006747.1:0-428053 GCA_015847255.1 Hyparrhenia diplandra
AGACCACGGTCGGTGCCACATAGAGCTTACCATGTAAAGACAACGCTTTCCAGCCTTCGATAGCATAGCTTAATTTTTCCTCCGCTTGAGCTCTCTCTTCTTCACTTTGCCGGCTGCAAGCGTATGCTTTGTATCCTCGGATTTCGTGCCGTGTCTCTTCACAGTTGGGGTGATGTGCCCCTCGGGTTCAAATGCCTCCTCCCCGACGATCTCGGGCCGCCTCGTCGCTGTCCCCGCGTGTCAGGCAGAAGCGAGGCGCCTGGCCGAAGCGGAGGCGGTGGGCAATCGGCCGAGAATCCTGGAGCCGAAGCACCGAGAGCTCTCGGCCATCCACCCACCCCTGCCGGAGTAATGCCGAGTCCCACCGAAGTCTCCTGGGCGAAGCCTCCCCGATCGCTGGTGGTGGCGCTGGCGCGACGTAAGCGCACTGCCTGGCGGGCCGCCAGCGCCGCGAGCCGCTGCTCCGTGACCGAAGGTCGATTTTCTCCGGTCGTGGCGGTGGCACCGGCCGAGGCACGCTTCTGAAGAAGAGAGGAGCTGAAGCAGTGGTGGCCCCCGTGTGAGTCTGGTTCTGCCTTGTTGTGGCCGGCTAGCTGCACTGGCCGCAGCCCACCAAGCCTTCCTCCATGCTCGTGGCGGCGTGAGACTCACTCGGAAGCGCCCGAGGACTGCAGGCTCAGCTGCTGCGCGAGCTGGCCCTGAGCCGCGAGCTCTTGTCGCTGCCGCTTCTGGTGAGCTCGATGCCTGCGGACCTTGAGCTCGTCGGCCGTCATGCTCGAGATGACGAGCACGCATGGGCCGCCGACTCCACGCAGCCTCTACTGTGAACGAGCTCTTCGGCGACTGGCGATGCGGCGGCTACGCGATGATAGGGTCGCTGGATGGCGTGTCGCTCCTTTCGCAAGGGGGACCTCGGACCGTTCTCGCCGATGTTCTGAGACGTACGCCCGTGCTCGTGTTTCGCGATCGCCGCAAGTTTCTCCTCAGCTGGGAGTGCCTCAAGCAGCGCTGGGCCGAGGGCTCGTCTGCAGCCGACGCTCTTGAGGAGGTCGTCGCCGGGCTTCGCCTGCGGGCGATGGCGATGGCGAGGATCGTAAGAGGCGGCCACGAGGGTGGCCCGCTCGAGGAGGAGGCGAGGTTCTCGCGAGGACATCTTTGGAGGGCTGCCGCTCAACGCTACCGACGCGGTGTCGGGGCCTGGCCTCGCCACGATCGGTGATGGATATCGACGGGGCGTAGGTGTCTGGTGCGATGTCGCGCAGCAGCCGTCCTTCAGCGCGGACGCTCTGCCTCCTCAGACTACTGTGTCCCGATGACGCCACAACCGGCCGCCCCCGCCGGAGGCCGACGGTGTGCTCTCGCCGCCTCGTGTTCTGACCGGGTGGTGGTACTTTTAGTCAGTTTCCTTCCATACCTTTGTTAGGGAGCTCACGCGCTCAACCTCCTTCGGGAGTACAGGACTCCTTCGTGGCTACAACTCAACCCGACACGGCTTTCCGTGGAGGGCCGCCGGTCCGGGAGAGTAAGCCCGACGACGGCGCGGCGCCGACATGCGGAGGAAGTCGACGTGACGCACCCAGCACCGTATCTCGAGCGCCGGGTGGAGGAGGTCACTGGAGTATGCTCGCGGAGTGGAAGACCAGCCCCGGTGAGGCGCAGGAGAAAGTGGAGACCGTACTCCGCGAGGCGGTCCGGAGGGAGGAGCGCGAAGCTCGCCCACGAGCCGCAAAGAAGACGAAGATGCAGAGGAATTGGACTCCTCCACGGATGCTTGAGCGTATGAGCTTGAGCGCCCAGGCCCGAGAAGCCCCTCGCAATGAGACCGCGGAAGGACAAGGACGAGCTCAAGGGACGCTTCTATTATCGCATCGCCGAAGCCACGGTGAGCTCGCTTCGGCCCTCCCCTCGTAGTTTTGTATACGAGCAGAGCTCTACGACGAGCTTTGGAATAAGCGGAGGCCGCTCTTTCTTCATGTTTTCGTGGTTTTTGCGACTTGTGTCTAATCCCCTACTTTCCCTCCTCAGCCCGAGAAGGAGAGGACCCGTATATGGAGTGGGAGGCCGAGGACAGGGCAGACACCCGCCTCCTCCGAGTCCACCTTGAGCACACTCACCATCGCCGTGGGCAGTGGCAAGGAGGCGACCTCAAGGCTGCGGCCAGCTCATCGACGCGCTGCGACAGCCAAGGCGCTCCCGAGCGTGCCGCCAAGGTCGCGGAGGAGGCCGAGCTTGAAGCGCGCTTACTGACCCGGCCGCGTCGGGGACGCCCATGACATCCCCGGTGGAAGATGCGGGACTTGACGCATCGGTGTCCGATGTTCCGCGCAAGGTGATCTGAGGACGCTGCGCGCACGGGCAGTAAGGCGGTCGGGCTCGCTCTTCTCCCACTACCCCGATTTCGAGGTCGGCCGCCGCGGCAGACATGGGAGGGCTGTGCATCGACGACGCGACACCGAGCCAGGAAGTCCGGCCGTCACCGAGGTTGCCACGACCTGAGCGGCCCGCCGAGCTTTTCAAGATGGTCACGATGAGCTCGAGGTCTCTGGGCATCCCGTCGGGTGAGGATGGAGCTGATGAGGGATCCGCCAGCGAGGAGGCCGCATATGACGCCCCTCGCCGGCGCCGATGGATCAGAACCCCCGGGGCAGTATAGGATTCGAGGCTCGGCCTCTTAGTGAACCGGTTAAGTCCTCGCTTGCCGAGGCGAGTTGTAAAAGACCTCGTGGGGTTATGGTTTGTGGACGTTGTGCCTCCGCGCCGCCTTCTTGCCGCGGCCCCCGCTCGATATTCTTCCCGTATGAGGAGCCCTGTCGGTCGGACGACGGACCTTCCCTGACCTTCCACGCGGGGCCGAAGGTCGCGGCTGTCGCGCCATACTTTCTCGTGATGAGCTCATAGGTTAGCCGTCTCGGGTATTGCTCGTGGCCGAGGGAGAGGCGCCGAGTTTTCTGTGAGTTTGAGCTCGCTTGCCCAAGATTTCCGCATTCGACTTTTGTGAAGGACGGCTTTGTGAAATCGTGGGTGTGCACTCTCGACCCGGGCCCCCTCGAAAAGGACCGGCCTCGTCGCCGAGGGCCGGGCCGTTGCTCAATAAACCGTTAACGAGAAATGAGCTCGAGGCTTTTGCACGGATCGATGCAATCGGCGACATTTTTCTTAACACAGCTTAGAGGGTACACAAAGATCTAGGTGAATTGAGGGGGACAGCCCTATGGGCATGAAGCGCCAAGAACAAAGCAACCATCTTAGAGAGATCTCAGAGGAATCGACGCAGCCTATTCCCCGGGCCGACCGATCTCATTGCTTGCTTGTCCGGCCCTTCTCGGCCTGGGGCCCCGAGCAAGGTGGAGGTCGAGGTCAGATGATCGAGCCTCGGTGGGCGGCCGTAAGCGCCCCTCCATCTCCCCCGGTCGTCGCTCAGCCCGATGCCTGAGGTGACCGAGCGCGAGACGTGCCTCGGGCGCTCCTCCTCCTCCGGCCGAGGACCGTGGGGAGGCTCTGAGGATGGAGGTCTCGCAGCACCCCCGTGATCCCGGGGAGTCCCACCCGACGGGAGCAGAGACCCTCCCGGCGGCCATCCTTCCTGCCTCTGCGACCGGGAAGGCCGGGGTGAGCCGGCCGGTTCGGCCCCCGACCGGGCACCTGGGCGCGAACCGGGGTCTCCCAGATGTGATGTACACGGGAGACGCCCGCTACCGGGCCTAGGCCGCGCCGATCGCGAAGACGCGCGGCAAGATGCGCATTGACGCGCCTGCGAGCCTCCTCCTCCGTATAGCCTCCGGGTCGAGGAGGTCGTACATAATCCCGCGGCCGCCCACGGGTGTCCCGGCTGGCGAGCTTGAGCTCCGGCCCGAGGCCACGCGGTTCCACGCCGTCGCGCCCGCCGCGCCTGAGGGAGCGACGCGGGGCGCGGATGCCGCGACCGGCCCGCGCGGCGCAAATCGGGCGTGGGCGGCCGGTGGATCACGTCGCGGCCGCGCCCGTGGGGATCGATATTCTCGGGACGCTATGATGAGCTCCCCGCCGACATCGCAGCGAAGAGCCCGCGACGCCAACGCGCTGAGTCATCGTTCCAAAGGGCTTCGCCGTGGACGAAGCCTCCCGCCGCTTCGTATCGACGCCGCATGGGGCTCTCAATCAAGGGACGCTGGCCCTCGCCCGAGCGAAGCTCTCCCGAGTTTCTCATCCGCACGACGACGATTCTTACATGAGGGCCTCTTCCCGCCTCGCCCGAGCCCGAGCCCGACATCTCAAGGACGACGGAAGAGTTTCCTCGCCGCTATTCTCATGGCAGCCGTACCGGAACGAGAGTTGGCCAACCGCTTCCCGATGTATATCGAGCCACGCAGCCGCCACAGCCATAAGGAGGTCCTTCCCATCACACCGCCCATGCTACCCCCATCAATTCCAACAAAGATCGGCCACACTCCCCTCAGTACGGTCGACGTGCGCCCCTCATCCATGGTATGGTCGCCCATGTCGACACGGATGGTCCTCACCGCGACAATGACCACACGACGCCAGGCCACCCGCCCAAAACCCCGATTCTCCATTGTACGGCTACGCCACTTCAACATCCAGTCTCCAAAGAGCTCGAAGACGCACCGGCCGTCGCCAAAAGAGCCCGCCCGAGAGCTCCTCACACGCACTTCGGGTCGTGATCCAACAACTCGGCACGGCCCCGACGGGCGCATGTGGTTAAGCCTCATACAAGAAGATGGCCGCTCTTCCCATGCCGAAGAGACGGCCCAACCACGATCGAAGACGAGAGTGACACATGATCATCACCCTGCTCGATCTCCCGCAGGCGACGACGACCGACATCCGACATCCAAAGCTACCTGAGCTCGAAAAGAACCCCTCGGCCAATCAACGAGCTCGCTTGAAGATTCTTTACCTACCCGCCGCCTCCATGACTCCTCGTCCCATGCGTCCGACCCCAACCTCGTGAGCCTCGTGATGCCTTGCTCCCACCACTATAAAAGGAGGGGCGTGGACTCGGCCAGTAGAGGCGAGACAACGCACTCAAAACACCTCACTCACCTCATATTGGCACTCGCCTCAATCACGGAGACTTGGGAGTCCGGGCCTCCCTCTCGATCTCGCTTGTACGCACTCTCGTACGAGCGCTTGAGGTCGGATAGTGATCACACCGACTAGGGAGCCCGATCTTGCTCGAACTAGTATAAACATTGTGTCATTGTTCTAGAGCTAGGCCATTCTGAGCGCCGCGACCGCCGGCATTATCGACCAGGTCGCCGCGACACCGCACCACCGACACGCCCCTGGTTCCCTGGCGCGCGCCGCCGCCGAGGAGGCCCCCGGACACTCCAAACGCCACGCGGCGCCCGAGGGGGCGATACGGGACCGTAGTGATTGAGAGGAGGCCTTCCCCGGCGCTCCCAAATCGCGTGACGGGTGCCGAGGGGCCGACGCCAAGAACGGGCCAGCATCCGCCCGGTCGACGGCGGTTGAAGTCGCCGGGGTGTCGGGATGCCAACCGGAAACCCGAAGCGCGCTCGGGAGGACGCCGCCAAAGCGGCGGGTGCCATCCCGCCGGGCGGGAGGTATGGGGTACGGTCCCCCGAAGCCCTGGCGGGACAAGACGCCAGCGCCGCCGCCGGGTGGGATGAGGGAGGAGGACTATGCCGCAGCCCGCCGATGGCCACGAACCTTAGGGAGCCGAACCGAGGATCATGGCCGCCGGAAGCGAGGCGGAAGGGAAGAGCCATCGGAGTGGTGGAGTCACACTAGCGCGCCCTACCGGGCGCCGCTAACCGGCCGTGGTCCGATATCGCGGTGACCACCGCCACGCGAATCGACCGGCTAGTGCTTCTCCGAATGGCCTAGCTCTAGAGACAATGACACAAGATTTATACTAGTTCGGGCAAAATCAAGCTCCCTAGTCCAAGCAGGATCACTATCCGAGCTCAAACGCTCATACCGGGCAGGCATGATAAGCGATCGAGAGAGGGAGCTGGCTCCCAAGTCTCGAGATTGAGGCAAGTGCCAATATGAGGGTGAGTGAGGATGTTGGTTGGTGGAAACTTGCCCGTCTGTCCCTCAACCCCGAGGCCTACCTCCCCTTTTATAGTCGCAAGGGGGGGAACACAAGCTCTTCCCCGGCCGAGGTCTAGAGGACGGGGTTCGCAAACGCCGGGAGTGAGAGCGGTCTCAGAGTTTCTGACGAGCTCTTTTTCCATGATCACGAGCTCTCCCCATGCTCGTGGAGGCTTTGATGCTGAAATTGGTCGCCGCCGTACGCTGAACCGGGTCCGGCGGTGGTCGCGCCGCCTGCCCTTAATCGTAGTTGGAAACCGCCTCTTCTGCAGGGGGGCGCTTGCGGGCCGACGCTGGATGCGCCTCCGCCTGCATCTGCCGGATACCAGAGAAGAGCCGTTGGAGACCATTGTGGCATGGCGGGGTGATGGAAAAAGACCCTCCCCCCGTAGCTGTAGCGAGGCATGGCTACAAAGCTCGTCAGGGGAGCAGCTTGGCCAACTCCGCACTCCGCTGGCTTCTCTTGAAGGCGCCGAGCTCTTCGCCGGGGGGCTTGTCGAGCCGAGCTCAAGCGAGGCGGAAAGAGGTCTTCGCAGAGGGTGCTCATCGCTACGACCAAGGGGGGCTCACTTCGGGAGAGCTCGCTCGAGGCGAGAACTTCCCTTCGTTCTCGAGAGCTCATACGTGTTTGCTTAGCCACGGTGAGAGCTCGACCGCAAGGGAGCTTCGGTGGAGCAAACGACCTCTTTGCCTTTGTGAGAGGGGCCCTTAGGGCTATACCTGCGCCGCCTGATGTCGAGTAGGAGCTCATCCTTAGTGTCCCGAATATAGATCCCCCACAATTATTTTACTATTTTATGGATCTCACCTGCCCTATCATCTCTCTCTTCCCGTTATTAGTTAATGATGAGGGATTAAACCCAATCTCTTTAGATTTTCATGCAAAAAGTGATTTTGTAATAACGTGACACCTTATTTAATGTGTATGAAATTCCATAAAACTTCCATTGAGACTGGTCTAACGATCATTGGAAGTCCCAATGTACGACGTGGAGTATGGTTTGATCGAAACGAACAAAGAGGGGGGAGCTAGGCAATTAGTTTACAAATAGGGACTCCTCCAACTGATAATAGGACTACCCCATATCTTTTTTTGGTAATAAAATATTAGGAAATTGCTGGAGATGTTTGAGATTGATTGAGGAAAAGTCACTACACTGAACTCACAGTCGACGAAACATGCTGTCTGGCTAAGGTCATGACACGCAAGCAGCTAAACAATAATTATCGCAGCAGCTAAACAATAATTATTGGTGAAGACAAAAAAAAAAAGATGATACACGACCTCCGGCAGGGTTGACCGTTGTAACCACGCAAGCAACAAAAGCAGATGCATGGTTATAACACACACACACACGCTCTCTGTCTGTGACTCGGCTTGTGGGTGCGCAGGCACGTTCTGAATTGCCCACATGCTGCTCCGAGAATGATCAGCGAATCAAAAGGTCAGACTTTCTTTTATTTTCATTAATCTCGACGGACAGACAGAGCAGAATGATAAACGATCCATTCATGGTAGCCGTAGGCAATGATTTGGTTGGGTAAATGAATGAATGAATGAACATAATCGTGATGCCAGATTGGGGAGTAATTTTGTATAATACTGTAGTAGAAAGAAAGAAAAACGTTGTTATCCTCCACGTTTAGTTGGCAGAAATTTCTAACTTTTTTTCCCACTTTCTCCATCACATCACATTAAATACACCAAAAATTATATGTTTGAAGTATTAAATGTAGATAAAAAATAACTAATTACACAGTTTAGATGTACATCATGAGACGATTCTTTTTGAGCCTAGTTACTCCATGGTAGGATGATATTTACCACTAACAAACTAAACGCCAAGCTACAAGATAACGATGTGACATTCGGTTCCAAATATTTGCCATCTAAACAAGGCCTAGTCACGTTATTATAAAGTCTACATGATGGATTCATTGGACAGAATGATTTTGCTGCTACTAATTGAGGCGAGGATGGCGGGGCGTGCCAGTTGCAGTTCATCATCCATCCATCCATTCACTATGTAGTGAGTGAGAGGCAGACAAACGGCACTAAGGACAGCTCGATCAGTATTAATCCGACCTTTCTACAGGCAGCAGGGCCCCCCAAATCATCACACATACATACATGCTCAACAATCTCGAATATAAACCTACGTACAAGACTGACAGAGTAATAAGAATGGAAATCGAACGGGAAATTCAGAGTCATTCACCAAATCACCAGCATACACTCCCACCACAGCATCAATAATACCCCTGAGGTTCGGCGGCCACCGGGTGAGGGCTACGGCACGGTCCTCCTCCCCGCATCCGCCGCCCGGCGGCGGGCGCTCGACGCCTTGTCCCCACCGCTGGGGCTTCAGGGACCGCACTCCCCCTCCTCCCCACCGATGGGGTGGCACCCGCCTTTTGGTGGCGCCCCTCGCACGGACCGCCGCCGGTTCCCGCTGGCAATCCCGACACCTCCAACGACTTCGGCCGCACGACGAGGCCGCCCTCGCTGGTTTCCCGACATCCTCCCCTCGCCGCCCCATCACGGTCCGGGAGCGACGGGGAAGGGCCTCCCTCCATCACCCACAGTCCCACGCCGCCCGCGCCATGTGGGCGTCCGGGAGCATCCGGCTCCTCACACAGCCGCCGCGTAGGGAACCCGGAGGCACCGGCACCCACCATCCCGGGCCGCACGCCGGGTCGCGCCACCACACCGACGGGCGGGCGCCGCGGCCACGCCACTCCCTCGACCCAGACGGGCGGCGATGACCGGCTGGGAGACCTCGTGGATCTTCCGGCCCGAAGCTCGAAGCCGCCAACCCGACGCCCGTGGACGCCATCGCTGGACATACGACCTCCCCGATCCAGAGTTGCTATACGGGCTCGCCTCGAGCGCCCACCGTCATTATCGCGCCGCACGGCCGCCGCGACGCCGACCCCTCGCCGCCCTCACCGCCCCCGTATGTACCAGACCCAACGCCGGGTTCCACGCCCCCATCGTGGAGCAACCGCCGCCACCCCGAGCCGCCCTCCAGCCACCCGAAAGCAAAGAAGTGGCCACCAAGAGGGCCCCTACTCCCCGCCTGGAGAAGCCCCGGATCACCGAGGGCGCCCCGGGCCGCCTCCAGCCTCACTGGCCCGCGATCCCGGCGGAGGAGGAGGAAGCGGAAACACGCCCCGCACTCGGTCACCCGGCATCGGGCCGACCAACGGCCGGAAGGTCGAGGGGACCCACGGCCGCCCCACGAGCCTCGGCCGTCGACCCTTACCTCCGCCTCCGGGAGGCCCCAACCCAAAGGACGCAAGCTAAAGAACCAGATCGACGCGGCAGAACGGCCACGCCGAGAACGGTTGCTTTTGTTCTTAGCGCCCATGCCTATAGGCCCCGACTCATTCCCGCTCACCTAGATGCTATGTATCCCTCTAAGCGGTGTTAAGAAAATGTCCTTCGAGTGCATCGATCCGTTCAAGCTCTCGAGCTCATTTTCCCGGGACATTATCAGCGATTGAGCAATGACCGCTCTCGACGACGAGGCCGCCTTCGTCGGGGGGCCACAAGGATCGTGATGCGCACTCCCCGCGACTCGCAAACCAGCTCTCCACAAAGCCGCAAATACGTAGCCGAGCAACGAGCAAACCCGCACCTCCCTCAAAGACGGTAATGCCCCCCAAACGGCCAACCTATGAGAGCTCATCACCAGAAGCACCACGCGGCCGCCCAACGACCTTCTACGCCCCGCGGCCAAGAAGGGAAGGGCCCGCCGTCCGCTCGGGGACGAGCCCGCACTAAAAAGGTCGAAAGGTGGCACGAAAAGAAGGCGCCAGTGGAAGCGACATCCGCCATGCCATAACCACCGTAGAGTCTTTACAACTCGCCTTAATCGCGAGGACCTAATCGACGCAAAGGGAGGCCGAACCCAACCCTATCCTTGCGCAAGGGGTCCCCTCGGTCCGTCGCCGTAGGCGAGACACACACGGCGGCCTCCTCCGCGGGCGGATCCCCCGTCCGTCCATCTCGCCAACGGATGCCCAAAGACCTCGAGTCGGGCCGCCCATTTTGAAAAAGCTCCGGTGGATAGCTCCACGCGGGCAGCTCCCCGGGCGACGGCAGCACTTCTACTCGGTGTCGGTCACGTCGACCTCCCCCGAGCCCACCCCGTCCGCACAGGCCGACCGAAATTGGGGTAGTGGGAGACCACGCCGACCGCCTTGTGGACTTTGCCGCGGCCCTCCGCCACCCGCGGCCGGAACGCCGACACCCGCCAGCCAAGTCCGCCGCGCCTTCCACCCGAGGATACGCGCACGCCCCCGACCGCAGCTGGCAGGGTCCCGCGGCACGCTTCAAGCCTCGGCCCCCCGCGCTTTGGCGGCGCTCCGAAAGGCTCAGCCGGGCCGGGCGAGCCCGGGGAGCGGCCGCTGAGGTCCGCCTCCTTCCCCGCAGCAAGCCGGGTACGCCCAGCGGACCTGGGAGACGGGTGAGCCCGCGCCCTCCGGTCTCGGCCTCCCCGCTCCGCCTCAGTGGTCCTCCCTCTCTACGCAAGTAAGGGGTCGACACGAGCCGCGAAAACCCCGAAACATGGAGGAGGGACGGTCCCCGCCTACCCGGCTCGCCGAAGAGCCTCGCCCACTATGCCGAACTCATAGCCTTTGGCGCCGAGGCGGGTCCCTCCCCGCTCCGTGGCGCTGGGGTGGCACCACCACCCGCCTCGGATCATAGGCGAAACTCCCGACGGCCGCCTCGAACCCAACGAATAAAAGGGAGAAAAGGAAAGCCACGAGACACGGGCGAAAAGTGCTCACCCGTGAGCATCGGCGCCGCGGGGCGGTCGAGCTGTCCCTTGAGCTCATCCTTCTCCTTCCCTGTGGTCTTGTCAAGCTCCGCCCCGAGCCGAGCTCCTTCTTTCGAGCATCCCGCGAGGGAGTCCAACTCCTCCCGGGTCTTCGCGCACCACGCCTTATGGGCGAGGTCGCGCGCCCTCCTCCCCTTCCGCCGCGCGCAGCACGGCCACCACCCCTCTCTCCTACGCCTCACGAGAGGCCTGGTCTTCTACCCCGCGAGCATACCCATGACCTCGTCCCACCCGGTCTCGAGGCATCGATGCTGGAGCCGTGTCGCGCCGACTCCCCACGCATATCCACGCACGCCGCCGTCGCCTTGCTCACACCACCGCCGGGCCCTCAACGAGCCGTGGCCACCGGTTGTAGCCACGGGGAGTCCCGCACTCCCGAAGGGTTAAAAAGCATGTGAGCATCCTAACAAGGCACAAAAAGGAAGCGACCGAGTACCACCTCTAGACCAAACCCGGGCAAGACGGGAGCGCGCACGCCGCCCTCTCCGACGGAGCGGGGTTGAGGCATCATCGGGACGCAGTCGCGGGAGTTCGACGCTCGCACCGAGGGACGCTTGTCGCGCGACACCGCACTCGCACTCCACGCCCGCCGACATCCATCATCGCCGTGGGCAAGGAACGGCACCCGGCACTCGCCTAAGTGACGCTTGAGCCCGACCGCCCACCAAGAAGCCCCCACGTAAGCCTCCTCTTCTCCCCTCAAGACGGCCGCCCTCGCCGCCTCTTCGACCACGACGCCGCTGCCGCCGCCGGAGGTTCAACGATGACATCTCGGCGAGGCCGTCCCGGGCCCCGCGGGCCCTCGGCCCCGCACTCCGTGGTGACCCTTCGCACGAGAGTCGGCGCCGCCGGCTGGGAGCCCGGCGCACGAACTCCCGCACGACGCCAGCGGAATCGGTAGACGGGTTCCTTCAAAGGAAGCGCAGCACCGCCACGGCTACCCGCCATCACGGTCGCCGCCGCCACCGCCGCCGAAGAGCCCGTCCCCCATGGAGCTCATCATCACCGGGCGCCATCGCGGCTCGTCATCTCCAAGCATGACGACAACGAGGTCGAGATCACCAACATCGAGCTCGCCGACACGACAAGAAAGAGCTCGCGTCCTCCGAGCCCCGGGCGCCGCCGCCGCTGAGCTCCTCCCGTCCCTACCGCCTTCCCGGGAGTAATCTCCGCCGCCCGAGCATGAAGGAGGGTTCACCGACACGACCACGTGCCACGGTCAGCCGGCAACGAAGACAAAGAGCTTCACCCGGGGCCACCCGCTCAGCCTCCTCTTCCTCCCGGCGCCGCTCGACGGTACTTTTCACCGTCGGCCGAGGTCGGCCTCCCGGCCACGGGCTCGATCACCGCAGTCGCAGTCGGCCGGACAGCGCCGCCGCGCCCCGACACCACCACCGTCCGAGAACTGGCCGGGCTCGGCCGGATTCGCCGGCCCCCGGGTGGGGTGGGCGACGCCGAGGGCTCTGGGCCGATTGCCGGCCCCGACCTCGACCGACCGGTCATCACCTCCGCCGACGGGCCCGCTTCACCACTCGCGCCCGAGCGCACGCCGGACAACAATGGGCGCCGGCCCTCGTCGGGGAAGGAGGCCGAGGCCCGAAGGAGCTCATTGCCCCAACCTAAAGAGCACGAGCTCGTCGAAAAGCGCAAACCTCACACAAATGGGCGGGAGGAGAGCTCAAACGAAAAAAGGAGGGCACTTACTAACGCCGACGCCACCGCATTAGGAGAGCTTCGGGGCACCCGCCCCTCGCCCCGGTCCTGGTCACCAACCTCCGTAGAACTCCACCGGTCGCCATCGAGATCGCGGCATTCGCGGTACCCCTCGAACGGGCCCCGCCCCCCGTCATCTCCCACGCGAGAGCTCGACCGCCGGCGCCACCACCACCGCCGCGGAGCCGCCTCGATGATGTGATTCACCGTCAACCGTCACGCAGCGCTTGACCTGGCCACGGCCGGCCGCCCCGCCCGCCCCGGCAGAAGGGGTCGCGCCATAACCGCCTCCCTCATCAAAGGTATCGCTCGTGTACCGCGGAAGGGGAAGGATTCGCCGCGTTTCTTCGATAGAACCACTCCTCCCTCCAACGAAGCGCTCGCCGCCGGAAGTCGCCCCCCTCGAAGGTCTCACGAACCTTCCCCGCGCGAGTCGCAGCCGCACGCAGCGATCGAGCCGGTCCGCCGCCCTGGCCGGGGCCTAAATCTTGGCTAAGATGTAATGCTTGAAGAGCTCCCAGCTGGGGGGGAATTCCCAACCAACCCGCAGAGCATAGCGAAGGTCGAGGAGCAAAGACTCCATTCGGGCGCCGTGCCGGAGCTCGATGCCCCAAGACGTGATCACCGGGCCTGAGGAAGTCGCCGGCAGCATGCCCAACCCGCGCCATGGAATGCGATTTAACGAGACGACGTGAGCCCGGCGGGCGGATCGGGCCCGCGGGCCGCCGCCGGGATGATCCACCCTCCTCCTCCGTCGCTGGAACGGCAGCCCGCCGACGAGGCTCGCACCGCCGATCAAGTCCTCCGTCGCCAAAGAACGCCGGCCAGAGCCCATCTTGCATCCGCAGAAGGCCCGCCGGCGATGCATGGAAGGTGGAGGATTGAATCTATGATCCGATCACTGCCCGACTCCCATCGAACTTCATAGTAAGGAAAGGTGCAACGTGAAGGCGAGCCCACCCCCACCATCTCCTCGCCATTTTATAGGGCCTCGCCACCATGGAGGAGGCGAGGCGAAACCGTGGGGGGCCCGCCACGCGCCACTTCCGCGCAACCGACCGCTGGCCGACGCACACGACGCCCGGCCAGGCCCAACCGGCGCCGCCTTGATAGGGATGACTCCCCCCATCCGCAAAAATCCTAACGGCAAGGCCCCAACGGCCGCTTTACCCGCCAGCTGAAATTTCAGCTCGGCTTAACGTCCGATCGCCGGTTATCGACGAGGGTGAGCCGCGGGCGCCGAAGCTCACCGACCGGGTCCGAAGGCAGGTTCGAAACCCGAGAGCCCGGGCGCCGCCCCCGAGACGCCGCACGAGAGCGCCGCCGCGGGCCAACACCGACACTCGAGAGTTCCTGAAGAGCACGAAGACCCGCCCACGCCACATCCGGCCGCCGGAGAGTCAGAATCAAGCCCCTGAGCCCGAGGGCGACCCACCGCAAGTCAAACGAGCAAAATCCGAGCTCAAGCCTCGCTCCGGTCGTCCGTCAATCCGCGAGCAGGCGGCGCACGGCGGCAAATTCGGAGTTGAGCACATACTAACCAGCCCGAACATCCCGAGCAGCTGGGTCCCACCGAGCACCACTTGTCCTAGGGTTCAAAGGCCGGCCCCCACCTGGGTCCGACGGCCGCCCGGGAACACCACGAGCGAGGGGCGCTAAGGTGAAGCAAAGACGACCGCTCTCGCCCGGGCTCACGAACGAGCTCGGGGCTCCTCCGCCCCAAGCCGCCTCGGTTGCCAAAGGAGGCAGAAAGACAACCTTAGGTTATCCTTCACGATGAGGGAGACTCTAGTCCTCGAGCTCCCCGAATGAGCTCTGGAACCGCAAAGGGTTGCGCCCTTTGAACACGAGGCCGGGTCCACTAGCCGACCACACAACGAATGAGCTCGAGCTTGACCTCCCCGAACCACCCGCTATCGCCCACCGAGCACTCGATTCCCGCCAACGAGGCAAAATCGAGCCCGAGCTCACCACCTCCACGGGCCACCGCGGCGAGGGACGGTCGACGAGCCCACGAAAAACTCTAACAGGTCTCCACGAGAATCCACCTTCTCGCTGAACCTCGTGCATGTGTTCGAAACATCGCCGAAATAATGTGCAACTCCGGACGCGGGTCGGGCCCCACCGGCCAACCACCCTGCCGAAGCTCGCGCTGACCTCCTCGAACCACCGCGACCAGCTCATCAAACGCTTGATCCCGGCCGACGAGGTAAGAATCAGATCCGAACTCACCCATTGCGATCTTATGCAAGAACAAAAAGGGGGAGGCCATACAGGTCTCTCGAACTCCACGAACCTACTGGAGGGGCACAAGACTCCAAGAGATATACGAACGCCGCCGAGACCAGCCCCGAGAAAGAGAAGGGAACGTGGGAGCTATGTCGCTACGAGCTTGTCGGCGAAAACGCCGATCAAGATAGGTAATCGCCCACAACCCTCCAAGGACGCGACCGACGCCCTCGCCACATTATCGAGCACGAGCCCTTCGCCCGAAGAGCTCGCGGGCCTACTACCGACCACGATCAAGACCTCGCCCCGACCGCTGGAGTCAACGACGCTTACATCGAGCCTTTGAAGAAAACATCTTAAAGGATTAACCATCCCTTCACTAATACTTTTTGCCATACACGGATATATATGTGTACATGACCTAAATAGGGGACTACAAGAGCAAGAAGGGCACAAAAAGAGGTCCTAGCTACGGCAGCCTTCCACGGGGCGGGCAAAGACCCTAAGGCCGCACCGAGCTCATGGTCGAGGAGCGCCCTTGCGATCCGCGGTCGATCTTCGCCCGGTGACGAAGACCTCGCCAGACCGACGAAGAGCCACCGCGGCCTCGCCGCCCGACGAGCTACTCCTCCGCAAGGAGGGCACCGACGCCGACGTTTCGCCACCACCTCCTCCGCGGTGGCCTCGAAGTCCCTCGACGCCGCGGCAAAGGTTGCCACCGAGTCCCCCGCCCGAGAACCCTTGACTCCCCGTCGACGGCGCCGGCCGCCGACGACGCCATCGCTAAGGCTATCACCGCCCCACGGCGGATGCCACGGACGGCAACCACGGGAGCCGCCCCCCGCAGCGATCCGCCTTCCAGCGAGCCGCAAAAAGTGCCCGAGGGTCACGAACGAATGCCGACCGGAAAGACAAGCCGAGAAGAAGGACGCTCACCGCCGCAGAACCGATCGGGCGTTTCTCGCATTATGCGCCGCATCGAGCTCCTCGCTCCAGCGGTCGATGAGCCGCCGCCGCATCCCCTGGCTCCTCGGCCGCGCACCCCGAGGTCGGTGACCCGAGCTCGCGATCGTTGTTCTCCCGAGAACGGAGGGAGGAGGCTACGCCGAGCCGGGAGGGGAGGCATGGCTCCGGCGGCGCCGGGATCGGCGCCGGCGACGCAGTTACGGTGAAGCGACGAACCCGCCTCCCGCCGATGACGACGCCCTCCCCCCCGACCGGCTGTCCCAAGACCCCGCGCTCCATTCCTAAGGCGAGAAGTCTCGAAGGAGAGAAGAAGGATGCGTATGGGAAGGCGGGTGTCGCTCCACGGCTCGAGTCCCCGACTTATAACCGGAGACGACGGCCCGCTCCCCGCGCATGTGGGAGACGCCCACGACGACCCCCATGATCTCCACCCACGACGCACGATCTACGCGAGGAAACCGCGCCAACGGCAACGACGCACGAAGAATCTCGCCATAACTACGGCCAATCGCAGTGGATGCACGAGCGCCCGCGATTAAACCGCCGACGTGACGGCGGCCGGCGACGCTTCACTTCGAGGAACCGCCCGCATTTTAACAGCCCGCCCGAGGTCTCCAGAGGAGCTCACCCGACAGGTGCCGCTTGATCCGCCCTCGACGAGCGCCCCGCCGACTAAAGCCTCCGCAAGCTCTTCGAGGACTTCTAGACCGCCCCAGAAGCCCCCGACAACGAGCCCCGCCGGCTACCCCGAAGAGCTCGGGCCCAGGCCTGGGCACAAGGGTTGGCCGCCAACTTTCTCGACACCGGCCGACCACTCCTCGACAAATCATCAGAACCGCAAAAAGCTGTGCGCCGACGGAGAGGTCGGCCAATCATGTCGCTGCACTCCGCCAACTCCAACAGGGGGCCGACAATTGTGTGCGCACATCACATCAAATCTCACAAACGCATGGGCGACCCCACGCCGAGGAGACGCTTCCGCCTTCGACAGGGACCACCCTAGCCTTTCCACATAACGGATAAAGCGGCCTGGAGAGCTCGACCAACTGGTCAAGCGATGAGTTCGGGGCACCTGGAGCTCGCGGGCACGAGCTCACCGTCGCAGGCCAAAGGTCAAGCTCGACTCAAAAGAGCTCCTTGCGCCATCCCCAAATGGCATCGACGCCCACGCCTCCCGAGCACCTCAAAAGAGCCTGGGGGCTTCGCCGGCGCGACCCGGTAGCCGAGGGCGCGAACGACTCCGAGCCTGGCCTCCACGAGGGAGGATCACGGAAGTCGGGCCCTCAATCGAGGTCGATCCACTAGCCGATCGGACGAACGAGTTAACAAACTCGGCCTCACCCTGACCATCCGACTCGGCTTGCCGAGCGCTTGATCTTGGCCGACAAGGCTAGATCGGGTTCAAGCTCACCATCTCCACACGGAGGGAAAAACAACGGGTCGATGAGCCCATGACAAACTCCTCGAAAACTCGCGAGAGCTCACAGCCTCACGGAGCCTGGGTTACACCGCGGTGAGGCCGCGCGCACCCACGCTCAAGACACTCTCCCGCTTGAGAACCCCGCAACTAGAGCTATCAGAGCCAAACAAAGATCCGAGAGACTCCCTTCTCTCCCAAATGCTCGGGGCTACCGTGGGGGATCGAGCACGGACGCCAAGGATGAGCCCCGGCCGACATCGCCGCAAGAGCCCCAAGACGGCCAACGCGAGGAGCTCACCGTGGCCCTCCAAAGGGCTTCGCGCCGTGGACGAGCCTCGCTGCCGCATCGACGCAAGCATGGGCTCTGAACCAAAGGGACGCGTCCCTCCCTCGAGCGAGCCTCCCCGAGTAAGCCCCTCATCCGCACGACGACGACCTCTACATGAGGGTCTTCTTCCCGCCTCGCCCGAGCTCGAGCCGACGGATCCCGCGACGGCGGCAAGAGCTCGCCTATCTTCCGCGGAAGCCGAGTACGGAGTTGGCCAACCGCTTCCCACGATACCGCAGCCACGCACCTACGCCTGGGCGTAGGGGAGGTCCTTTCCATCACACCGCCATACCCCATCAATTCCAACAAGACGCTTACGCCTCCTCTGGGCACGGCCGACGGCGCCGCCTCCTCATCCATGGTATGGTCGCGCCCCATGTCGACAGGATCGGTCCCTACCGCGATTATGACGACACGACGCCAGCCACCGCCCAAAACCCCGATTCACGTGTACGGCGGCGGCCACTTTCAACATCCGTGTCTCCAAAGAGCCTCGAAGACGACCCCCCTCGCCCGACCAAAGAGCTCGCCCGAGAGCTCCCTCGCCGTACCTCGGTCGCATCCAACAACTCGCAGTCCCCGACGGGCGCATGCGTGGCGACCAAGGCGCCGCCAGCATGGCCGCCCTTCCCATGTCAAGAGACGGCTTCCAACCACGATGGGGGAAGACGAGTGACACATGATCATCACCCAGCCGGATCGCCGCGACGACGATCGATTCGACATCCAAAGCCACCGGAGCTCAAAAGAACTCCCTGGCCAATCAACGAGCTCGCTCGAAGAGCTCTTTTACCTACCCGCCGCTCCATGACTCCCTCGTCCCATGCGCTTCCACCCCAACTCGTAGAGCTCGTATGTCTTGCTCCCCTTACCACTATAAAAGGAGGGGCGGGGACTCTCGGTCGAGGGAGGCGAGACAACGCACTCAAACACCCCTCACTCACCCTCATATTGGCACTCGCCTCAATCACGGAGACTTGGGAGTCCGGCTCCCTCTCGATCCGCTTGACACGCACCCCGGCACGAGCGTTTGAGCTCTGATAGTGATCACACCGGACCAGAGAGCCCGATCTTGCCCCGAACTAGTATAAACATTGTGTCATTGTCTCTAGAGCTAGGCCATTCGAGCGCACCGCCGGGGCCGACACGATTCGCCGCGGTCGCCGCGACACTGCACCACGACACGCCTCCTGGTTCCCCATGCGGCGCGCGCCGAGGGGCCCCCGACACTCAAACGCCCACGCGGCGCCCGAGGGGGCTTACACGGACCCGCAGGTGATGGAGAGGAGGCCTTCCCCGGCCGCTCCCAAATCGTGACGGTGCCGAGGGGCCGACGCCAAGAACGGGCCAGCAACCGCCCGGTCGAATTAAGTGGTTGAAGTCGTCGGGGTGTCGGGGGATGCCAGTAGGAAACCCGAAGCGGCGGCTCGGGTGAGGACGCCGCCAAAGCGAGGCGGGTGCCATCCCGTCGGCGGGGAGGGGGGTACGGGTCCCCTGGCCCCAAAGGCGGGGACAAGACAAGACGCCGCCCCGCCGGGGTGGGATGAGGGGAGGAGGACCATGCCGCCCTCGCCCGATGGCCACGAACCTTAGGGAGCCGAATCGGAGGATCATGGCCGCCGAAGCGAGGCGAAGGGAAGAGCCATCGGAGTGGTGGAGTCACACTAGCGCGCCCCTACCGGGCGCGCTAACCGCCGTGGGTTCGATATCGCGGTGACCACGGCCACAAGAATCGACCGGGCTAGTGCGTTTCTCCGAATGGCCTAGCTCTAGAGACAATGACACAAGATTTATACTAGTTCGGGCAAAAATCAAGCTCCCTAGTCCAAGGCAGATCACTATCCGAGCTCAAACGCCATACCGGGTGCGCATAAGCGGATCGAGAGAGGGAGCCGGCTCCCAAGTCTCTCGAGATTGAGGCAAGTGCCAATATGAGGGTGAGGGAGGATGTTGGTTGGTGGAAACTTGGGTTCGCTGTCCCTCAACCCGAGGCCTACCTCCCCCTTTTATAGTCGCAAGGGGGCGGGAACACAAGCTCTTCCCGGGCCGAGGTCTAGAGGACGCGTGGGTTCGCAAACGCCGGGAGTGAGAGCGGTCCCAGAGCTCTCTGACGAAGCTCTTTTCCATGATCACGAAGCTCTCCCCATGCTTCAGAGGCTTTGGATGCTGAAATTGGTCGTCGCCAGACGCTGAATCCGGGGCGGTGGTCGCGCCGCCCGCCCTTAATCGTAGTTGGAAACCGGTGGCCTTCGGGTATGGGGCGGCCATGCCGCCGACGCCGGATGCGCTCCGCCTGCATCGCTTCGGATACCGTAGAAGAGCCGTTGGAGACGACATGTGGCATGGCGGGGTGATGGAAAAGACCCCTCGTAGCCGTAGCGAGGCATGGGCGGTGCTCGTCCGGGAGCAATTGGCCAACTCCCGCACCGCTGGCTTCTCTTGAAGGCGCCGAGCTCTTCGCCGCAGGCTTGTCGAGCCTGAGCTCAAGCGAGGCGGAAAGAGGTCTTCGCAGGAGGGTGCTCATCGCGCGACCAAGGGGCTCACTTCGGGAGAGCTCGCTCGAGGCGAGAACTTCCCCTTCGGTTCTCGAGAGCTCATACGTGTTTGCTTAGCCACGTGAGAGCTCGACCACACAAGTGGAGCTCCTCGGTGGAGCAACCTCTTTGCCTTGTGTGAGTGGGCCCTTAGGGCTATACCTGCCTGCTGATGTCGAGTAGGGAGCTCATCCTTAGTGTCCCGAATATAGATCCCCCACAATTATTTTACTATTTTATGGATCTCACCTGCCCTATCATCTCTCTCTTCCTGTTATTAGTTAATGATGAGGATTAAACCCAATCTCTTTAGATTTTCATGCAAAAAGTGATTTTGTAATAACGTGACACCTTATTTAACGTGTATGAAATCTCCATAAAACTTCCATTGAGACTGGTCTAACGATCATTGGAAGTCCCAATGTACGTACGGAGTATGGTTTGATCGAAACGAACAAAGAGGGGGAGCTAGGCAATTAGTTTACAAATAGGGACTCCTCCAACTGATAATAGGACTACCCCATATCTTTTTTGGTAATAAAATATTAGGAAATTGCTGGAGATGTTTGAGATTGATTGAGGAAAAGTCACTACACTGAACTCACAGTCGACGAAACATGCTGCTACTAATTGGAGGCGAGGATGGCGGGGCGTGCCAGTTGCAGTTCATCATCCATCCATCCATTCAATTATGCGTGGTGAGTGAGAGGCAGACAAACGGCACTAAGGACAGCTCGATCAGTATTAATCCGACCTTCTCTACAGGCAGCAGGGCCCCCCAAATCATCACACATACATACATGCTCAACAATCTCGAATATAAACCTACGTACAAGACTGACAGAGTAATAAGAATGGAAATCGAACGGAAATTCAGAGTCATTCACCAAATCACCAGCATACACTCCACCACAGCATCAATAATACTCCATGTCGTGGAAATCGGGACCAGATCCAAGAGACTCTGGAAATATACGAACAATTAACCTGTTTATTTGTTTAACGTCCAGACTATCCTGGTCGTTGAGATCGTCGCCAGCTGGTTGGCAAACTGCCTGCTCAGGGCAGTCCCAATGAAAGTAACCCGACACACTTTCCATAGAAAAAAAATCATCTATGTAAATCATTCTTCATAGTGGTAGTGTCTTTGAAGAATAATTATTTTCTTTTTCTCTCCCAACTCCACCAATAGGGGAGAGTTGCATTAACCTCATAGAAACTAGTGGTTTCTCCCCAACCAAGAAATCCATGAAGAAAACCATTTCTATGATTTGTGCTTTCTTTCCCCTCATTAATTGCCGCCACATCATTATTTTCTTAATAAGTTGCCTATTTAATGTAGATAAAACTACCATTAACGCCATTGGGAGTGCCCCTTAGGCCTTGACCATGGGTCCATGATCAAATACCAGAGGTCCCTACTGCTTCTGTAGTATGCGTTGCCTTGCCTTTCCCTGACAGGCAGCCTGAAAATTTTCACGAGCAAGCCATTCATTAATGGCTGCTTAATCACACCACACCTTAGGCTCATTCATTAACCAAAGCAAAGCATGCATGCTAACGACTCCCCATTAATCAATTCATGCTTGCTACGCAGTCTGTCATTATGACGCCAGGCAATCCGACCGTCGCCGTCACGGGGACCCGAGCCGAGAGAGACGCGCCGGCCGGCACATCTGATACGATGCCAACGTGATCCCGTCCCGGCTATCATCCCCGCCGCTGCTGCCCGACCTCAACAGCTAGCTGCACGGAGGACAGGCAGGGACTCCACTGTCCAGTCCAGTCTTCCCTTTCAAGCAAGCAAGCAAGCAGCAAGGGGGACGGGACGACGGACGGACAGCTGCTGTGCTGTGCAGCGCTGGCTCCTCCTCCTGCCTAGCTGCCCTTCCCTTCCCTTCCCTTTCCCGATTGGTATCGTGAGCCTGCGACCTCTAGTCGTCGGGGGGATTTACTCCTCCCCCAGACTCCTCTCCATCTCCATCTCCAGTCAGTCTCCACCACCACGATCCGTCCGCTCCCTCCCCTTTCCAACCCAGGAGCTCGAGAGCCAGCCACCAACCCCACCCGCCGTCGGCGATGGCGCGGGGCCTCGCGTCGTCCGACACCTCGCCCCCATCAGCAGCACCACCGCCCCGCCGTCTCTCCTCACCACTCCCCCGGCGAGCACCTCCATCCCCTTCCCCGTCCACCACCTCCCGCGCCAAGCCACGGAAGCAGCCCTTCCCTCCCCGTCCCCGCACCGACGCCGACGACTCGCTCGACAACCCGGATCTGGGCCCGTTCCTCCTCAAGCAGGCGCGGGACGCCATGGTCTCCGGCGAGGGCGGCGGCGCCGCGCGCGCGCTCGAGTTCGCCGAGCGTGCCGCCAGGGCGCTTGAGCGGCGTGGCGAGGGGGGCCGAGCTTGAGCTCGCCATGAGCCTCCATGTCGCCGCCGCGATTCACTGTGGGCTCGGACGACACGCCGACGCCATCCCGGTTCTCGAGCGCGCCGTCGCCGTCGTCACGCCGCCGCCAGAGACGCGTGCTGCGGAGGGGAGGGCGAGGTGGTGGTGGCCGAAGGCGATGATGGCCACCAGCAGCAGCAGGACCAGGGTGCTGCCGTGCCGGACCAGAGGGGCGAGGAGTGGTCCCTTGCCGCCTTCTCTGGTTGGATGCAGCTCGGCGATACCCACGCCATGCTTGGACGCATGGATGAGTCCATCGCCTGTTATGGCAAGGGGCTCGAGATCCAGATGGCTGCGCTCGGCGAGCGCGATCCCCGCGTCGCCGAGACGTGCAGGTGATCATCAATCATCAAGTTCCCTTTGCTGCCTCAAAGTCCTTGACATGCATGAACCTTGCTGTCTGCTGCTGGCCATGGCCATTATTGGAGTCGGAGGCACTTTGCTGCCACTGCCAGCAATAGGAGCAGATTTGGTTGGAGAAGGTGGTCGGCCAGCCGCCCTCCTTCACCTCCTCACATGGGATGGCACGGTGAAGGGTTACCGGGGTGATGAGGAAGGAGGGCTCCTGCTCCCATCTCATGGCTGACCACCGTAGGTGAGCACTCACGAATAAGGGGGGTCGTTGACGATGGCTCGCCAGGCCTTGCACACGGCTCTGCCATGCAGGAGGGACTTGACAGGCAGACGCACCAGGATCTCCTCAACTATCTCGTCTGACAGCTCAGGAACAGGTGCTTCTGGTGTGCTCGCCTTCCTCTTCTTCCTTGTCTTTATGGCCATATCGTCGTCCATGCAGCAAGAAAAAGAAAAAGCATCAATTGCGAGTACCAGCATATAGGTGGTGTACACTTACATGTATATAGTCATAATAATGTTCTACTCGGAGTAGGAGACAGTACGTCTCTTATTCGACTCGGAGCATTGGAAGCCTTTTTGCTTAACCAAACGTATCGCAGATTCATACTCCTAATTTCCGGCCACCTGGTCCACAGCTGGGCCGGGACGGCTTCGCCGGACCTGATGATCCGGCTAGTCGCCACCGACGCTTCCCGCCTAGATGAAGCGGCGCGCTCTAACAGCAGCCCGCCGGCTGCCGGATTCCACCAGAGCAGAGGAAGGGCGAGACGGGGAAATTAAGGCAGTAGATCTTTTTCTTACTCCACCTCCGGTGGTTTCAACCCCATCTTCCAACCAGTTGTTTCAGGCAAAGAAAACTTGGAAGGATTGAATCTGACTAAAGAGTAAAGGCACAGTGGTGATTTAACATATGGCAGGGATGAGTTACCCCTTTTTACTTTATAAGTTTATATAAAGATAACGAAGAAAAAAGGAGTAATTAAAGAGCAAAGCAACCTTGATTTCAATAAATATGTGTGCCCTTGCTTAGCTTTACTTCCACACAAAAGCCGACTCATCAGTCAGTAAATTATACATACCAGTTGAAAGCTTGGAAGGATGAATCAAATAACAACGAGTTCAACAACACGTACAAAGCATACACGCACGGCTCATCTAGCAATTTAGCATGTGGAGATAGATTGCCTCATGGCCATGCTTATTATGATGAGCGGAAAACTACAGAAGCTGCTGTCACTCTGATACATACATACATGTGTAGTTGCAGCTAGCAAACTTATTACTATAATAATGTACATCAGACACATCACCTTCACACACGGGCAAGCAAGGTCACCGTAGAAATTCAATGAAGCAAGCACATAACAACACATGAACACACGATGCAGTACGTATGTAACACACTGGAATCTATCTGGTTCAGTTGTCACCGCTAGCTGCATGGACCGTGCTGGTGCTGGGAGGCCGGCCGGTCGATGAACGAACCAGCGTGACAAACCATACCTTATTAGTTGCACGCACCGATGAGTCTCACGACTCACGATCGAGCGGCGTGCTAATCACACATGGGGAGCAATCAAACCATCATGGAAGACACGCATATATTTTGGCGAACACGAAACTGAAGCGGCATGGAAGACAGGGTATGGTGAGAGAGCGAGTGACTCCAACTCCGGATGTATGTATGCATGTAATCCGTGTCGGCGGATGCTGGCTGGATGCTGTGGAATGGACAAATAAAATAAAATAGATTAAACGGATAGTGATAGACATTCGGAAGCTGATCGAGTGGATGAATAAAACTACAAATATATACGATATGGAGCTAATATATAACTAACAATTGAAACTGAAATCACATGACGTACCGAGAAGAGAATGGTATATTCATCCATTCATTCATCTGAGGTAGCTCTCGATGACGACCCGCTCGCGGTGCGACGCGAAAGCTGGGGGAAGGATGGGCTCGTAGCTGTCGCGGTGCGGAAGTGCGTCGTCGTCCTGGTTCTGGTCCCAGCGCAGCTTGTTCCACCATGCCCGCTCGCCGCTCACCTTCACGGCGGCCTTCTTGTCTGGTTGTTGTGGGCTCAAGCGCAGGAGGCGGCGCAAGCTCCAGCAGCCGCGGACGTGGAGCTCCTCCCACGCGGGCGCCGTCAGGATGGGGTTGTCCACGTGGAGAAGCTCCAGCAGTGGCAGCTCCTGCAGCCGTATCCTTCGGAGACACGGGAGCTGGTAATTCTTCCTAGAAGAAGGGTAACCGTAGTCGTAGAAAACTGCCTTGAGGTTGTAGCAGAAGAGGATGTCCAGCGTCTCGAGGCTTGGTAGCTCACAATCACGTGGCACGACGCCCTCCAACCTCGGGCAATCCTCTAAGACGAGGTGCTTCAGTGCATTGAAATTACCAGCATAATAATACTGTGGTATGTAGAATTCAGTTAGACTTTTGAGATGGGAGACAGATGCACTCTTCAGATTTGACATCCTGTAGTACTTAAAGATATGCACTGTCTTATGGCACCATTGGAGCTTGCATTCCTCCAACTCGTCCAAACCAACACTAAGATCACTGAGGCAAGAGATATGATTATCATCCCACATGCTAATTGATTTGGTGACTTCCAGAAGATGATTCAGACCATAGGGATACCGATCAGCAGCTGAGATCTCCACTTGACGCTCAGTCTTCCGAAAAGGAGGCACGTCATCCATTGACACCATAGAGACTCCGGTAGTCAGATACCGACGGTTTACGTCATCATAGGCTGCTGGTGCCAGCTGAAGTGTGTTGTTGGTCATCACCATGTCCTCTTCATCCTGCATCTTCCTAGTTGTGGTCTTGCACGATGTAACTTGAACATAGAAAGTTTTCAAAAGTTTTCCATCCTTTACTAAATCCTTGGTTGCATCATTGAAGCTATAAAACAATCTAGAATCACTTATGCACACCTGAGCAACTTGTGGATGATCCGAATTATTAATGGTACTGTCTGAGCATTGATCCAAGCAAAACACATCCGGGAATCTCTCCAGCTTATGCCATGGAAATCGTCTCAGGGAAGGAACACCCATGAGAAGCAATCGCCTAAGCTGGGGAAGATTAGGGATGCTGTCTGGGAGCTCCTTGATAGCCGTAGCAGACAGATCAAGCTCCTCCAAAGCACCCACCTCCTTAATGTCAACATACTCCAACTTCCTACATCCACGCAAGGACAACCGCTTCATGTGAGGTGCGCCAATAAATGAGAATGATCTCAGGGTTGGATGCCTCTCTAAGGCTACCTCTACCTCTGTAATTGACTCACATCCTTCAATGTGTACATCGGTCAACCCACTTGGTTTAGAAAACAACCCTGCTGGTGTAAACAATTCCTTGTTCTCAATTATCTTGACTGATCTAAGCTTCTTCATATCTTCGAACATTTTCCCAGGAAAAGATTTCATTTGAGTACCACTGAGCTCGAGGTTTTCTAGACTAGACAAGGCAGCAGTGGAGGGTGGCAGTTCTTCAAGGTTAGAGCACTTGAGAAGCAACAACTCTTGTAGATTAGGCATCCTATGGAAGAAGTCGCAATGGAATGTCTTTACATTTGAGCAGGAAAGATCAAGGTGTAGCAAGCCAATTATTTTTGTGTTGCTGCTGTTGTTTTCTGGAAGAGAAGTTGTTATATCAGCAGTATCTGAGAAGTTGAATGGACTTGCCATGTTATAGCAACCCCTAAGGAAAAGAAATTGGAGCTTCTGGATACAGAAAATTGAAGGAGGGAGTGATTTTAGTGGAGTATATGAGAGGTAAAGCAACTTTAGCATCTGGAGACAAGAAACCGAAGGAGGGAGTGATTCGACTGAGGAATAGGAGAGATCAAGAACACAGAGAAATGGGAGCTTAGCCAGCAAATAATCAAGCTTGGCAAGCAACCTTGATTGGTGTGAGCAATGCGTTAAAATGAGAGTGGTTGGGCCGCTACTAGCTCCATCACTCCTCAACCATTCCCTGCTTAAGTGCCATCCTTGGTCGCCATCGCCCACATGTAAGATCCACTGCAGGCGTTCCAACCTAGGATGGTCTCCATCACAAAAGTTCATCTATTGCGTGGTGCTCTGCGATGAGGTTGTGACATGCTAGGAAGTGTGCAGCAGATTTTGTGTCTCCTCCTCCCTCCTCCTCCTCCTCCTCCTTCTTCATCTGTCGTCGCA
The DNA here is from genome assembly GCA_015847255.1 of Hyparrhenia diplandra. Lineage (NCBI taxonomy): Eukaryota > Viridiplantae > Streptophyta > Magnoliopsida > Poales > Poaceae > Hyparrhenia > Hyparrhenia diplandra. The sequence goes on from JADLZK010006747.1 coordinate 27,097, forward strand.
GGAGAAAGTGAAAATGGGAGCTGTGGCAGCAGGGAGTACTCTCTGAAAGCTTCAAGGATGACATTTCCAACTTGGTATATATCACTGTAGTTGCCATCATAAGAATTAATACTGCATGTAGTCTCCCCTATTCTTTCTTTGTCCATGACAAGGATGCCTTGTGCAACCCATTGACGTATCAGCTCATCTGAAGTAATATGGGCTAAACCAGCAGAGCTCTGCTGGCCTCCATCTCCGTGAGAAGATGAACAGTGGGGAACAAGGAGCATGGTGGCGTAGTGAAAGCACCGGACAGCCACGTGGTGCCAATATTGCTCATCTTTGTGGCCGCCAATCGCACCCAAGATATACTTGGCCGCTTGATGCAGTGAGTGGAGAGTAAGAATCACCATATCTTCACCATATCTTGGTCCAACGAGACAATCATAAGGCTTGCTCCTGTTATAGACATCTTGGGAGGTGGCGGATATGAGCCAGAAAGAGTATTTCCACCGAGGAGGAGGAAGACAAAATAATGATTCGCCTGAGAGACCATGTACTACCATGGTGGCCATCATGGGCTTGTCGAGGTTCTCAACCACGACCAGGTATTTCTTGGTAGACAATATTTGGAATATTTGAGAAGCTAATGAGATTGCCAGGCCCTCCAGTGAGCCTGTTGCGTTCTGCAAGCCATAGGTATAGTACCACAGCTCTTCCCCGTGTGCCTTGAGCCTGCGGTACTCTTGGTCCAGTAGCCCGAGCTGCTCGGCCACTTTGATGGCCAGCTTGCCATTAATGCTTAGACTGCTCGTTCCTACAATTGCTTCATGCTTCATGTCCACCTCTATTACGGGATCATAGGGACCCCATCTCCTGATAATACCATCCCGGGCGATGCTTGATATAGCTCGTGCAAAACATGATGTGGCTCCGACCCCAACATTCCATTCCACGTATGGATATGGACTGAGTCTCCATTGCAATTCCTGATACGCAGGGGTGTGGAGGTATCCGTTCAGCCTAGCCGCACAAATAAAAAGGGTCCATTAAGTGCTTGATCAAACAAGTTGTGCTTATAGTATGAGCTAGAATCTTGACAGACATGATACTTAGAGCTAGAGCCAACAAAAATTGTCTATCTTTTTGGACGCACATTCTCTTTGTTTAGTTTCTAACGTACATAAAAACCAAATGGATACTCTATAATTTTTTTTTTTTTATTTAGTTGTGATAAACCTATTGCTTCTATTTGTTTTCTTTTCGGTCTATACCCATAGTATTTCTCCCTTTGCGCACGTCACCTCCATACGTCTTTAATTAATAATATGCATTGTATTTAGTTGGAACCCTACTTTAAGTTATTTTGGCTCATGTTGCATCCTATGACTAATGACGTTATGAATTTATTAGATGAATAAATCAAACATATTAGTTTAGGAGATTATTTGAACATAAACCAAATTAGAGAGGGGTGATCGATAATTATATTTGGACCTTTTTCATTACAAGAAAAATAGATCCATGGCTTTTTATCATGTCTTTCATTTCAACACATTTATATGTGCAAATAATTAAGTCCCCACCAAAGTAAAAAGGAATAATGTTGTGGCTCCCACTCCCGTACAGACTTAAGGGCGTCCCTATCAGATTGTCTATCTTCCATTCTTTAATAAAACTAATTTTCTACCTATTGGATTTTTTTTTTTAATCTCTCCTTGAGCAGACTATGAAAACACATCTATATCTATCTCGATACTTGGGGCCATGATGTTTATGTTTACAGACTTCTTTTCTTACTAGATAAATGTATGCCATAGCCACATCATCTCGAGGGTGATGCTCAGGCTCCCTAACCACTGCTACAAAAATTGATTTGTAGAGAGCAACAGTGCACGGCGTCAGCAGCGGAAGCTCCTAGCTCTGCGCGTACGCATGGCGTTCCTCCCCTCTCTTCTCCGGCAACGAGCGTGAACATGGAGGCCCGACCCCCGCTCACGGCATGGACGGGTGCCCCCAACGTGGGTTGTGGCAAAACGACCCCTGGCCCCTAGCATGGCGTGGTTGGCCGGTGCCTTGGCAAGGGCCTCCGGCAGAGCGCAGGCATGGGCGAGCAGTGTTTCTTGGCGTGGGCGGCGCTAGGTTGTGTTTTTGACAATGATGGCCTCGGATCTCTCAGCCTTGACACCATCGGCGTGCGGAATGGCGGTATAGCGCTAGCGCGACGACGTGGTGGGCCTTGCTTACTATAAAATAATACTTTTCCTCTAATAATAGTCTTGAGAGAAAATTGATTGAGAGCTCTTACGTCACACCTGATTTTGTCTTTTTTGGCAATGCATGATGCATCTCTTTTTTAGCTCGGTTATAAAAAAAAACAGACTGTAAAAGCACAAGCACACAACTTGAAAATGGATCCATGAAAATTCTATGGAAGCCTCCGTACTCTCTTAAACTTCTAAAGATGCTCTAAGTGCACGAAGATGCAGACTTAATAATCTACGAATCAATGATCAATAGAGGGAGCAGTAGGTGAGTGGGGAATTTGTGTCTTGTGTGGGCTGATGCTGACCTGTTTGGGGTTCAAACTCGTTGGGCTGGTACGCTCCTGGCTAGTTATATATATAGCTAGCGAGGTGAAAGCTTAGCTCTGCTTGTTTGAAAATCCTAACAAACCGAGTCGAGTCGAGCCAAGCCAATCATGAGCCTGGCCAATGAGCTAATGAGTTTTGATTTTTTCGCTCAGTGCCTAGCCTTTCTATATATCTTAATTTTAGTTCACATTGCCACATCATCACACTCTCTCAAACCATTATGATTTATAAACAAATGTACAAATTAACGATGTGGAAGTCAGGTCCAGTTGGAGGGGAAGGGGTGTATAGCGATCAAGTTTGAATTAGGTTCTACAAAATAAACTAATCTTTATAAACATGTACACTAAAAAACGTACTCAGGCCGGAATAAAGACTATTCCTTCTTTAAAAACTTTTAAATTTGCACGGATTCAAAAAAAAACTTAAGCTAGATTTGATAGGTAACATACCAGAAGTTGATATCACGAAGATAATTACGCCACTCATTTAATGACGTCTTAAATGTAAAAGATGCCACCATGTCTTGTGTAACTCCCAAGTTTCCCAAATCCTGTCAGGAGTAGAAATAATTTGAACTAGTTATTCAAGCGGCAGCACAGTGTTCTTGGCATAATATAGTTATAAAGTAACTGAACATATATAAAACAACATTCTTTACACACGGCAATATAATTGATATGTTTTTTTTTTTTTTTTTTTATTTTATTTAGTTTTATTTGTAAGATAAAACTTGAAGAATATAAATCTGGGCATACTGTGTACTAGCATTCATAGAAGGAACTTGCTTCAAATTAGAGCATCTTGAATGTAAGACCAGGGGTTAAAATTTTTAGTGGGCAACACAGGCGAATATGGATCAAGCACCCAATAAATTAAGGCTCATTTTTATAGGATGGGTGGTTGAGGTGTTGTTTGGTTTAGGGATTTTTAGTCCTTGAGACTAAAAAGTCTCTTTTAGTTCCTATCAAATCAAACAGGGAGAGACCTTTTGAGACTTTTCCTCTATTAGTCCCTAAAAGACTCTTTTAAGAAATTTTTTAGTCACTAGGAACCCAACAGCACCAGAATAGTTTAAAATACTAGTAATATGTGTGTGCTAAAGCTAGGTTGACTTTTCAGTTGTGTTCAAATTAAAATCAGTACTCGCTGACATCGAGACAGCCAATATAACTAGTGGACGATCGGTTGATCACTCAAAATCTTGCCTATGTTTTCAGCTTCGTCATTACAATTCACATGAGACCATGAAATGGAAGTACCTGAGGAGTTTCAAGAGGAGCGCTTGCTTCTGTAGAGCCTCAAATTCTGCTCGCACGATCCTCTCGCTGTCAGCAATGGCTGCCTCGCTGACCCCTTCCTGCTGCAGCCGATGCCGTAGACGCTCGGCCACTGCCGCTGCGGCGTCTGATCCTGCCCCGACCATCTCGCTAGAGGACATCCTCGAGCCACGCAGGTGCAACGTCTTGGTCCCCGATCGAGAAAGAATCTGCTCTCCCTCACGGTTGACACCTGCACATGCAACCGCCCCGTTAGCAAGCTGACTTGTATATCTATGTCCATCTTGAGTCTATATCCAAACCAAATCATTCTCCTATATTACTTTTTTTTTAGCGTTAGGTAATTACTCGCTCTGTCATGAACCTGAAATATAATGGATTTTTTCACTTCTAATAATATTCCAAATTTGACCAAGTTTATACAAAAGAACTAAAATATTTACAACAATAGATAATAAACCATTAGACATTATGAAATATATTTTTATAATCATTTATCTTTTCCATGTGGTACAAGTTAACATTCTTCTCTATAAATTTGGTCAAACATAAGATGGTTTGACTTGGGACAACTTAAAATCTATTATATTTCAGATTTCAAGGAGTATGAAACAAGAAGGAAGGATACATTATTACCTGGTGCTAGAGTAGAAATCGATGACTCAGGGTGACTTGGTGAGCTTCAGTTTCAAGGAGCTTGGATTTTTTTTTCTTGATATATCAATTTGTCACTAGATGAAGCAATTCATTGCTAGACACCAAGCACGAAACCATCAAACAAAAAAACTTGAGAGTCAATGCTGTAAGAAGGGTGTTATTATATAAAAGAACAACAGAAAACGAACTTTTTTTTTCCATTGATCGCAAAAGGAGAAGAAAAGAGGCTGAAAACAACGAGATCTGGAAGAACCGGAAGAAAGGTAATGGGAACAACACTAGGTTGAAGAAATGGCGGTGATTATTTATATACCTTAATTGATTAGGGAAAAAATGATGAAACGATGCAGACTAACAGAGCAGCGAAGTTTTTTTTGTGGTTTCTTTTCTGGATCATCTGATAAAAAAGACTGATTGTTACAAGAGATAAAAAGCAAATAGGTATTCTTTTTTTTTGGTGGTGGTGGGAGGATCTGCAGGATTTTTTTTTTTTTTTTTTTTTTTTTGGTAGCCACTCTTCTTGGTTAGGACAATGCAATGCAAGTGATGTAGCTTGGAAATGACTCAATGAGTGAATAAGGGGCTGGCTAGTGGAAGGCAGCAAAACAGGTAGCTGGTAAGATGGAGTCATCTGTCCGCTGAAGCACTCTCTTATATACAGCAAGAGAGGAGCGACATTCTTTGCGTATGATCGACAAAGATGCCGAAGGAAAAGAAAAAAAAGTATTGCATCTCTCTGAACGCTAAAGACTAAAGCTGGGACTACTATATGCTATCTACTCATCTGAATTCAAGTATCCAATGTGTATGGCTCATTCAAAGAGGAACTTCTCTTAAAATTTATCTTAAAGCTGAGAGTACTCTGTTACAAGCTAGGGGCCATATTCTCTGGTTACAACAACACGTAAAGAATAAAAAGCTGAGAATACTCAAGGGATGGATGATCGTACCATGCATGTTCAAAGAAGAAAAGGAAAATCTGCTGCTTTAAAGAACAAAGGGCATCTCAGGATGGAGTGACAATCGTGCCAAGGCACAATAGCATGGCTTCATAAGTATACATGCGAGCAGAGTAACCGAATAGTGCAGTAGTATGCTTTGCTTGTGCATTAGTATGCTTTGCTTGTGGGGCATGACTACTCTTTTACAAGTACTCCTAAAGTCATGTTATGTTCAAGCCTATAGGGTTGGTCCAACTTTGTAAAACATTGGCAAATCCTTCTGAGACATATATAGTTGGAATCCTTCACTCTGTTGGAAAATTCTCTTGAAGCCTCTTGCAAACAATTTAAGTTTTCTTACCGTCTCGACGATATAAACACTATGGCAGAGTATGTGCCATCGCTAATAAATCATCAAAAATGTTCGAGCCGGATCCCCGGAAAGGATCCCTCTGATCTCAGGGGACTCGTCCTGATTGCGGAGAAGAATTGGGGACTGTAAAGCCATCCTATGCATACAGATGTCCAGCTACATGGTGTACCTCTTGTTCGTTAATCCTGAGATGCTGTTGCCGGACTCCAGGCGGAATCTATTCGATCACAAACGCACATAGAGAGCTAGAGGCCGTGTTCATGGATACAGAGCCACTATTGGACAAGGGGGGCGCTTGCTTACAGAGGAGATCCGGCGCAATCTCGAGTCACCTCAAGGTTCCAATGTAGCAACTTATCGACGATGCTCGGACAATTGCTAAATGGTTACGGGAGCGCCAAAACGAGGAGATGCACTGCGTCAATCAGAGTAGAAGGGTGAATACGATCCCAATTATTGGATGCACTGTGTCATCAGCTCATCCTTCCGGCCGTGCGTTTCGTCAGGCGTCTTTTTGGTCCTGCAGTGCAAGCCAAGAGAAGAAGGGTGATTATATAGCGTGTGCTTATGCATAGGTGAAGTGTCAATCAGAGTAGCAGCAGTTGGATGAGTTTGCGCACCCCCAAAAAAAAATGCACTATGTCCACATCAGGCTTTTGCTTCCTAATAATAGAGAAAAAAATGCTGCAAAACGATGCCTGCCGGTTTTTATGATGTCTCATTTCAAAATGTGTTCGCTTTTAGAGCAAATCAAGAATTTGATCTAGCTCCCCTGGTCGTTTACCAAGTGAAGGGTTTCCCTATATGTTTTTTAAAGAAATACAAAAAAAATCATGTTTTTACGGGCAAAGAACAATTCAAAAGCGACCTATTTTACTCCGTCAAGTGAACTGAATTTGTGTTGAAGATAATGTAGATTGTACTAGCCACCACATTTTTCCCGTTTGTACTGTTTAGTGCAACTAGTAGCTAGTGTGCATCCGTGCTATACTCTACATTAAAATACAAAACACACGACAACTTTTTTTTAAAAAAATTAATCAGATACTCCCTCCGTTCCATTTCATTTGCAACTATGGGAAGCGTGTCGGTCAAACTAACTCAACTTTGACTACGCGTTTGTAGAAAAATACGTGCAACATTTATATCTTCAAATAAATTTGTTAAAAAACTAGACTTAAAGATCTTTTCGATGATACTAATTACCTAGTATAAAATTTTTTATATATTTTAATAAATAATTGCCGGCAGTTTGAAAATGTTGTTTTTCGGGAAGCGAGAATTGCAAGTTTTTCGGAACAGAGGGAGTACATTAAGGTCCACGCCTCATATATTGTATAAGAAAATATTTTTATCACATAATGAATGTCACATGACAACTGATGATCCTTTAAGGAAGCAACAACATGGATGGACGATCACCTGGCACAATACATACCTAGCTAGGCTAAGCAGTTTAACATTGATAGACGTCGTCCATGACAGATTGCTGACGAACCAGCCGGTAGCATTTCATCTGTGCCTGTTTGCTGACTGCTGAGTGGTGACTCTACGTACGCGTGAACAAGAGCCACACCACAAGGAGAACAAGTCGTGTCTAATTGTCCATGCCCCAAACAGCATAGTCAAAATTGAGGAAAACGAAAAGAAGAGTAGTACTCAAGAAATTAACAATGATAAACAAACTAAAGTCATGCATGTCCTTGGGAGCGTACGTGATCGATGGGAACTCAAGACCTCGTCAGGAAGCTTCAGGGTGACGACACTCAACTAAAGCTGATCCAGCCCGGATCTCAAAATCGAAAGGTGGTCAGCAACATTCTATATCAGGTAGAGGGTACAAATCAAGAGATCATCAAGGACACGGGATTTTTTGAGAGATCATCAGGGACACGGGATTTTTTGAGTTATAATACAGCAAGTTGGTTTCTAAGTTGCATATATCCTCTTATTAGTATCTCAGAAAAAGGAGCAAACTGCATCTATCCATCTTTGAAGTTTACTAGCTAGGTGTATGCCTTCCTACCAGTACCCATGTTGCATGCTGAAACAACTGAGAGAATAATTAATGGAGAGCGCGCAGCGCAGTCCATTGTGAGCAACCTGGGGCAGCTGCTGCTCGACGAGGTCAGGACATCCGCGGCGTCGGCGACAAGGTGGTTCTCCTAATGGGACGAGTTGTCCACCATGAACGCCTTCCTCCCGCATGATCTCCGAGGCGGACCAGAGCGCCGTCGACCACCTCGTGAGGGAGTGGGAGAAGCAGGTGCGTGGAGTCGCCACGACGCCGAGGACTGCGCCGACACCTACTGGCTCAAGCGTCAGGCGTCCCGATGCCGCCGCTCCAGCTGCCTCACGTTATCGTGAAATGGCCCAAGTACCAGCTAGAGAAGCTGCTGCTGCGACGCACCCTCGCTGCCGACATCAAGGCCCCTTCTGGCACGTACCCACGGCCGTCAGCGGCGCCGTGTTCGCTACGGCATTGACCGGGCGGCGCTTCCGAGGTCTCTGTGGTTCGCCCGGTTTCGGCGGCGTCTGTGTCTACTAACGCGCCCTCCGTCGTGCCGATGACCCTGATGATCAGTACATCGGCATCAGGGGAACTGGTCGACACCCTAGCGGAGAGGATCAGGGCGAGAACGATGACAGAACCCTCAAGGTCTTCTCCATCGTGGGGTCTGGAGGGCTGGGAAGACGACCCTGGCAGTGGAGCTGTGCCGGCGGCTGGGCGCGCCGACTTCCAGCACCAGGGGCTTGTATCCGTGTCACATGCGTTCGATGGCGGAAGGGACATGAAGGGACTGATGGCCCGACTGCTCAAGCAGATCGTGAAGCTGAAAGAAGATGATAAGCAAACCAACGGCAACCAACATATAATGGATGAGGTGGATGTAGAAGGCCTGACCAGCAAGCTCAAGGAACTCCTCAAGGACAAGAGGTATACAACTATAGACTACCGTACCTTCCTCAAACAAAATTTTGAACTCTGCCTATCAACATATTCTGATTCCAAGCATATGCAATATGTCCAACTGAAACAGATACCTCATTGTGATCGATGATGTATGGAGCGTACCAGCATGGGAAGCTATCAGCGTTAGATTGCCTGAGAATAAATGCAACAGCAGGATCATTGTGACGACTTCGAATAGAGACAGTGGCCAAAGTAAGTAGTGTTTCAGAGGACCTTATCCATCATATAAAACCACTGAACTTAGACGACAGTACGGCTATTCGGCAAGAGAGTATTTGGCTCCATGGGTGGTACTTGCCCGATGGATTGAAAGATGCCATGGACAATATTTTGAAGAAATGTGGTGGGTTGCCATTGGCTATTGTTAGTATAGCCAGCCTTCTAGCAAGCTACAGTTCGGCTGGGAGTGTAGAAATGTGGATAAAAGTGTCCAACTCAATTGGTTCTCAGATGGAGATCCACCCCACCCTGGAAGGGATGAGGCAAGTGATTACACTCAGCTATGACTACTTGCCTCATCATCTGAAGGCTTGCATGATGTATCTGAGCACTTTCCTGAGGATTATGTGATTGCCAAGGATAGGTTGCTGTACAGATGGATTTGCCGAAGGTTTGGTTGCTAAGAAGCGGGGTTTGACTTTTGTTTGATGTTGCAGAACAATACTTCAATGAGCTGATAAGCAGAAACATGATTCAACCAGACAATCTGCAGGTAACTAGAAAAACCTACTCCCATGTAGAAATGGGCAAAGCATGCCGGGTGCATGATATGATGCTTGAGGTCATGGTGTCCAAATCCCAAGATGCCAACTTTGTTAGCTTGGTAGGACAGCAACATGGAGGAGGATCACCATCCAGCAAGGTTCGACGCCTCTCAGTCCATGCCAATGGCGACAACGACGCATCAGTCAGAACAACAAGGGAGTGGAGCAGCGGCATCATGCGAGACATGGCATTGAGGCGATGAACCTACAACAAGTTCGATCGCTGACTATATTTCAGTCGGAATGCTTTGAGAAGCTGTTGAATCGACTAGGAGAGTTCAAGTTGCTGAGGGTACTTGACCTGGAAGACTGCAAGGCTCTACAAGACAAGCATATGAGATATGTATGTCGATTGTATCTTCTTAGGTTCTTGAGATTAACAGGTACGCGAATCAGTGAGATGCCTAGCTTAAATCGGTGAGCTAGAGTATTTGGAGAGTCTGGATGTTGGAAGCAGGATAAATATGCCACCAACCGTGACGAAGCTGCATAGACTTGCGCCTGAGGGTGCCTTGGTGGACTCTGCCACGGGGCCTAGGAAACATGAAGGCCCTGCGCGAGGTGGATTGGGCCCAACTCAAAGGTGACGTTCAGGTTGCCAGAGAGATAGGTGAGCTGCAACAGTTGCAGGTGCTAGATATTACTTTGGTTGAGGAGCCCGAAGAGGAGTTTTCTAGTGTGCTTTGCTCCTCCCTGAGCAAGATACACGCCCTCCGACGCTCCACCTTTATTCTGGCAGTGGCAGGACACTGGACTCTTTCCGTCACGTCTCCTCGCCGCGCCACTCCTCCAACATCTTACTATGATGGGGCCATTAGTCAATTTCCTGAATGGATCTCATCACTCAAGCACCTTGCAGAATTTTCGGTGGAATGGGTCAAGCTTGCTGCTGACGAGCTACTTAATTCCTTGTGTAAGTTGCCCAACCTGCAGAGCATCCGACTGGGGATGCGGAGCTGCAGAGACCGGGAACTGGTTGCACACACCACACACAGTTTTCCAGCGCTGAGGATCCTGGATTTGTACCTTGCTGGAGAACATCCCGAAGTAGTCAAATTTGAGCAAGGATCAATGACAAAGCTGGAGACGCTTCTATTGGAGTTCTCTGACAAGGAGAGGAGAATTGTCGGCATTGACAACTTGAAGAGCCTTAAAGAGGTAAAAGCTCAGTGGTTGGGAAAAGAACCCATCACTGCAACGCACACTGCAGAAGCTCAAGGAGGAGAACGAGAATCGCCCTGGATCCAGCCAGATCAAAGTTGTAGTGCAGTATGGGTGATCACACCTTGTATTCTTGTTTTCTCATCTTTTTTTTCCCCTTTTGATTGTTGTTTTCACATCTTTGGAACTGCTACATAGTTGTTGTTTCCCAACTCTGCTATGACCATGTTTTTCCTCTTAATAATTGTATTCATTTCCCTAAATCTTGTTCAGGCTCAGCTATCACTATTTATTTCTTTTCATATTTTTGGAATTGCTCACAATCTTGCAGTACAATCAGAGGAAGCTGCAGGCTAAAAACAATTTGCTCGGTAACTTGTGAATTACAAACAACTGTTCATAGATTGTTATTTTGCCACTGCTGGTTGGAGCTCGATTGGGATTATTGTTCAGAACCAAATTGATATCTTTGATGCAGTTCAGCAAATCAGGAGACAAACCAATCCAGAATTCTTCATGATAATAATCATTTTGATGTGCTGGGCTATTTGGACAGTTAGAAATGACTGCATATTTAATCCTGCAACGGCAAAAGAAATTTTCTCAAGGGGATTTTTGAAGATCCTTACCCTGAGGGCTAGGCTAGAAATATTTCTACTTTTAATATATGGTCCTAATCTTCCTTTCCTTCTTTATTTTCTTTTGTTCCTTTTTGTTTCTCAAGCTTTTCTTTGAGACTGTTGTACTCAATGTTTTCTTTTATTGCAATAATTAACCTGTAGGAGCTTCCCAGCCCCTCCAGTTCATTCAAAAAAAAAAAACACACAAACAACAACACAGTAAATGAGCAGTCTACTGAGAAGTAAGAAACAGGGGTCCCAGATCCCAATAATGATCACCTGACAATTTGGGTGCTCACTTATTTCAGGATCTCACCTGGAGATTTTCACAAACATTTTTTAATGTAATTTTTTCACAACCATTTTATTGAATGCTTAGAGAGAAAAAGCTGAGAAAATTACCAACTAAAATTATCTCCAACTTGAAGCAGTTGATCGACATTCCAAATCTTTACCATGTGTCAGATAATGATGTTGCTAGATATCTGCAACAGAGGCCAATTATGTCATATGAAATATAAAAATGACAAGTGATGTTGAATAACTATGAAACATGAATTAATTTTGAGGTGTAATACCTATGTTATTGGAGCTCAAGGAGCTGAATATTGCAGACTACTGAGACTTCCACATGCACAAAAGCCATTAAACCCATGAACCCGTATGCATTTCCATATGGCTGTTAAAGCTGAACCCCATTCTTGAATCACCAACAGGGACTCCATGAGTGAAGGGTCCTTGACCCGTTGTGCAGCGACAGCACATAAGTAATAGTTTTCAGTACCAAATGGCTGTTAAAGCTGCTCAAGTTGCCAACCGTAAACTTGTTTCATGTGCATCCAAGGAGGGCACAAGCCCAAATGCAACATTTTGGGAAGTCTAATTGTTTATAAACTAGCGTTAACCCCTAATCATATCAATTCATATCATTCCTTGAATCAGTAATAAGTTCATCTTAGGGTTCTATTTCAAAAGTTCATCATCTGCAAAGTATAGGAGGCAACAGGATAAGACAAACTAAAATTGGGTGACATCAGTCTTTTGTCTATGTAGCACTGAAAATAGTGGGAAAAAGCAAGAAATGAATAGCTAGACAGATAGCGAATGAAGGAGAAACAAAATACGATACAAAAAACCTCTGCTAGTGTGAGCCTTGAATTGGTCTCACCAAAGGTAAAAATAATCTGGATTTAGAGAAATCAACAGTTCAAGCAGAAGAACCTTAGGTGGACGAGAGAAAATCCATCTCGAAAGTACTAGACAAAACAGATACACAGTGTTCACACAATTGTTAAGATTCTATATGCATACTAATTCAATGTTACTTAAGATAGACCTTGATCTCAAATTAGTTAATCTTTTTGGGTGAGGAAGAGCAGTGAAAGGAAGCAAAAGGATTCACTTTTCTGAATGGCAGTCTATCATTGCACTCTCAATACAGAAATTTCACTATAAGTTTCAAGATGCTGAAGCATCATAGAAATCATATTTAGGAAAGGAAACAGCTCAACATAAAGCAAGAGGACAAATAAACTGTGATATATCACCTCTGCTACCATGGATCTTGAACAGGCCTTGCCAAAATAAAAAGGAATCTTGATTTACTGACATCAAAAAATTCGATCGGGGCAGCCTTAGCTGGGACGAGAAATTTTAAGCCTTGGTTCTAGAATACCTGAGAAAGTCCATTTTAAAAGATAAATTTGATATTCATTGCCCATAAATATTTTTTAAAAAAAAAATGTTGCTCTTATTGTACCTGGAGAAAGTGACCGCCCCTGATACAGGAGTGTTGCTAGTGGGTTTGTTGCCCAATGATTCACAGCTAGGCGGTTAGTTGGCTGAAATCCCACTACTTTACCTTCTTCTGATATAACCACCTAAAATTATGTAAACCAAGTGTTGGGGTATAAGTGTGAGCTGATGATTGACCTCAAGATAATGAAATAAACTAGTAGTTGCTTACATAAATTCTAAAGCAGAGGGGTTTTTTCTGGATGCCTTGAGCAACCCAGCTTAGAGGAATACTTAGCAAACACCGCAATACTTTACTAGATGGCAACTAAAAGGTGGGTTCTAATTTAGCAGGTGTATTGTGATATATGAACAAATGTTATATGAATATGATAGACATTTGCTAGAAACATAGGTGATCATAGACATTAGACACGTTAGATACATAATCAATTCAAAAAGACATCTACTACAAAGAGAACTCCCATTTATAAGTCACACGGGTACCTGAAAACTAGCAATATTCTGTAGAGTTTCCTGGGTTCTATCATTTTGTTCCAACTGGGACATCTTAATATTAATTGGCACCGACTGGGATTGATTTTCTTGGCTAAGAATGTCAGGATGCTGAAAATAGGCAGAAGCAGCAGCATCCTCACTATTGATTGCCTTGAAGCAGTTAGGCAGTTCTCCAACCCAAGCTCCAATGTGTGCATCAACCATTACATCACCAGAGCAGCCATATGAGTCTTTCATTTTCTTAACGAGAGACATGCAATAAGCTTGTATCTGAAGAAGAGTAAATCAGACAAATTATGCAGCACACATAAATAATGAATAGAGTAGTTACTCTATGACCCATTTATGCAGGCAGGCATATTAATTCAGTATTCCAATCTTCCTTAGACACATATAACAAGCTTGCCTTGAACTCTAACTTGTTCAATCTTTATAAATGAAGGGTCACATCCTGTATTAATTTTCAAGGGGACAGAAACAGATGAGATGCAGCCTGACAGAATATTCCCAAGCTCTAGCAGAAGTTAGGTGCAGTGCAGTTGGTGTTTCTTTGGTCATTGAGACAGGTATGTATAAGTAATTAAGCAAAAATTAAACTATCTAAAATGGCAGGAGGAACTTTCCTTCAGGTAATTAGTTGAAATATTGTTTTAGTGTTGATGTTATCTGAAATGTTCTATAGCATATCACGCAAAGCAATACAACACTAAAATGAGCATCAATCTACCTTGGACAAACAACAAATTCACAAGAACTAGATAAGTAGATAACTAAGTACCTCACTGTCATCAAGAAGTTTGATATCAGAACAATAGTTCTGAGATGATGGGGCATTTGAACTTTCCTTGAATAGCCTTTTTGTCTCTAAAAGATTGAGGCCAGCATAACTGAGCAAAAGACGGTAACAAAAAGAAAAATACAGCTCCCAGCCAAGAAAGTAAAAATGTTGTTCAAATAGCCCTGTAGAAAAACAAAAATCATGAACAGTTAGGTAATAAATACTTAAAGTGAGTAAATGTTGACCAGGAAAGTATCAGCATACATTGTTCTTTTTTATCTTTGACGGATCTGAATTCCAATGAGGATGGAATGTTTTGCCTGGTAATGTGAATTGATCTTCAAAGTACATGTCTAGAATGTTCCCAAGTTCCACCTACAAGTGGCAGAAATGCACAGAAACAAGTTAGGAAAACCACATTCTAGAAAACAAATAAGCATAACAGAAGATAGGGAGAGAATAACAGTGTACCAGTTGGGAGTGGGATAAGAGAACTTCCCACCTATTACTTTCTAACTCGTAAAGGCCTTCATGGTTAGAATTCTCGAACGCGTCGGCATTAATTTGCAGCTTGTAGGTAGGAATGTACTCATTTGCCCAAAGCACTAACTCAGGACCCCCAATCTTCACCAAACTTTCATAATTTGGAGGTGGCCACCATCCATTCTTTGTTTTGCGTACTTCATGAGAAGACTTCATTAGACTAAAAATCTCCAGACATCTTTTGGCCTTTTTCACTACTTCTGCCTCAGAAATTCTGTGTATACAAACCGAGGAATCAATTGAGCAGTTGAGCTGTCGCTTCTGAAATAAACTGCCTACACCCCCAAGGTGATTTTTTTTCTGGAATTCTCAATGACACAGGAGAAAATGGCTTCAGCGAGAGAAGACAGAAGTTTCCGTCTGATGAGCTGAAACTACAATCCAAAGACCCCTGGTGTGCATCAACAAATTAGCAAGAAGTAAACAGAGCAGGAAATATTGAAAATTCAAAAACTTTATGAGTTTGCACCTTTCGCGGTTTGCCAAAATCTTGGAAATCTCTCTCTGAACCTGGGGAGAAGACCTCGAGCGAAAGTTTGAGAGCCGCTGAATTACAACTTGCTTAAAGGCCATAGCCAACATACTCTCTGAATCAAGCTCATTTGCAAAGAAAAAATCAGATCCGAATTGCTTCTCTATCTTACTGGCCTTATCTTTAACTTCCTTTGCTTGCAGAATCTACAAAAAATTGGCACAGTTTAGTCATGATGATTCCAGCAAAACATGGGAAGCCCTACAGAAATCCATGGCTGCTGTAATTGTTTGCATACACAAGTAAACTAGTCGGTCCGACGTATCCTAGGGTGCCATATAGTAAAAGTCAGACAAGTTCATTCCATGGATAAACCAAAACTCCAAAAACCGCAGAATGTGTGTGGTGAACCGCAACTGCCTAATTGTTTGATCTATCTGCATTGTTGCATAAGGATCATGTTTCGCACAATGCAGCACTGTCTAAAGTAAAGGGGAAATTGACCCAGTTGTGCATTGCAGATAGAAATCAGTGCATAGTTCAGCTGATATTTGGCATAACTAGATAGATGTCAATCGGACCCAATTGTCAGAGCTAAAAATGGAGAACTATGAAGAGCTATTGAATGAATGCTTATTAGAGCGCCTCAGAAGTCAGAAGTCACAGAAAAACTAAGCAGTCCAATGTGTCGGGGAGCGAATTACAAACAGAAGCCCGGCACTCCAGTGGTGTGTGAGAAAGCCGCAGTACTGAGTACTAACTCACCACTCGCGTGGAGGCGGCGGTCGTCCCGCCGCCATGGAGCCGGGGAGGAACGCCTCGACGACCATGGCGTCGGAGCCGGCGGCGAGGTGCGCCTCCGCCCTGGCCCCTCCGTCGGCCGCGGCCGCCGCCGCGACGGCCTGTTCCCGTCGCGCGGCGCCAGCGAGCTCGAGCCGGGCGAGGCGGCCCTCGTAGCAGCGCGCAATCGGGATGAGGTTGCCGTCTTCCGCCACGCGAGCGCTGGCGCGAGGCGCGTGGCGGGACGCGGCGGGGGCCAGGCGCAGAAGGCGGAGGCGGGATGCCGAGGACGAGGTGCTGAGGGGGGGGGAAGCGACCCGGCGCGGGGGCTGGGAGTGGGGAGATGGATGGGCAGAGAGGAAGGGCGCGGAGGAGGAGAGACGGCGAAGGCATTTTTTCCGGTTTGGTTTTGCGGTGGCGCGAGCGAGGTCGGAGGATTTTGCGGCCACGGCGACGAGACGACGGCCGGCCGCTGGCTGGCAGCTGGGGACGAGACTGGGCCGGTGTACGACAAGACGACGGCGACGTGGAGCATTAGGCGGCCCAACCCGAAAGGAATCTATTCTATCGTATAGTGGGCTGGACTGTACTGGACTACTGCAGGAGGTAGGGCCCGGCCCATTCAGGCAGACGTTGGAACATTGAGCCCGCTGACTGATATATTTGGGGCCAACAGCATCTGGTCTGGCCATTTGACTTGAGCGGGTGGAACAGAACGAATCGTGGTGTCGGTCACGTGCTGCACGTGACGACCGAGGAACACAACGAGTCTCGAGGCAGGCGCGTTGAATCGAATCCAAAGAGAGGAAGGAACCGAATCGTGAGATAGCCAGATGGCAATTTGCGCGCCAATTAATTAGCTGAGTTTCCCAAGACGACTATACTTTTTTGCTGAATTGTAGGCCCATGTAACATTGAAAAAGTTTGGTCCATACATAAAATGGTCAAATATATACTTTTTATATATTGTGTTGTTGTTTGAAGCGTCAATGGGATTGTTTGGATGATGTTTCGTTGTTGTGTTTGCTCACTGCATCATAGGTGATAGGTCGGGTCAAGCAAACAAGACGATTTCACAAATCTATAGGAAGTATGCAGCACGTGCACGCATATCTTGCCGAAAGTGGCAAAGCCGTGAGCCCAAAAATCTTAGTGACAATTTGGTTTAGACTTTGAACCAAACAACTCTTTACGGTCAATAGATGTGACTCCGGTAACTTAAATTTTAACATCTAAGAATAGTTTGTCAGGCAGGCAACTTTGCTTGGTGTCAGTCCAAATAACCCCTTAGCAACAAGTGTAGTCACTCAATGCATAAAGAACTTCATTTTAGCATTCAAGAATTTATGTTACACTATTAATTACCTTATTTTGAAAGGACTAGTCCTCAAACTAATGCATGAGTATCGCATAATCAATGGAATTCGGTTAAACAAAGGCTAGTGGTGTAACTTGACATAAGATCCGCTGAGGATTACATGTGTTGTGGGCATCAATGTTGTACCGTGTAATTCGAAAAAAGATGATCTAGGCAGTTGGATGTTTAGTGAGAGTGATAGAGAGAAAGAAATGGATGCACCTTTGATAACGATCGATCACTCGGAGTCCCAATGTACGTACGGAGTATGGTTTGATCGAAACGAACAAAGAGGGGGAGCTAGGCATTTAGTTTACAAATAGGGACTCCTCCAACTGATAATAGGACTATCCCATATCTGTTTTTGGTAATAAAATATTAGGAAATTGCTGGAAATGTTCTTAAAAAAAAGGTGATTGTCATATTTGAGATTGATTGAGGAAAAGGAAAAGTCACTACACTGAACTCACAGTCGACGAAACATGCTGTCTGGCTAAGGTCATGACACGCAGCAGCTAAACAATAATTGTTGGTGAAGACAAAAAAGACAATACACGACCTCCGGCAGGGTTGACCGTTGTAACCACCCAAGCAACAAAAGCAGATGCATGGTTATCACACACACACACACTCGCTCTCTGTCTGTGACTGGGCTTGTGGGTGCGCAGGCACGTTCTGAATTGCCCACATGCACAAGAATGCTCCGAGAATAATCAGGCGAATCAAGAGGTCGAGATTTTTTTTTGTATTTTCATTAATCTCGACGGACGGACAGAGCAGAATGATAAACGATCCATTCATGGTAGCCGTAGGCAATTATTTGGTTGGGTATGTAGTGCCGCGTGAATGAATGAATGAACATAATCGTGATGCCAGATTGCGCGTAATTTTGTATAATACTGTAGAAAGAAAGACAAACGTTCTTATCCTCACCTAGTCACGTTATTATAAAGTGTACATGATGGATTCATTCGACAGAATGATTTTGCTGCTACTAATTGGAGGCGAGGATGGCGGGGCGCGCCAGTTGCAGTTGATCATCCATCCATGATCCATCCATTCAATTATGCGTAGTGAGTGACAGGCAGACAAACGGCACTAAGGACAGCTCGATCAGTGTAGCTAGGAGTCTCTACAACATAAAAAGAACAAAAGGAAGACTTTCTTTTTGGTGCGACAATCGTTGGTTTTGTCCGCCTGCCTCCCTCCATGCGATCCCTCCACTGTACACGTAATAAAGAAAAGGAAAGAAAAAAAGGAAACAAAAATTCCCTTGCACACCCCACGCAATAAAGAAAAGGAAAGGAAAAAAAACCAAAGTTCCTTCCACTATACACGCAACAAAGAAAAGGAACGAAAAAAAAGGAAACAAAAAATCCCCTAGACTCCTCACGCACAAAAAGAAAAAGAAAAAAAAAAAAATAAAAAAAAATCTCCTCCACTCGGAAGACGCAATAAAGAAAAGGGAAACATCGTAAAAAAAAAAAGGAACCTGACAAAAAAACCCTTCCACCATTCATGCCGTCACACACCTGCGATCGCAACAATTAGGAAAGAGGAAATCACGCTCAACAATTATTAAAGAGGAAATCACGCAGATTCCTTGGAAATCAATTTCCAATTTCCCTTTCGTCCGGTCACCGTGTCCACATCCTCCAACCTCGCTCTTCGTATTTGCATGCTCCCGGCTCCCTTGCGTTTCTGGACGAGAGATTGTCGTCGTCCTCGCCCTCGTGGGACGCCACGCCATCGTCAACCTGCTCTGTCGCCCTCGTCGTCTTGCTACGCTGATCGCCGTCGTCCATGCCCTCGTGCTATATAGCTCGCTGTCTATCTGTTCCGTCGTCCTCGCCGTCGTGCTAGGCTGTGCCACCGTCCTTGCCTCGCTGGGGCTGCACCGCTGCTGGCTACTGGAAGATCGAGGACGCAGTGGATTGTTCCTCTTGTTCGGGGAGATCGGCGACCACAAGGTACGAAGTTGGGCGGCCGCCGTCGCTGGAGTGGCCACTGGCAAGACGTACATAGTGTCCCCCTTGAAGCAGGACGATCTCGAACACGCGAAGTGAAGCCGGGAAGGGCTGCCGACGTCATTGAAGCACCACGTCCCAGGCACCAGGTACATAGTGTCATGCACCTTGTGCGCCATGGCTGGTTCCGAGCCATCTTTAATTGTTGATTAAAACTGATTTAGGCTCCTACGTTTTCCCCTTTACAAACTATTCTTGGTCTAACTTGATGAAAATGGCTCATTAGTATATACTCAGAAGAATGCCCCATTTAATTTTGGCCCCTTTGCTTTGTTCGTCCCTGTGTGCCATGATGAGAACATATCTATAGCATCTTTCATTTGTTCTTTGCAATGGGTTGTACATGCATACTAAGCAGAGATTCATGTGTGCGACATGCTTTGGAATTATCCCTTGTGCTTTGGATTCAGCTAGGACTAACAGTTGCAGGGTTTGGTTTAGTAAACAAATGATGTAGTGAGAGATAAAAGTAGAAGGAGCACATGCATGATTTAAAACATACAGATCCATTGACACTTCAAAGTTAGCATATCTATTCTAAACTTTTCTATAAAATCCACTCCATTTAAGTTTATTATTTATTTAGATAAACAAGCATGCACGCACTATCCTTTTGTTTTTGTGTGTGGCTCTGCCTAGGAAGGACATTCTGCCTAGGAAGGACATTTTGATCTGTGCCAACCAGCACAGCTCCACATAGTGCAGCAATAGAAGGGATGAGGGCTTGGTTTCTATGATTGAGCACAACAAACATTTCAAAATCATTTTGTTATTTTTATAATAGTACTGTGTATCTACAATGTCTCATTGAAAGCAAAAGAAACTTTTCTCAATGGAATGCAACAATGGTCTTTGAGAGTTTTGAATGGAACGAAACCTTTAACAGTGCCATAAATAAGTTTAGTTGTTTCTACTGTGGGGATAAGGGCCAATAGACATTTACTGATCTTTGAGAGATTTGTTATTCATAATACACACACGAGAAACTGCAACAATTCAGTCAAGTGCTCCCTGTCAATCAACTGTTCTTTAACTCAGTAATTTGATTGCTTGAATTTGGCCTGAACTGATGTAGCCTTGTAAACCCACAGATGCTCTTTTGTTGCAGTCTACAACCACTATAAACATATATACCACCAATCTTTACGAAGGGGCCAGTTTCACTTTGCTATGTCGATTTGTATTTTCTGTAAAAAATGGGTGATATTAATTCCAACATCGTTGATGGTCTGCAACAGATTCGGGTAAGTTTGATGGTAAACCTGATGACGACTACAATTTCGAACAAGAGACAAGAATTGTGCTGGTAATGGGATTTTAGCTATTTTATAATATTAGCCTCGGTATGTAGTTCCAGCAGCCCTTTTCTTCTCACATGCTTGCTAAATTGAGTGCTTCAGATATTGTATTTGTTACTATATATGCTACCTATTTGGGATCCCTGAATTTTCTGCGAGTTCATGTGTATTAGTCTTTATTGTATAATGAACTCTAAGCTATATGTGGTTAAGAGCGTTACTAATGTCTGCTTAGTAATGAGGTATTTCAGACTGTAAACTTCCCTCTTGCTCTAAACTTCAATCAATCTGATATGATATCTGTGGCAGGAGGATTCATATATAGTTCTAAGCATGTAAACTTCCCTCTATCTCTATCTTAGAATGCATCATAGTCTGACAAATTTTACATGTATTGTCACTCACTTTTGCAAACTCTCCACATGTTAGATTTCAAAAAAAATGATATTGTGTCCAATGGTCCTGAAGATTTGCAACATTACAATTTGATTTGTTCTGTCTTACGAAGTTTTCATGAAAAAATTCGTAAAATCCTGAAGATTGATTGAACCCTCTTGAAGCTCAATGGCTTACCTCCACACGTCTTGAAGCTCAAGCTCGGGTGTCCCTGTCGTCTTGCTTCGAATATTGATCCCGCCAATGTGCAATGGTACAAGGCTGCTTTGGTGCAGGGCTTTTCAAGAAATACAATTGATGCGGAAATCGTGGTGGGGTAGCATCTTTGGGAAGCGGGTTTTCCTTCCTCGAATACCCTTGTGCCCATCGATGAGTTGTTCTCATTTGAGTTTAAGAGGAAGCGAGTTTTCCTATCGGTGAGCCGCCATGACGGTCAACAAGTCAAAGGGCCAAACTATCCCTTTAACGTGGGTGTGTATCTACCCGCACTGGTGTTCTCTCACGATCAGTTGTATGTTGCAATGTCTAGATCCACGTCGAGAGCGAATATCAAGATTTTCGCCCTTCAGCCTGATGCGAACGCACGAGAGAAGGTCAAAAAGATGGAGAAGAAAAAATCTAGAAAGAATGGCGTTGAAAATATAAAAAGAATGCACCCAAAAAAAAGTTAAGATAAAAAGACCCCAAAGCAATTGATAGAATTTTCACGAAGAATATTGTATGGAAGAAGGTTCTAATGCAATAGGCTAGATAATAGAAGATTACTAACACATACAATGTATTTTTAATTTAATTTATATTGTACAAATATTATTTAATAACACCATATTTGTTGATATTTCTAGGTACTTCTAAATGGTTTATCAGAGTCTACACGGAGGTGTTATATCTCATGTGTACTGAGAATGGTATAAAGATGCGTCGGAACTTACTCATGGATTTATTGGCTCACAAAATAAATAGGTCTCGAAGATTTCTTCTAGCCGATTAAAACATTATCTTAGGCGAATCACAGAAAAACCCATAAAATAGAGTTTACAAACTGCGATATCCATGATTGACACATTGGATTAAATGTCAATTTAATATCATCTTTATCATGTGATCCATATTTTTTATATAAAATTTTGTTATCCCGTAGCAACGCCACGGGCATTTAACTAGTATACTATTAATCCGACCTTCTCTACAGGCAGCAGGGGCCCCCAAATCATCACATACATACATGCTCAACGATCTCGGATATAAATCTATGTACAAGACTGACAGAGTAATAAGAATGGAAATACAAGGGGGGAATTCAGAGTCATTCACCAAATCACCAACATACACTCCACCACAGCATCAGTAATACTCCATGTTGTCTTCTGGTATTGAAATTGAGAGCAGATCCAAGAGACTCTGGAAATATACTAGGACCACAGACAGAGGGGCAAATGAAATGAGATAAGAGTACAAGAAGAATTTTATGGAGCCTGTTTATTTGTTGGCAACGTATCCTATGCTAACTAGATTCAGTATGCTTAACTATGCTTAACTCCGTCCGGACCTCTCGATAAGCATCCGATGGATGGAGGCGACGAGGTGGGTTTAAGTGCGAGAAAATTTGATTAGAAAAGCTAATGGTGGTGGAAGGGTTTAAGTCTTAAATTAACCCACCTATGTCATCCATCGGATGCTCATCTAGAGGTCCGGATCGGAGTTAGCATAGTTAGCATACGAATCCAGTTAGCATAGGATACGTTGCCTTATTTGTTTAGCGTCCACACTTCCTGGTCGTTGAGATCGTCGCCTGGTAGGCCTTGACCATGATCAAATACCAGATCAGGTCCCTACTGCTCGTTGCCTTTGCCTTTGCATGGCACGGCAGGCAGCCTACAAATTTTCACGAGCAAGCCATTCATTAATGGCAGCTTAATCACACCACACCTTACGCTCATTGATTAACCAAAGCAAAGCAAAGCATGCATGCTAACGACTCCTCATTAATCAATTCATGCTTGCTACGCAGTCCGTCATTATGACGCCAGGCAATCCGAGCGTCGCCGTCACGGGGACCCGAGCCGAGAGAGACGCGCCGGCTGGCACATCTGATACGATGCCAACCTATCCCGTCCCGATCCCCATTCCCCTCCCGTCCCGGCCATCATCCCCCGCCGCGCAGACGCTGCTGCTGCCCGACCTCAGCAGCCAGCTGCACGGCGCAAGCACGGTGGACAGACAGGGACTCCACTGTCCAGTCCAGTCTTCCCTTCCAAGCAAGCACAGCAAAGGGGACGGGACGGACAGCTGCTGTGCTGTGCAGCGCAAGGGGACGGGACGGACAGCTGCTGTGCTGTGCAGCGCAAGGGGACGGGACGGACAGCTGCTGTGCTGTGCAGCGCTGGCTCCTCCTCCTCCTCCTCCTCCCTAGTTGCCCTTCCCTTCCCTTCCCTTCCCTTTCCCGAATGGTATCGTGCTGCGACCTCTAGTCGTCGCCAGCCACCTCTCCCCCTCCCAGACTCCTCTCCATCTCCAGTCCTCCAGTCTCCACCACCATCCACCAAGCTACCTGTCCGTCCCTCCCTCCCTCCCCTTTCCAACCCAGGACCGCGGACCGCGAGAGCCAGCCACCAACCCCACCCGCCGTCAGCCATGGCGCCAGGCCTCGCGTCCTCCGACACCTCGCCCCCATCGGCAGCACCACCCCCCCGCCGTCTCTCCTCACCACTCCCCCGGCGAGCACCACCATCCCCCTCCCCATCCGCCTCCTCCCGCGCCAAGCCACGGAAGGCGCCCTCCTCCTCCCCGGGGCAGCGGCCTTCCCTACCGACGCCGACGACTCGCTCGACAACCCGGATCTGGGCCCGTTCCTCCTCAAGCAGGCGCGGGACGCCATGGTGTCGGGGAGGGCGGCGGCCGCGCGCGCGCTCGAGTTCGCCGAGCGTGCAGCCAGGGCGCTCGAGCGGCGTGGCGAGGGGCTGAGCTTGAACACGCCATGAGCCTCCATGTCGCCGCCGCGATTCACTGTGGACTTGGACGACACGCCGACGCCATCCCTGTTCTCGAGCGCGCCGTCGCTGTCGTCACGCTGCCAGAGACGCCTGCTGCTGAGGTGGAGGTGGAGGCCGAGGCTGCGGCCGGGGGCGGTGGCTGGCGGCGACGACCAGCAGCAGGGTGCCGTCCCTGACCAGAGGGGCGAGGAGTGGTCCCTTGCCGCCTTCTCTGGTTGGATGCAGCTCGGCGACACCCACGCCATGCTTGGACGCATGGATGAGTCCATCGCCTGTTATGGCAAGGGGCTCGAGATCCAGATGGCTGCGCTTGGCGAGCGCGATCCCCGCGTCGCCGAGACTTGCAGGTGATCATCAAGCCCCCTTTGCTGTTTCTCGATCTAGATCTCGCCCCTTCTTCTTCTTCTTCCCAATTAGGCCCCATCTTTTTACTTACCTCATCAAACCTCGCCAAACCAAAGAAGAGATCTTTGTCAAAAAAAAAAAAAAACAAAGAAGAGATATTTCCCCACTCCCTCCTCTCTAGTCGTTAGTCGTTACCCAAAGACAAAACCGTGGATCTCGACACAATTGAACTGATTTCTTGCATGCAAACACCTACTGCAAGTAAGAAATCTTGTCACGAAACATGACATTTTTGCTGCTTCTCAGGTATCTGGCGGAAGCTCATGTGCAAGCTCTGCAGTTCGACGAGGCAGAGAAGCTGTGCCGCAAAGCCCTCGAGATCCACCGGGAGCACAGCGCTCCGGCATCCCTTGAGGAGGCCTCGGACCGCCGCCTGATGGCCCTCATACTGGACGCCAAGGGCGACTACGACGGCGCCCTCGAGCACCTCGTGCTTGCCTCCATGACCATGGTTGCCAATGGCCGTGACATTGAGGTTGCCACCATTGACGTCGCCATAGGCAACACCTACCTTGCCCTCGCCCGCTTCGACGAGGCCGTCTTCTCCTACCAGAAGGCGCTGACTGTTCTCAAATCGGCCCGTGGCGACGACCACCCTACGGTTGCGTCGGTCTACGTCCGCCTTGCTGACCTTTACCACCGGACAGGCAGGCTCCGTGAGTCGAAATCCTACTGCGAGAACGCACTCCGTGTTTATGCCAAGCCTGCGCCTGGTGCTGCCCCTGATGAGATTGGTGGAGGCTTGATGGAGATTGCTGCCATCTATGAGGCGCTTGGCGATCTCGATGAGGCCCTAAAGCTTCTTCAGAGGGCGCTCAAGCTGCTCGAGGACTCACCGGGGCAGTGGAGCACCGTCGCTGGTATTGAGGCACAGATGGGTGTTCTGTACTACATGGTGGGGAGGTATGCAGATTCGAGGAACTCGTTCGAGAGCGGTTGCCAAGTTGAGGGCCAGTGGTGAGAGGAAGTCGGCATTTTTCGGTGTTCTGTTGAACCAGATGGGGCTAGCTTGCGTGCAGCTGTTCAAGATAGATGAAGCTGCACAGTTGTTTGAGGAGGCAAGGGCAGTTCTGGAGCAGGAGTGTGGCGCCTCTCATCCTGATACTCTTGGTGTGTACAGCAACCTTGCTGCAATCTATGATGCCATGGGAAGGTACGACATCGATAACCTGTTCTTCTGCAACCTTCAGAGTCATTTGATTCAGAATCCATACTGTATATTTGCTTGTGATGCAATTACATACTCAGTATCTGTAGTACCGATAGATGGTGTAAACAACACACATTTAGGAACTCTACTAGGTGTTATTGATATGCCCATAATGATAATAATGATATGTCTGGTGCCGATATTTTTCCTGCTATCTGAAGGGGTAAATTTGTTAAATCTAATTCTTTTTGCTGAATGACCGTGTGCGTTTACATTTTGTTTGTGGGTGCTGGATGGTGTTGTGGGTTGAGCTCCTTCTTTAGATTATCCTGTGTATAAGCGTGCTTTGATTTTGTTTGGGAAAAAACTAGTACCTAGATTGGTTGATTAGTTATTACTTACCAGATGATCATCATGGCATGTGATGTCCAAGTTCCTGGTCCATGGTGTATTTGCCACATTTTATGTACCCAACTTTTGTATACTTGCAGAACTAGCAAAACCTGATCTATTCAGGATAGGCTTGTGCCCATTTATTCATTCTTTCCAAACTGGAGAGGCCCATACCCATCTATTCATGTTTTCTGAAGTAGACAGTCCTGTACCTGCTTATTGATGGTTTCGAAACTATAGTCAAAGAGAGTTTTTCAGCAGATCAGTGTAGCTGAGACTATGGTATGCTTGTATGTAGCTGTAGATCTTATATATGCCTCTGAAAACAGCATAGATTACAAATTAGTTATTGTAACTGGATGGTCCATTTTTGTTGCATTATAGCTACTCATACATGTTTGCGTGTACACCTGACTATGTATATATATGTTCAGAGTGGAGGATGCGATTGAGATCCTGGAGCACGTGCTGAAGGTGAGGGAAGAGAAGCTTGGCACTGCGAACCCGGACGTGGAGGACGAGAAGAAGCGGCTGGCAGAACTCCTGAAAGAGGCAGGGCGGTCACGGAACCGGAAGCAG
This sequence comes from Hyparrhenia diplandra, assembly GCA_015847255.1. Classification (NCBI taxonomy): domain Eukaryota; kingdom Viridiplantae; phylum Streptophyta; class Magnoliopsida; order Poales; family Poaceae; genus Hyparrhenia; species Hyparrhenia diplandra. The sequence continues at coordinate 53,864 of JADLZK010006747.1, forward strand.
AAGTCGCTGGAGAATCTGTTCGTGACCAACTCGCAGCGGGCGAAGAAGGAGGCCGGGAGGAGGTGGTCCAACTTTGGGTTCAGGAGCTGAGGAGCTCCATCGTCGGTCGTCGTCGCCTGGTGGCTGTGGCCTTTGTAACATAAAGGAGGAAAGGGGAAAGGGAAAGGAAAGAAAAGCGCATGTAAAGGTGTTGTTGTAGGTTATTATTATTATTTTTAGGAAGGCGGTGATGATTGAGTTTGCTGTTGGTGTATGTGTGGCACTGCATTATTACTGCTATTGTCTTGGTTTATTTTCAGTTTATTTTTTTTCTCGCGGTTATTATTAACTGGGTGCTGTTGTACCTTGAGAAGAGAATATTGTCTTTGTGGTGGAATGGTGGTGACTGATGAATTGTTTGCTAGCACATTGTTTCCTTCCATTGATTGAAATGTTGAGAATCCCTGAAACTGAAATGCTGTCCTGGTGAGGTGGCACATGGCCATGCAAAATGCTGTCAGGGTTGGTGCTTACTGTGTGCTGTCTGCTGTGTGGTATTAGGATCTGATATCTTATTATGAGCAAAAATGCAGCACAATGTTGCTGTCAACAGGTGAGGTGAGCAATGTGCTACATGTGTTTGGAGATGCATCGGCATCGGTTGGTGACTCTTTTTGTTCTCTGATGATGAAACGCATCGGTTGGTGACGTGGAGCCGACCTAGTATGGCAGAGGGATCAGAAATGGAGTATATATATCTTCTTCTCGATGAGGAAAATCAGAAACATAATATCTGCTCACCCAACATCGGAGTATGTTGGAGCACGTTCAGTCTGGAAGGTTTTGGGCTGCCAAAAGGCTGGGGGCCTGGGCGTGGTGGGCTGGCTGATTTGGTAGTCAGCCTGTCAACGCGAAGCTCCACACTGGGCCGTATCAGGCCTCCCACCGAACGAATCTGAGCCCCGCTGGCCCGCTAGAGTCTCGACGATCCCACAGTAACAGCACTGTGGGATCTGACGATCCCAAAGCCGCCGCCTCCGGTTTCAGGTTTTCACCACCAAAACCCGCGCGGCGATTCAAAAAAGTGCAACCGACCCACCGAAAAACCGCGGGCCGGAACAGACCGCGCCGTCCTCCTCCTCCTCGGCACACGTGCGGCGTCACTGCCCGCTGGGCCCATCCGAAGCCGAGGCGGCGCCCCCACCGCGCCCAAGCCCCGCGTCTTGGTCTGGCCCGCGACAGCCGCGCGTATCAATGACGCGTGGGCCCGTCGCATCGAGCCACCGAGAAATAATACGTCCCCACCCGCACCGCACCCCCGTCCAATTCCCGTTTCGATTCGACTCCGCCCGCGCCGTACTCGCCGCGAATCTCTCGCCTCCAATTCCGCCGCCGCCGCCGGTTCGGATGCCGCCGAAGCAAGGCCGTGGCCGTGGCCGCGGGCGCGGGAGGCCAAGGGGAGGCCAAGGAAGGATTCCGTCGCCGAGGACTCCGCGCACGCCACCGAGGTATTCGACGCCACACAGTGCTTGCTAAGCTAGGGCTACGCTTCCGTCCTCCTCCGCACCCGGTTCCACAGCCTGGCTCCAATCGCGCTGCCGCTCGGCGTGGACCGGGGAGATTAGCTAGCTGTTCCGGATTTGGTTCCGGCTACTTTCCCCTCCTAGCGAGCAGTGTATGCTGCTTGCTCCCTGCGCTGCTTTGCATCGGCTTGCGGCACGCCTCGCTCTAGTTACTTGCAAACGCATAGATGCGGAGACACGGGGAGTTCCCCGTTGCATTGATGCGGTCTACGCGTCTCCGACGATTTTGCTCCTTCGATTGGGATTCCAGCGACGCTTTTGATTTTTTTTCCTTTCCAGTGTCTTGGCTTGTCAAATTTGCACCTCCCCGTCCTCTTTAGGCTGGCTTAGCTCGTCAGGTCCAGCTGTTTCCTTGCCTGTGCTTCTTTCAATGTGTTTAATTAGTGCTGATTGTTTCTTATATAAAGAATCTGAGCTTTGCCTGTGATCCTTTTTTTGTTTAAAATATAATAATTCGGTGACAACATTTATTTAATTGAAGAGGGCATGCAGTGATTTGATTTCTGCAATATGTATGCTTATTGGTCGTTTTGGCTTGGGTTTCAGGATAACGGTGAAAGCAAGGGCGATGCCGAGATGCTTCAACCGCAGGATTCTGCTAATGTCAGTGCTCTTTTCCTTGGATGTTTATTTCCCTTTCCTTCAGCTCCAGCTGTTTCGTTGCCTTTGCTTCTTTGAATGTACTGGTACTTTTTTTTTTCTTGCATCCTTTAGCCTTGCCTGTGTTTTTCGTTACAACAATTATTTAATTGATTGAAGAGGGCATGCAGTGACTTGATTTCTGCTATATGCTTATTGGTTGTTTGGCTCGGGTTTCAGGATAACGGTGAAATCAAGGGCAAGGACGAGATGCTTCAACCACAGGATTCTGCTACTGTCAGTGTTCTTTCCTTCTCTATGTTTATTTTCCTTCCCTAAAAGGAATTCAACACAAATCCTAAACATTGCTTATGCTCTTGAATTTCATTTTTCTCTAGGAGAATGGAGCTCCAAGACCAGCACGGAAGCGAAAGAGGGATCCTGTTGCTGACCTATCTTCTGTCCAATATGATTCCAAGCGTCTTCGTGACAGGCCGAAAGTTCCTGTGGTAGTGGAGACTAAGGTCAGAGTTTTCTTCCTTTTCACTGCTCTTCCATCTCCATGGATGAACAAACATGGTCTCTTTGTGTTTTGAGCATATGGTTATGGTCTTGTTGGTACTTTTTATTAGATGCTGCTATTGCAGCTTGCACTTTGTTTTCCAAACGTTGTCAAATCGAGTGTCTGTTACACTTCCATTTGGCAAATATGTGTATTCCATGTTTTCTTGTTTCATTTGAATTATAAATCTAACTATATCTACATGCATGGCATATGTTGGTTACTGGAACTGGCAGAGTACAAAAAAGACGGATGGTACTTCGACTATGTGTCATCAGTGCCAGAGAAACGACAAAGGAAGAGTTGTAAGGTGCCAGGGCTGCGAAAAGTATACGAGGAGATACTGTGTGCCATGCATCACACGCTGGTATGCCCCTTCTAAAGCATTCATGTTGTGACATTGCATTCTCATTTTTGCTGTCTAGATCCATGACTCTTGTCTTGTCCCTTATGCACATATCCTTCTTTCGCTCACAAGTCACAATCAACAACAACAACAACAACATAGCCTTTAGTCCCAAGCTAGTTGGGGTAGGCTAGAGATCATATGAAACAGTACAAAAGAACGTAGAAAGGGCTCACAAGTCACAATGTTATTGCATTTTTTGTTTTTTTTTTTTGTTATTAATGTCCACTTCTTGTGTTCATGGTGTGATTTTAACAGGTATCCAAATTTATCAGAGGATGATTTTGTGAATAAGTGCCCGTTTTGTCGCAATATTTGCAATTGCAAGGCTTGTCTGCGAGGCAGGCAAAGTATCAAAAAAGGAAAAGGTATGCCTTCTCTATCTTTATATTTCCAATTCAATCCATGTTGGCTATATGCTTCACATTTTCTCCTGCTCCTTAATTTTCATCAGAATGTCAACTGGAAGGTGTCCAAAGAAGATGAAATTAAATTCTCACTGCGTACTGTGCACTTTCTGCTACCTTGGCTGAAAGAACTCCACCAAGAGCAGATGCAAGAGAAAAATGTCGAGGCTGCATCTAAAGGTAGTATGATTGCAATGTCAACATTTGGATTTGTAGTTTGCATAGCTGCTACTCATTGGTCATTTTTTTTTTGGTTGTCTTCCTAATTTTGCCATATTTAGGGATTGATGCAGGCAAATTGGACATCCCTCTAACCACTTTGTGGAAAAATGAACGGATATACTGGTCAGTATTGCTTTACTTACAAAGCATATGCAAATTATTGGTTTTTATAAGTGTCTAATTCCTTGTTATATTTATAACAGCAACAACTGCAGGACATCTATTGTTGACTTCCACAGAACCTGCAATAAATGTAACTACGATCTCTGTCTCGGTGCTGCCAGGAGCTTCGTTGTGGCATTGTTCCTGGTAATGGTGCCAAGGCTGATGGTGGAGGCAAGGAAGATTTGCAATTGGGAGTTAGTCATGATAAAACTGTAAATAAAGGGCCATCTGATGGACAGAGTGGCATGTTGGTAGATAATGTAGTTCCTGCTGACGACAGCGCTTCTAGCTTGAGACAGTGGAGTGTGAATAACAATGGAACCATACCTTGCCCACCAAATGCATTTGGTGGTTGTGGGAGCTCTCTTCTTGAACTTAAGTGCTTGTTTGAAGAGAAGTTTATTGCTGAGTTACTGGAGAAAGCCAATTCAGCAGTCAATAATGGTTCAATGGTGAAGATGGAAGGATCAAAATGTTCCTGCTTCACTGAATCCGGTGACATGGATGATGGTATATCACGTAAGTCAGCTTGCAGGAGAATTCCTGTGATAACTACATATATTGCCCAACCGCTACAGATGTCCAAAATGGAAGTTTAGATCATTTCCAGGAGCACTGGTTGAAGGGTGAACCTGTAATTGTCCGTGATACGCTTGCCTTGACTTCTGGATTAAGCTGGGAACCGATGGTTATGTGGCGTGCCTTACGAGAGAGGAGAGACAAAGTTGAGAGGCTCTCAGTTCTTGCTCTTGAATGCTTGGGTTGGTGTGAGGTTTGTAATATTCTCGTGACTGTTGTTATTAGCTGGAAATGATATGAGAAACTTCTAAAAACTAATAATGATACTTTTCATGTACTCTGAATGCAGGTTGATGTAAACATTCATATGTTTTTACGGGTTATTCACGTGGGCTTGTTGGTCCAGATGATTTGCCCTTGTTACTTAAGCTTAAAGATTGGCCACCGCATCATTCATTTTTTGATGAGCGGCTGCCTAGACATGGTGCAGAGTTTATGTCTGCGTTGCCATTTCGTGATTACACAGATCCTAAATGTGGCCCTCTTAATCTGGCAGTAAAGCTTCCTAAGGGTGTTAATAAGCCAGACCTTGGTCCAAAGACTTATATTTGCGTATGGAGTTTCCAAAGAGTTGGGAATTGGTGATTCTGTCACCAAGCTTCACTGCGATATGTCTGATGCGGTAAATATACGGTTTTGCATATGCTTCTTGGAATCAATATGCAACTCAACAAAAGATTTGCCTTGTTAATTACTTAACAAGACTTGAATTTTACAGAGCTACAACACTAGTTTAGGTGATAACTGCTTTAAGTCCTGAATTTGGTCCTCAGAAAAAAAAAAAATTCCTGAATTTGGTGTTGTTGCAGCTACATCTATATTATTGTAATGGCTTAATGCTAGTTTAGTTATTTCCGGAAAAACTAGAAATAATGTCTCACTTATCAAGAATATGTATCTGCCAGCTTAATGTTCCTGGTTTCATTTCTGTTGATTGGTGATTCTTTTTCTATCAATCTTGTTTTTTTGGCTAAGTTTCATCTGTGGCATGCCACTTTCTAATCCTATTGCTTGAACTGGACAATATCATCACACATAATTTTTATTTTCTATTTCTATTTCTTCAACAGGTCAATATCCTCACACATACTGATGAAATAAAACTCAAAGCAAAAAGGATTGCAGCAGTGGAAAAGAAGAAGCATTCTTTAGAAAAAAGAAGAGTCTCTACCAAGGAAGAGGGAGATGTGCTTGGACAAATTACCGTGGCTCCTGAGTCAGAAGATGAGGCCCCATTTGTAGATGGAAACCAAGCAGAGGGTGGTGCATTGTGGGGATATTTTCCGACGGGAAGATGTGAGCAAACTTCATGATTATCTAATGAAGCATGCAGATGAGTTTAGGCATTGCAACTTTGAGCCAGTGAAGCAGGTAAACAGTATTTGTTATTTGGCCACAAAAGTATGTTGTACTATCTGGCATCCAATTTCATGTTGAAGTCCCTTTTTGGCAGGTTACTCATCCTATACATGATCAGTGTTTTTATCTAACAAACGAGCACAAGAGAAAGCTTAAGGACGAATATGGTTAGTAACCTTTATGCCTTTTTGAACTTTAACTTTGCCCTTGTGATATTTACCTGGTCTTCATGCTTCTTTTGCAGGAATCGAGCCATGGACATTTGAACAGAAGCTAGGTGAGGCAGTATTTATCCCAGCAGGATGTCCCCACCAGGTTAGAAATTTGAAGGTATGGCATGACAGGACATAGAAACAGTGTTCCATCCCCATTGCCATCAGTAACATGCTCCTTAATCAAATTAGCTGCTAATCAGTGGCACTTGTTTATTGGGCAGTCTTGCATAAAGGTTGCACTTGACTTTGTTTCTCCGAAAAAATGCGAGAGTGCATCAGGTTAACTGAAGAATTCCGTCTGCTTCCGAAGTGGCATAGGGTGAATGAAGATAAACTGGAGGTCAGTCACTGCTCCGTCCATCCTCCTGTAACATTTTCTAATTCTTTTTATGATTGTAAATGAAGTATTCTTGTGCATATTATGTCGACTTTTGTCGGCCTCAGCTTCTATATCCTCTCTATCTGGGCATTCTTATCTTTCTGGACTTGTTAATCTAGATATCTGAATTTAAATTCTGTGTCTTGTCGATCTGTAACGGCAGGTTAAGAAGATAGCTCTTCATGCACTCAGTCAAGCTATTAAAGATATCACTGATGAATCATCTAATAGCAACGGAAGGTTTGTTGCTATACCTCTTTCCCATAAATATTGGATGCAATAATCATCTATGTTTGATTATGGTTAGAGCCCATGTATCAACATTTTCCTAGCATCCCTGTTTTAGCTCAAACTTTTGGATGGTTGCCTGCATACTTTTTAAGTTGCATTACCTGGACATAGAGTGGTTTGTCCTTTTCCCATAGTGTTGTCTCTGGATTCTTGCCCTGCTGTACGCAGTATGCATTCATCTATTTTTCTAGGTGCTCTTCCTTACTCCTTAGTCACAATTCTAGAACGTGTTGTGTTCTACATAAATGTATCTGATCCATCAAGAAAGATGTCTTACAACAACGACATAGCCTTTAGTCCTGAGCTAGCTGGGGTAGATGAAACCCACATGAAACAAGTATAAAAGAACAAAAAAAAAAAGCATAAGACAAAAGGTAAAGATGGTAGATAGAAAAAGAAACAAAGGTCACGGTTCAGGCACGCTGATAGCTAGCCTCCATGCGCTTCTATCCGTAGCTAAATCCTTGGAGATATTCCACTCCTTAAGGTCTCTCTTAACTGACTCATCCCAAGTCAAGTCTAGGTCGACCTCTACCTCTATACAAGAAAGATGTCTTAATGTAGAAGTAATGTTACTTCTACATTTAAGCTGATTGTTTCTTGGTACTGCTGATTGCCTTCTGAAAATGAATGTATCTTGCTGTCACCGAAATGAAGTCAAACCTGTTCACTCCACATTTAAGCTGCTGCTCGCTGCCGGCTTCCTGCTGCTGTTTGCTTGCTTGCTACTGCCTTTGCTGGTTGGCTGCTGCAGCGCAGCTAGCCAAATGATCCTTTTGCTGCTGGGGTCATTGCCAAGGAAATTTTGTAGTCTTCAAGCATGTTTTGCATTGCCCATTTGTCTGATTTTGAAATATCTTGGCACAGATGAATAGTCGATTGGGTTATGCAACTTTTTATGTCTTGTATGATACTACACCTTTTCTGTAAGCAGCTGATACCGTTGTAGTAATTATGATATTACTAAGTGGTTTCTTGAGTAAATATGATATTACTAAGTGGTTTCTTGATCTCGCGCAGCAGCCCAAATAACGAACTCAAAGATGAGCCTAGCGGAAGCGAGTCAGCAGAAATAGAGCAAGGAGAGTGACCAGCGCAAGGCATGCCAACCTGATTGAGTTTTATGTGGCTTCATATTTATGTACGTGGATCATGCTTTTGTATGGCTGGTGGTTTGGCCATTACTCTGACAACAAACTGATAGATATTACAAACGGATAAATATTTATTTGGCCTGGGCGCCCGAACCAGTCTTATAGCTATTGTGTGAACAGTAGTTCCCTATTTGACACTTATATACGACCCCTTGGCCCTTGCAAGCTTGAATTTATCTATTTGATATACACTTGAATGTCCATCCCTAAATTTACACTTTTTTTTTTACCATAACTAAATTTACACTGTTGTCCAATTTCAGCCTCTCTGTCAATTGGCTGTATGAACCAAGTTCTTTTTTCATATTGACACAATTTACCCCTAACCATTTGGCCTTCTCCCAATATTGCTTGAACCGTGAGTGCAGATCTGTGAACTAACCTCTCCCAACCCTAGATTGATAGATATTACAAACGGATAAATATTTATTTGGCCTGGGCGCCTGGACCAGTCTTACAGCTATTGTGTGAACAGTAGTTCCCTATTTGACACTTATATACGACCCCTTGGCCCTTGCAAGCTTGAATTTATCTATTTGATATACACTTGAATTTCCATCCCTAAATTTTCACTTTTTTTTACCATAACTAAATTTACACTGTTGTCCAATTTCAGCCTCTGTCAGTTGGCTGTGTGAACCAAGTTAGTTCTTTTTTCATATTGACACAATTTACCCCTAACCATTTGGCCTTCTCCCAATATTGCTTGAACCGTGAGTGCAGATCTGTGAACTAACCTCTCCCAACCCTAGATTGATAGATATTACAAACGAATAAATATTTATTTGTCCTGGGCGCCTGGACCAGTCTTATAGCTATTGTGTGAACAGTAGTTCCCTATTTGACACTTATATACGACCCCTTGGCCCTTGCAAGCTTGAATTTATCTATTTGATATACACTTGAATGTCCATCCCCAAATTTACACTTTTTTTACCATAACTAAATTTACACTGTTGTCCAATTTCAGCCTCTGTGTCAGTTGGCTGTGTGAACCAAGTTAGTTCTTTTTTCATATTGACACAATTTACCCCTAACCATTTGGCCTTCTCCCAATATTGCTTGAACCGTGAGTGCAGATCTGTGAACTAACCTCTCCCAACCCTAGATCAGGCAACTATGGCAATGGAAGTGAACACAACAATTGGCAAAGACGATGGTGCTCTCATGGTGGGCATCACAACAAGGTGGAGGCATGGCCACCCATGGTGTGGTCTCACCAGGCGGTGCTTAGGGCTGATTGTGAGGTGACGTGAGGCGAGGCTAGTCGCGGCATACTTATGACAGGCGCCATAGGGTGGCCTCACTTGACAACGCTTGGGGCCAATCATGTGATTACCTAGGTTGGCCTCGGCTCGTCTCGGGAGGGCAATTGCATGTGACGGCTTGAAGTCTTGGTTCAGCGACATAGGCTTGAGCCGGGCTTGGGCGATGGCTTGAGGCCTGGTAGCCTGACAATGGAGGTGCAGCTTGTGGCCCGATGGTGGCCTTAACCCGAGGCAAAGGTCCACTCGCATGTGGTGGTACACTGGCATGCTCGGCCAGAGGCCTCAGTTTGGCCTCTCCTAGCAATGGCACATGCGCAACAACAAAAGCATAATGAATGGGCTTAAGGTGAGTGCGCATCTGTATTTTTTTGTGGTTTTGTCTACTTAACAATGATCATGCATTAGGTTATTTTTTACTTTTAGGATTGATCCAAATATAGTTTATTTGCTCAAAATTATACTTCATGGCATTCAAGAGAAGCCACAAAGGATGTGAGATGTTTTTCCATTGAGAAGGTTGTCGATTGATTTGAAGGGTTATAAGGCCAGTCTCAATGCAAGTTTCATAGAGTTTCATGGGCATTAAATATGTGTGTTAATGAAGAGAGAGATGATAAGAGTTTCAGGGGACTAGAGAGAGTTTCATGGGATAAAACTCTTCTGCACTGTTTCCAAATTTAAGTGTGTTGGAAACAGAGCCATGAAATCCCCATTAAGGATGGCCTAAGAATCTTATTGAATCAATTGTAGCCCTCGTAGTTATTTGGAAGATTGTCGATACTAAGATGTTCTTGAAACTTAATCAGACCAAGTGTTGATGTTTGGTAAACAAAGAAAAAGGTCGTCAACAAGCATTGATTTAATTGCTTGTTCTTGTTTCATCTTTTGTTTCAGCTTATTCTCTCCCATAGAATACTGTTGATTCAGCCAAAATCAGCCTTCAATAGAACAACCTCATAATTTTAAGACAACATGTTGAATGGCATTTTGATGTGGAAGGCAGTATAAAAACACAATAGAACAAGATGAGGATACCAATCTTAGAAATTCATTACTAGAGAATGAACATGTAGGTGTTGATGAGAAGATTGTGTACTCCATCCGTTTCAAATTGTAAGTCATTCTAGCTAAGCTCCCTGTTTGGTTCCCTCAAGACTAGGGATTAGATACTAAATTTAAGTCCCATTTAGTCCCTAAGTTACTAAACATGGGGACTAAAAGAGGGGACTAATAGTCCCTAGTCCACTAGTCTCTCAAAAGGGGCTAATTGGGATTGATGGTCATGTCTAGCCTCTAGTCCCTAGTCCTAAGAATCCAAACACCCCCTATATCAAGATATATATAAAAATGTCTCTGTCTAGAAAAGCCAAAATGACTTATAGTTTGGAATGGAAGGAGTACATAGGCTAGTCTCAATGCATAGTTTCAAGGCACGATTACGAAACTCCTCTCTCATCCGATGAAACTCCCTCATTTAATGACCCCTCGCTAAGTCACCAAAATTGCTGATGTGGCAGACTATTTAACGTGCATGACATCCCCATGAAACTTGCATTGAGACTAGCCTTAGAGAATGAGCCAAAAAAGAGGGTAAAGGACCACCAAATCAGCTTAATGTCCCACTGTGCCATTTGCTTTAATCAAATTTGAACTTAGTATTATATTCAAAATATTAGTGAACTCAAGTGTAATATAATTTTCGTTGCAAACTCCTTGTATGTGACGTGTATTTGCTTAATCAGGTACGATCTTTGTAGTGATGTGGCATATTCAAAGCCCTTTCGTGAAATTTGATGAACTAACTTGTTTATATAAGTGATGGTATGCATCCTTAGCGGGCATATTTGAAGCCCTTAGTGAAATTTGACAAAATTTGATGAGAGCCGTCACACTTAATCTTGTATAAGTTAGACGGTTCGTGACATTTTTCTCTGCTGACATATATACATGTAGGTCAAGAATTGGCTCAAATCAACCTGGATCATAGAGCAAACACTTGCTCATGTCATAGACAAAGACAAAAAGAAGGATACAATGAGCACAAGGAGTAAAAAAGAAGGTTGAGTGTAATTCTCATATGCTTATTTTTTTGTCCAATGTAATGGATGTGGACTTGTGGGCTGTTAAAGTTGGCAACATATGGAATGGAAACCAGCTTGCTGTGAAAAACCTGTGCAAACCACGATAAAAAGTCATCTAAATTTACGAAAAAAAATCACACATGTAGGCGATATGATGATGCAGTCCTGTAAAATATCTTGTCCAAACTTCGACTTCGTTTGTGATATAAAATAACAAATTTCAAGGCAGAAAAACTGTCCAATGATTTGTTATAAATTTGTTATTTTTATATCTCACAAACAAAAGTCGAGTTTGGACAATATATTTTACAGGATTGTGCATCATCATATCATCTACATGTGATTTTTTGTCGTGGTTTGCACAAGTTTTTCACAGCAAGGTAGTTTCCATAGCATACGTTGCCGGTGGCCTGATATGTTAAAGTTGCTTGATAAGTTTAAAGGTATGGCTGCAGTCTCAGCTGGCAATGGTGGATCTTGCCTCTTCTCGGGTGATTGTTGGAATAGTGAGCCTCTAAAATTGTGCTTTCCCAATCTCCATTCTTTTGCTAAAAAGCAAACAATTAGTGTTCTCAAAGTGACTGCTCAGCATTAGAGATAAGAAGCCTCTTCAACCTTTCTTTTTTTCGGTTGAAGCATTTGATCAGTTCTAGTAAGTGGAGTTGTTGAAAATCAGAGATCCTATCATTTTGATCAGCGAGATGTTTGGACTGATATTTGGGGAAACAACTTATTCACTTTCAAAAAAGCATACATTCATTTGCGTGGGCATTCTAATGCTCACCCCATTTTTAAGAGAATCTAGAAGTCATCTTGTCTGCCTAAGCATAAGGTGTTTTTTTGGTTGCTATTGCAAGATAGATTGAGTACTCAAAATATTTTGAGAAGGAAAACAATGCACTTAACCTCCTACAATTATGTGTTTTGCTTGGATTGTGGAGAAACAGTTGATCATTTGTTTCTGGAGTGTGCTTTCTCAAAGAATTGTTGGGGACTCAATGGACTTATAGTTATCGGTTCCTTGATGATTTTTAGAGATTGGAAAGCTTCAGGCGTAAACTCAATTGCAGATTTTCCATAGAGGTTATTATAATCATGTCCTGGTGTATTTGGACCATCAGAAATGACGTCATCTTTAGAGGTATTCCAGCTGATTGTCTTAGGTGTGTTCAGTTTTTCAAGGAGTTTTTTTGGCCAACTCTTGTGGAGAGCCATGAGAAAATATTTTCCAGATATTGAGTTATGGCTAGAGCAGATTGTATAATCGCTCCCCTGCAACCCCCACCCTGTATTCCTTGTGTGTTTTGTTGTGCTCTGTAACATCCTTGGTTCTTTAATAATTTTTTTCAGTAGGGGCTCCAGCCCCTCCTGTTTCTTAAAAAAAAAAAAAAAACCTGCAGGGGGCTGTTTGGTTCAACGGCCGATAAGCCAACTAATATTGTTTTGTTGTGAAAGAAAAAACATTGTATCTGGGCTGATGGTGTTTTGGTGCATATGTGTACTTGATGAATGTGTGAACTAAATTGTGTGTACAACTCATGTGTCCGAAGCAGCTAAGGGTGTGTTTGGTTGCACCCAAATTCTCTACCCTAAACCTAGACTTAGTTGGGCCAAGAAAACAGTGTTTGGCTGTAATATTGGGCTCCTTAGCCAGGCTTAGGGAAGCTAGCCGTACAGCCTTAGCTAGGCTTGCTGGAACCGAAAAGGGCGAGCGTTATCGCGTAGCCTGGCTTAGCCTAGCCTCCTGCCCCGATTCGAGTCACCTCCTCATCCGGTTCGCACACCTCACCCGATGGCGGTATCTTTGGAACTCGCCACCTCCCCCCCCTGGCTGACTCGCCCCCGGTGTTGCTATATCGCCCGGCGAGGAGAGGAGGACACAGGGCGTTGCTGCTGCGTTGCTGCCTGCGCACGAGGAGGAGCTATGGCGGCGGCGGCCCGATGCAAGCTCCGCCCCTGGTGTGTGCGTGCTGCACCGCATGGTGGTGTCGTCGGCAGGGAGCCGGGCCATAAACTTGCGGCGGCGGCGTGGGATCCACGTACCTCGCCCGGCTCCTTGGACTGCAGCGGCGGCGGGGTAGCGGCTCGCACCCTTGGAGCACCGGCTGCGGTGCGAGGGGATACGACGGCGCGTTACTGCTGGCGCTGCGGCGCCGAGCTCCGTGCGGGCGCCGTCGAGCCCTGCGCGGCGTGGCGTTGAGTTCCCACAGCAGCGTCGCCGAGTCCCACAGGTGGATCCGCTTGGGCTTGCCGGCGCTTGCGCGCGTGGTGCTCGGCAGCGGAGGATGACGGCGCCAGCGCGCCAAGCTCACGATCCGCCCATGGCGTGGAGTTACTTCCCCACCAGCGACCTGGCGGGGGCTACAAGGAACGAGGAGATGTGGCGCTTGGGCCATCCCAGGCAAAGGGGAGCAGGCGGCGAGGTGAGGTCCTCCGCAAGGCGTCCCTACCTGCAACCTTGCTGAGCTCGTCGATCTCGCGGCTGCTGATTTGGGAATTTTGCTGCGTGCTTAATTTTGGTGAGCATGTGGTGGCATGCCTGATTTTGGTGCTCTGTTGTGCGTGCTTGACTTTTAGTGTGTGATTGATTTTGGTGCCTGCAGTGCGTGCTTGAAGCAGCTAGCATTCAAGACGAGCTCTGCCGATGATGTGCATGCTTGATTTTGGTGCTTGCAAGACAAGCTCTGCCGATGCCATGCTCATGGAGGATGTCCACGAGGTGTTAGGTGAAATGCCTCTAAGAAGGTAAGCTTACCAATTCGGAGAAAAGGTCGTTGTATCAAAATAAACCATATAATCAAACACACCCTAGGGCTAGACTAGATAGTACAGGCAACCAAACAACTTGTTGTTGGCTTGTTAGGGCACCCGCAATGGGGGGTAAGAAGACCTTACTACCGGTAGGATACATTGTGGAGAATAATGAGAGGGATGGTAGTAACAAATCCTGGTAGTAGCACTACTCCCCGGTAATAAGCAATAGAAAATATTATTCTCTTTCTCCATCCTATCCTCTATCATTCTCTCTCCGTCATACCGTCTGTCTCTCCGTCCTACACTCATCACATCTATCGGGAAGGATGGCACGAGGTTGGGGAAAGATTTTTTTTCTCTATGGGCCCCACCTTATGCAGGGCCTAGCATTGTGAGCTGAACCAAATCACTACTTCCCTCTAGTGCTTGGACCCACGTTATTACCCACTGCAGGAGTATATATTGGCATGCTCTTAGAGCCTGGCTTGAGCTAGCTAGGCTTAGTTGAGCTAGCTAGGCAACAAGCTACCCCCTAAGTGGTTAGGCTAATCTCAATGCATATTTTGTCTCTTTTTCCAAGACTTCTAGTTATTAAAAATAGTGTAAAAGTTTTGTATCTATAAAAATAATTTTATCTCAAGAAATCTTTACCATTTATCTCTTCAATTATTGTCGGTTTATTCAATACATATAAAATACTCATTTAAATAACTTGTGTTTTCTTATAAAAGTTTTATCATCTTTTTTTTTCTGTTTTAAAAAACAGACAAATTTGTATTAGTAGCAAGTTATATAGTGCAGAGTTGTAGAATTCGGTGCACCAAACAAAAGGCACTAAGGACTAAATTGTAGGAACATGTAGAGAAAGCTTGCCTAGTCAAGGCATCAGCTGCGGTATTAAGAGTCCTACCAATCTTGCATATTTTGGCCCATCGACTAGTGGCGTAGTTGTCCAAGATATGGGTGAAAGTTTTCATTCTCTAGTCAAGAATTGTTCTGATCATCAAAATTGAGGAAGTGGACTAACTTGCTGTAGTCAGACAAAAATGATAGGGAATGTCGTTGAAGTTGACTAGATCGGTGACCATGGCTGCTTGTGTAAGGGCAGTTGCCTCAGCCATGATACTGAACGAGTTCCTACCATAATCACCTTAATGTATATTGTCTGCATCGACTGTACTTCATATTAACTAATAGAATTTCAATTCTAATGCCAACCTTTCTGGGGGGCTGAGAAGGATGATCAGGCGTGGTGAAAGCATCCACAAAGCATTTGATTCGTGGAAAGAGCGCCGACATTTTAATATTGAACCTTTTGTATGTTGAGGGGAGGTACTTTCACTTGTCATGTTAGTTTATTTAATACATGTGAAACACTCATGAAACTTCATTGAAACTATCTTAGGGAAGTGTGTTTGGGGTTTGGTCTTTGTTGTCTGCCTTCGAATCTTGGTACAACTTATTGTCGCTCTGTGTTTGAATCCGACCTACCTGTGGGAGGCACCGCCGCCATGGTCTCTGGTTGGGAACAGACGTCCATGTCAAGCGAGAGGCTTACTTTAACTCGAAGTTCGACCATGCCTCGACCTCTAGGCCGACATTTAGTAAAACAGATGTCCCAAGCACATACAGACTCTATTTTAATGCCCTAAAGGTAGTTTCATAAGCTAACCAATGACTGAAAAAACACTTGAGTCTTGATCATTGAAGTTAGGTTTTGGATTTTGCTTGAGATCAATCTATCTTTGAACGGTCATCGTCATCCGTTATGAAACCTCAACTTCGAGTGCTTGATAATAGATCTATTAATTATTATCACTTCAATTGAGTTGCTTCTTTCGAGTTCTTGCTTGTGTTTTTGTCTCGCAGGTAGGGATTGGTCTTCTTGGCAAGACCAACCGGATTGTGACACGGTTGATAACTAGAGAAGTCATGGTGCTAGCTACGCTGAAGTCGGATCGGTGTATTGCATTCTAACCAAAACAATAGTTGGCCCGGTTTGCCCCTCCTAAAGTTTGGTCAGATAAATCTAGGCTGTTTTAGTCACTTTCATCCAAACACTATGACTAAACAGGACTCACAACTTAGGAGATGGCAGTTCATACAACCCCATCCCCCAAACACCCCCCAACCCACGCAACACACACACACACCGAGTAAGCAAGCAATTGGAGGCAGCATCGCTTGCCTTTTTGCACGAACGTGTCATGGACTCACGGCACGTTTTCATGGTAAAGAGTTTCACAACTCACAAGCATACTCCAGGATCAATGGAAAAGAGTTTCACAAAGGATTTGGGCAATCGAGCTGTACGCGAGCAGCATCCCGGCGATGAACCGAAAAGAAGCACACCCCCTACTTATTTCAGCCTCTCCCTTGCCATGCAAAAGCATGCTGTATTACAGTAGTGACTAGTCCAGTGTCTTTATCAAGCCAGCGGCCATCTCACTAGATTAGTCGTCTTTATTTTTATCTATCTAACTAATGTGCAAAGTGCCGCCACACGGTTTCTTTGAATTTTGCGGAACATCGTCTGTTACTGTTGGTGCTTGCTTGACCTGGTTTGACGCGTCGCGTGCCTGCGCAAGGCGCTCTCCACTGCAGCCTGCTGCTACTTGTTGCCTGCATTGGGCAGGCCACTGCTGAGGGCTGTGTTGTTAATCCCTCTTCCTCTGGAAGATGCAAAATTAAGCACATGTACAGTAGTAGTAATCAACAAGCATATATATTTAGTATCTTTAGTTTTTTTTATACAAAGAGTTTTAGGGTCATTCCCCAGCCCTAGATTAGATCATGTCAGTTTACAGAGCATTCAGATAGTAACACCGTTCCACATACCCAGTAACTAACCAAAACGCAGGCAACCAAAGACCAGCAAGCACCACACAGAGCTGAACATTACATCCTCCATTCCGCCTAAAACTGCATTGAACTCAGCCACTTCCCAGCTTCTAAAGCCTTCTCCGTGTTAGCACAAGTCACCAACAGGTCCTGCACTTCAACTGGAACCGACTCCTATTGCCACTTGCTAGTAGGTCTTGTACATAAATCTTTCCTTGTCTCCTGGAACTTGGTTCAGCCACAGAGGTCTTGACAACTTCAGGTTCTCCAGCTTTTCCCTGTACTCTAAAACCATCTCCTTGGGGCAAAGTAAACAGAGTCCTGAGGCATTACTGTCACCTTCAGTATCAGATGCCTCCAGTCCTTCCAAAGAGCACCCTGGAAACACATATATTGTTTCTTAGCTTTCAAAGCCCTGTGAAACAGGTCAGCAACACAACAAAAATATATTTTCTATCATAAATTTCTTGTTACTCGATCAGCCAAATAACACCTATTGACTCAAAGTCACTGCCTACATTCTTATGTGAGACATCAGAAATCCACTTCCAGAGTTGCCTTGCCTGCTACTACATAGTTAAAGAGGTGCAGCACAAACTCAACCTCATTACAGAGTTGCCTGGCTACGTACCACACAGTCAAATTAAGCCACTTCCTGTATCTTTACTTTCTATCATTCTATGTATTGTATGTTAATACAATACAGGCAGAACCCTGCCATGACGCCGCAGTGTGCCGGAGCCGAGCCGGCGAGCAGGGGGCTCTGCCTGTATTGCATTGTATCTGTATACGCGTAGTGGAGTGGAGAAGCGACGGCCGTGACGGCGACGCCAGCGCGTGCAGATATCTGCTTGATACATGCATGTACCAGTGGCCGGCAGATGATGGGTCGTCATTTTCGCAGGCTGGTTTTTCAGATTGGCCAGGGTGCGATGCTGATGCTGATGCTGATGCAGATAATTAATGTTCATCTCATCTATCTATCTATCAGTTCCCATCGGGTCTTGGTAAAAAACGTGTAGTCAAGAAGGGATTAAAGCAACGACAGACAAACGAGTAGTAGTAAGTAGACGGTCTTGCGATGCTAGTCGTGGACACGGCAGGAGTCGTGGTCTCGTCGTCGCTCGCATGATATGGTACATCTATCCACGTATATACGCGCAGTCATCCACCTCTCCAGCGATCGCCTCTCTCACTGCTTCATCGATCAGTGCCATCTATCTGCATCAGCGAAGAATACATATCGATCCATCACGACAGCGGCCGGCCAGACTGCAAAGCTAGCTTGCCTGCCTGCATGTCTATTTATATTTATTGTTTATAACCTAATAAAGAGGCAAGTTTAATTTTTGGCAGAGGTGACATCAATCGTGGTTTAATTTTAGATAGAGGACACTGAAATGATAGGGCGGCCGCCATGTTTAACTTGATGCTGGAACTGGTGGAGAACTGGTAAACCTTAGGAGTTCACTGAGAGGCGTTAGCTCGCTAGCTTGAGGTAAAAAAACTTGAGCTCCATCGCCACGCCGTACGATTCGAGCTTGCCTTGCTCTTAAATCTTATAGTACGTACTTTGCTTGTACTTTTTTTAATTGACAGCAATGAGGGAAATATTTGACTTAGGACAATATGAAATGTGCCACTTCTCTCTAGCTGAATGAACGAACGAATCCAACACAGAAGTTTGCAAGCCAATGTCAAGTAGCGCTACTTAATTTCCAAGAATGACATACAATGGTTGCAATTGGTGGCAGATCAGGCGACCTAGCAAGAATAACGCGGGTAGTGTTGTAAAAGGGAATAGTCTGTCTCAGTTTCTAGTTTTTCTTCAGTGGCCCATGATAGTTTTAGCAAGAATCGGACGGGGTGTCAGTGGACTTGTATTTTTAGTAGTCGAAGTAGCTATAGCAGTCTAGTCGATCTAGTGGTTTCTTGTTTGTAATTACTATCTTCTTTCTTTTTTCGTCTAATAAAAAAAAGAGACGGCGACGACACCACACAGCTCGAGTCGTAACGATCGATCGATCATATATACGCTGACAAAGTAGTCGAGTGCAGCCCAATCCAACGACGACGGCAATCATTTTCCATCACCCTTTTTTTTTCCGTGGATGCACACGTCACCCCTCCCCTGGCTTTCATACTCAGGCGAGCGGACGACACACGCACACGGGGTCGTACAAAGCCACCTCCGCATATGATCCGTGGGGTCTCCACAGCCAGCGGTTCCGATCTGTCCGTGCCGTACGACGGACGGACAGGATGGCCCCTATGTGTCCGGATGGATATGACCCGTACGGATCTGCTGCGCCTGTGTAGCTGTGTGCATCACGACCGAGTCCACGACCGGACACACAAGAAACCAAGTCATCCATCCTTGGCCAGGTCAGCGCCGTCGTTTACCTTTGCCGTACTAAAATCAAGTGAAGAGAGATTAGTCCTGGATTCTCCCCCTCTTTTTTTACTGGTCCAGTCGCTGTGTATGATGCTCTAGCTTATTTGGATGAAACGTGCGATCCACGTTCTTAGAGGAGAAAATGATCGAAGTGACTCATGAGAGTACGACCACTCTGAGGTAAGCCTCGGCTAAACCTAAACCTAGGAGAGATTAGGTGATGAATAGATCTTTTCTAGTACCTGAATGAATTAGTAAAAAAAATCATGTAGTATTGCTTTGACATTACACTATGTACCGACACAACTACACACTAGCTGGACTATTTCCAATAAGTTGATCACGGGAGTAGTAATCAGGGGACGCAAGCATGCGAAACATGCTTTGCGGTAATAACCGGCATGCGTTTTCCTTGAGATTCATGATTTCTATATATATGCACACAAGTGGTGTCGCTGGAAATGTATGTAAATGCATTATGAATGCATTGCATCACGTGTGTCATCGTAACTAGAGTACTACACTGCACTGCAAAGGAGGCAAAGGACTCAACTGGCTCTTTGCAATTGAGACAGCGGCAAGACGGTTGGATGATGGCAATGGCAGTGCCAGTTGCTTCTTTTCAATTGTACTAGGCCGGACTAACCAAACACCAAAAAGAGGAGGAAAGGACAAATGGGTCCGTTTGGCAGCTCTAGCTTCTAAGATTCAACATTTTTTTCTAACTTCGCTTTAATGGTTACAGAAGTATATTGTAAACCAGATTCTCCTGGTTGTTAAAAATGGTGAAGTAATCATTTTTTTTCTATTTATTTTTATCCCTCTTGTTCGATTAATGGTTTATTCGGCATGCAAAGCGGATAGTTTATTTCTTCTTTTCGACACCATGACAGATGGGAAGAGCCACACACCCATGACACACAAGCCTTGCTATCTCTCTCAAGCCCTACCCTTCTATCTTCACCTCAAGGATGTGTCGCCTCTTTTGTGTGCCTGATGTGGACGCCAAACACCAAAACCCCTCCCACAAGGCCACACCTGGGTCCGTTTGGCCTCTAGCTCCTCTGATTCAACATTTTTCACCTATCGTGGGCTTTAATGGCCATGGTCTCTTGACCAGATGCTACCATCTATTGACCTGCCTGCGAATGTATTCTTATAGTCCAATTTATTTTTATATCCCTCTTGTTACGATTACCGGGGTTCAAATCCCGGATAATTTATTTTTCTTGGGATTTTCCCATGATTTGGGAAGTGCATTAAGTGGTAGCGGCCTTCCGTCGGCTACCGAGGTGTGGTGACCTCGAGAATCTGTCGCCTCTCTGTTTGCCTGGTGCCGGAGATGCTCATAGGGATAGGGGCAAGGCCACGTGTGTTCATAGGGGTGAGGTGGCCTCACCTGTGTGAGTGTCTCGTTGTCGAAAATTCTCAAAAAAAAAAAAAAAAAAAAAAAAAAAATCTATTGACCTGCCCTACCAAAAAACCTCACCCACATCGTTGTTTTCCCACTCCACGGCTCCATCACATGGCAACAACATCTCCCCGTGACGACCTTGTTTGCGTCGATGTGCCGCCTTGGGTGTCATCGTGAGTTAATAAGTTGTTGTTGTTTTACAAATTCGAGGACTCGGTGCATTTACTCCCTTCGTCCAAAAACATGCAATTCTCACATCTCGAGGAGTCAAATATTATGAACTTTGACTTTCAGATTATATGTAAAAATACTAACACTTATGAGACAAAATAAGTACCTTTAGATTAGTTATGAAACATATTTCCATAATAAACTTATTTCAAGATATAAATGTTATTATTTTTTGCTATAAACTTGGTCAAAGTTGACATAGTTTGACTGTCACGGTTCCCATAATTACATGTTTTTTGGGACAGAGGAAGTAACTCATAAATATTTAGATGTCATCCCCCATAGCATATGCCTTGTCCTAGTACCTTGTGTTTGGCCACTTGGGGTGTCCTGTCCTCTTGCTGTCGTGCACCAAAAAAAAAAAAAAAACCGGATGTCACACTCGCACAACTGGGAAAAAAAAACAATCACGTGCATAAGAAACAAAAGCATAGGTGTCCTCGTGAGTTAAGTTGGTGCGCTTTGTGCACGGAAGCTGCAGGCTCCATTTTATTTCATAATCCGTTTGCCGAGTCTTTGAGCCAGCTCAGAGCGTGAAACATCAGCAAGTTAGTTCTTCTGTGATTTTTAAGTCAGCTGGCATTGTACAGTACAAGATACTCACATATAATAACACATTAGCTAGCTGCTCTGTGCACACATTATTATATTTTCACTTCGGATAGGAACATCAATGTTTAACTATTACGTACATTGTTTTCTTGTTTGTTTTCATGTCACTTATATATTCATCAGTATATAAAATGGTATACGCGTTAGCTGTAGATTATTCAGATCATGCCGGCCGTTTCAAAGTTGAAGGTACTCCGTATATTTGGTGTCCTCCCTTTATTATAGAAAAAGAGAGGTAAAATAATGGATGCATTAATTCAAGGTATGGAGTTGAGTAAAAAGAAGAAATAAAAACACCTAAAACACCTAATTGTGTATTACCTCATCTCATTTCGTTGTTATTTTTCTTTTCCTCATACTCCTCCCTTAAGTTCCTCGATATTTGGTAATACACAATAATTTCATTTTTTAAGTCTAATTCTGGTAATACTGTAATAATTTCCTTTTACTTATTTAAAGTGATCTCAATGTATAAAATTAACTCTAGATTTATAAGTGAGGCCCATAAAATAATAAGAAGTTGAGTGATTTCTTTCTTCTTCTCCTCCTCCTCCTCCCTCCCCGAGATGGTCACCCCTTCTTCCTCCTCATTTGCATGCATGGCCTCCTTCTCCTCCTTTTACCCTTGTCCCCAATCGGTAAGTCGCTATATTAGCAAGCAGAGGTCCTGTCGCTATAACTTTTAGCAACGGACATTAAGTTGTTGTACTCCTTTTAGCAACTCCAAGTCAGTCAACGCTGATTAGGGTTGTGGTGTAGTGGCAAGCACGAACTTCTTATTCGGATCCAATGAGGAAGCTACCTATGGTTGTCCACAAGCATGCATGCATGTGTTTTCAGGGTGCCGGCCTAAGCACTCACTTGCAGCGTGTTCAAAGTTGGAGCTTCGTTCTACATATCTATCAACACATTCGTTTCGTCTAGTTTAGTGTAGTTCGATGGAAAGTGACTATTGTAAGATAATATGACTTCAAGGAGTGGAGTTTTATTTAGAGAAAGGGGTCCTTCCTTCCCTCCCTCTCAAATTTTTTTTTTTGACGCAAAAATAAATTGGGGGAGATCCCCACCCTAGGTTTTCATTAATTAATTAAAAGGAGCAGGGTTACAAGTGTTCTTACAGAATTTAACTGAAAGCATCTAACCATACACAAAAGGATGACCTCAGGTCAGCCTTGAATCTAACCGATTGCAATAAACATTGTGATTTAAAATTTGCAAACCACAGGGTGATGCTGGGATCTTTTCTCTGGAATACTTTATCATTTCTGAGCTTCCAAATCTCCCAAGCAGCTGTGAGAGTTATTTCTGTGAAAGCTGGTATGTTATGGACTTGTCGAGCATGCATGAATCTGTCACAAAGGCCTAGGCTCATATCCCAAGTAATACCGACTCCCTCTCAAATGTTGTAAAAATAAAGGTTCAATTTCACCTCTTGACTGCTAAGCTAAGAAAGGTTTAGCCATTTATTAGCTATGTCTAGCAAATTGCATATTTATATAGCAGAGTACAGAGTCAATTCGTTCTAACTTTGACCGAGTTTATAGAAGGATTAGCATTTAAAGAATCGAATAATATCATTAAGACCCATCATGAAATGTGTTTTTATATAGCAGAATATAGAGTCAAGTCTCTTTTTTTACTAGCGCCATTTATTAGCTCCCTCAAATGCACATATCTGTTTTTTTCTGAAATAAATTTGGTCAAATTTTAGGCATTTTGCATCATTTCCTAAATGTTGTGATATTTTCCTCGCCAAGATCCGGTGCAAGATCCACCACTGCCATAATTTCTATCGCAAAGAAATAAAGAAAGAAAAGATAAGACATGGATGATATATCCATTGCCAGTAATATAAGTTTATTTATGTCCAAAATTTAGGAATACAAAATAATTGGATTGGACACAAAATGGAAATGGTCTGTTGCTCCATGGAGTAGACGAGACAAGAGAAGCGAGCCGAGTCAGCAGGCGAAACATACTACTATACACGTAGACGACGTAGTGGGCGGCAACCAAGTCAGACGAACCAGTCCACGCCGCTCCCCGCGTCTCCTCCGTCCTTTCACTGACACGTGGCGCCCAACAGCCCGTGGCCCCACGCGTCAGCCACCCAGAGGCCGTGGGCGATGCGAGCCCACCACCGCCGGCCGTCATCGTCGCGGCCGTATAAATGGCGGCCCCGCAGAAGCCGCGGTTCCCCACCATTCCCTCCCCACGGCCACGACGACTCCCTCTTCCTCTTCCTCCCAGAAAGGCAAAGCCCAAGCCCAGGCCCAGGCCCGCCGGTAAGCACCATGGCCGCCGCCGAGCCGCCGATGGGCTTCTTCGGCATGCTCAGCTTCCGCCGCAGCGCCACCGCCGTCGCGTCCTTCGACCCGGCGCAGGACGACGAGCTCCTGGCCCTCGACGCCCTCCAGTCCCACGTCGCCGACCGCCTCGCCGCGCTCTCGGCGCACGCCACGCCGGGCGCCCCGCTCCTCTCCCTCCCGTTCCTCTCCAAGCTCCTCGACGCCGTCGTCTCCTCCGACGCCGCCTTCCGCGGCGTCCTCGCGCTCGCCCCGTCGCCGCCGCGCGCTCGCAAGGCCACCCGCCGACCGCCTCGCCGCCGACCTCCTCGACCGCGCCGTCAAGACGCTCGACGTCCTCAACGCGGCCTCGCTCACGCTCGCCTCGCTCCGTGCCGCGCACCGCGCCGCGCTCGCCGCCGCGTCATGCCTCCTCCTCGCGCCGTCGATCCACACCGCGCACCTCGCGCGCGCGCGCGCGCAGGGGCCATCGCGAGGCTCTTCCCCGCCAACGCTGAAGACTCCGTGTCCCCCGCCGCCGCCAACGCGGCCTCTAAGGCCTACTCCGCGGCCTCGCCCTCCGCGCGCACCATGCGCGCGCTCTCCTTGAGCGTGTCCAAGAACTGGTCCGCGGGGCCGGGGCGTCACATGAACGCCATGGCGGCGCACCTCGCGCCGCCGCCGCAGTCGTCGCCCGCCGCGGCAGCTGCCGGGGCGGGGTGCGGGCTCGGCCTGGCGCTCTACACCATGAGCTCCGTCCTCGTCTTCGCCATGTGGGCGCTGGTCGGCGCCGTGCCGTGCCAGGACCGGGCGTCCGCGGCCAGCAACCCGCCCGTCGCGCCGCCCAAGCAGGCGCAGTGGGCGGCGCCCATGTCCGCGCTCCAGGAGCGGATCGCGGAGGAGTGGAGGCGCAAGGAGAAGAAGGGTCTTGCTCGGGCTCCGCGCCCACGGCGGGCTCCTCGCGGAGATGCAGACCCTGGCGCGCGCCGCGCGCGAGCTCAACAGCGTGCTCGAGGAGATCGCCGAGGAACAAGAGGGGGTCGTGGGCGAGGAGCGCGCAAGGGACGTGACGGAGCGCGCCGAGGAGCTAGCGGCGGCGTGCCGGGCGCTTGAGGACGGGCTCGCGCCGCTCGAGCGGCAGGTGCGCGCCGTGTTCCACCGCGTCGTCGCCTGCCGCGCGGAGGTCGTCCGCTGCATGGACCTCAGCGCGCGCGCCGGCACTGCCACCGCCGCCGCGTCCGCGTCAGGCGTGCCGCCGCAGCACCAGCACTCCTTCTGAGTTCTGAGGTGGGCGGCGATCGTCCATGAATTGCTTGCTTGCTTGCTTGCTTTGCTTGCTTTGAGGGTTGACAAATTATTCTTTCCCCATTGCCCTGTACTGTACCATTCTTTGATTTCTACTGCTGCCACCTGCCAGTGCTAGTAAAAACGACCTCTTGTTTCTCATGTCCTCCTTCCTGTAGATGAAGAAGAGCCTGTATGTAAAAACTAACATCTTGTTGGGTTAGTTTGTGTGTGTTCTAATTTTATTCTTGTGGATGCGGAAGAGCATAGCACAAGAGATTGTCTGTCCATTGTTGTACGATGAGCTAGAGCTAGCATAGAATTTGTGAACTCTGGTGTTATTACCTCATCGAATCTTGACTGGTTTTTTTTCTTCTGATTCTCATCTCCCCAACGACTAACTGTAAAGCAATCCAACTGGACCAGCTGCAAGTTGAGGTTGACCTCGCCTCCGCACCGGCCGTGTGCTTTGCTGACTGAATCTTCATTCATTCATTTATTCAGAGGGGGCAACTACTGAATATATCCTGTTGCTTTTTGTCTTTACACCCAATTCAGTCATTCATTCAATTAGAGGGGCAACTACTACTGAATATGAATTTGAGCTCTCTTTTTTTACTGAGGCTACTATGTTGTTGCTTTTCGTCAGCAAACACAGAGGCATTCGTTGGTGCTGCAAGTGCAAATGACATGGAATCAAAGGGTTGACTCCTGAGGTTGAGGATCGGCCTGCACCTAACACTGCACTGACCAAGATTTCCATGGGCAGGGCAGACTCTCTGAACCTGAAGAGATATGCAGGCCATCAAGGGGGCAGCATCGGCTGAGCTGGACATAGCTGTGAGTGAGACGAAGCAGACCTCGTCATGCCCTTTGTCAATTATCACCACTCATCTCCTCTCTATGACTCTATCTGGAGACTAATTCAACTCACTTGTCCCTACCTGCCTGTGCCGGATACTGTAATTTACAACAGCATTACAGTACATACTGGCTCTAACTATAAGAGGAAATTATTTTCTTGGCCCTCTTCAAAGTTCCTCTTATTTTCTTGGCCCTTTTTTTTTCGCCAACTTGCTTATTTGGCCTACTTTTGAAGTTTCCTTTGGTTATTTGGCCCTTTAGTCAGTTTAGATGGGTAACAGTGTTAAGTAGTACAGGAAATGACATTTTTACCCTTGAGACCTAATGAAGAGATTAGCAAAAATGTTTGTTCAAGGGTCAGACAATGTTAGACATTTTTACCTTTGAGACCTAATGAAGAGATTAGTAAAAATGTTTGACATTTTTACCCTTCCTCTTATTTTCTATACTGTTTGTTCAAGGGTAAAAATGTTATTTCCCATACTACTTAACACCGTTACCCATCTAAACTGATGGAAGGGCCAAGGAACCAAAGGAAACTCAACAGTAGATCAAATAAGTAAGTTGGAGAAAAAAATGGCCAAGAAAATAAGAGGAACTTTGAAGAGGGCCAAGAAAATAATTTCCTCTAACTATAACCATTGTATATTTGTATGATATGAGTAATCCGTCCAGCAATCCTGAAAGAAACGGAGCTGTACTGCCAGCCCTGCTACCTGAATTCTACTATTTGTTGCTAGCGAGCAGGGAATAGAATCTCCCAATTCTATTGCGATGGAATATGATTTGACACAAAGGAATTGAGGCTTTTCGGTTCTTTGAGGGCATCCTTTCATTGTCACTATTTTTTTTTTTTTTTTTTTTTTAAAAAAACACTTCATTGTCACCACTTTTCCTGACTTTAGTGGGTCTCTCACACACAAAAAACCATCTTTTAACGTATTTGCATCGAATTAAAGCAGTACAGTGAAAGACAGCCTGTAGACAGGAGGGAGCATTTGTTTCTTTACCTCTTGAGTGGTTTACAGTTTACTGTGGGTGTTTTTCTTCTCTCCTTCCGGGTCGCTTGACCTTCTCTTCTGTATCTAAAGCTTCCTACTGTATCGTTTCAGAAGTAGATTTTCTACACCCTCAGTCAAGCCTTGTATTTTGCAGGCTAGCTAACAAGCATACAGATGCACTTCCGCTAAAAAGACGAACAGTCAGCTAAGGAATGCTCTTCAAGTTGTTGAATCTTCTCTCCATCATTGTCAATGCAAGAGCCTTTAAATCCTGTCTGTCACTCATCTTTCCATCACATGTATCATGCTGTCTCATAGTATGTAGTAGATAGATAATTCCTGTGATCATTACGTGCATTGGGTTCCAGGGTGATGCATTCATGTGTGCTTAGGCTAATACCAAGAACTAAAGCGTGTGTGACTCCTGCTTCTGAATGGGCCTCAGGTCGATTTCAGTAGCAAAGCACATCAGTGGCCAAGGCACGGTACATCACGGATTTTGTTGGATCTGGAAGAGTGCTTGCCAGAACAAGCACAAAGTCTTCTAGTTAACCCTGGAAGTGTGCTTGCCAGAACAAGTAGAAAGTATTGTTAGGAGGAAGAACATAGACCTCCCAAACTACACTTGTGTCCTCTGCAACAATAGTGTGGAAGAATTCTTATGCATTTGCTTCTGCTTTGCCCCAGACTGTTGGGGCAGGATAATATTCAGGTTCTTCCACAATCAGACATTTTTCAGAACCTTGAGATCGTTAAAATGCAGTTGAGGGTTCCTTTCTTCATGAAATCTTCATGATAATGTGTTGTTATTTTAAGTTGGTCGAATCTAAGATAGTTCGACATAAGTTTATTAACAGACAGAGTACTTTATCATGTGCTGGGCTATCAAACTCAAACAAAAGTTTATTGTTTTAATAACTTCCCAAAGGAACTAACTGAAGGCAGTTTGTTTTTAGGAAAAAATAGCGAAGGCAGGTAATGTGGCCGCGGACACAAGCATATTTCATCGCCTGTACCCAAGCCCAACCTGCTCTCTAGGCCCCTAGTCAAATTTGAAGGCCCACTTGCTTTGTCTCTGCAGATGCCGTAAGTATCACGTGAATACCCGAGTTTACATTTGAGTCTAGGTATTTGAGTTTTAATATTTTCTTTTAAATCTATGTTTATCTATTTATTTTATTTAATTTTTTGTTTGTTTTTTTTTCCATGGAGGGTTAAATTTGTATTGTTTTCTCTTATTTTATATTATTTTTATTCTTTTTAATTTCTCTTATGTTAACTAATTTATGTCTCCCAGTTTTGAAAAACACTCTGTTTTTATTTGTTTCCCATAATTTGGCTTATTTCCATTGTGGAACATTTTTTTTGATATAAAGATATAATAATGAAGTCCTAAATTTTGGGATGGATCGGAACATTTTGTCTCCTGGATGGGGCCTAATACAAGTGAACAATGTTATAAGCTTGTATCAAACTCATGTTAACTGTCTTATAGTGGAAAAACATTTTTACTCAAATGGGACACATTCTCACTATATGAACATCTTACATTTTTTTGTCATTTTGATTGTAACTTTTTATTTCACCAATCATCATCACGTAGGCTGTGAAATCCAGCACCATGTCCAACGCGGCGGCTGCGCCACGCCAGCCACTCTCCGACATGCGCCGCATGGAGTGGGACGATGCGTGCACGGAGTGGCTGCTTCATGACGGTGGTGAAGTCGAGCTGTTCCGCCATGTCCACCGCCACGCCGTCCACCGGCGGTCGCCACTCCAGGTCTCGCACCAACCTCGCAACAAAGTACTCGGCGTGGTGGATGCCGAGCGAGTAGCCGGGGCACATGCGCCGCCCGGCACCGAAGGGCATCATCTTGATCTCCCGGCTTCCCGTGATGTCAACGCCGTAGCCCTCCCCGCCGTCCAGGAACCGGTCTGGCCGGAACTCCTGCGCCGCCGTCCACACCGTCTCGTCGCGGCCGATCTCCGCCACGAGGAAGTTCACCTCTGCGCCCCTCGGCACCGTGTAGCCGCCGACGTGCGCACCGTCAGTCTGCACGCCGTGCGGGAGCACGAAGTGGCCCGGTGGGTGTAGGCGTAGGCCCCTCCAGCACCACGGCCTTTGAGGTACGGCGTCGTCTCGACCTTGATGTCGCCGTCGTGCTCTGCCACTGCCAGCTTGGACGGCATCCTGATCACCTCCTCATGCACCTTAGCCTGCACGTCCGGGTGGTTCACCAGCTCCGCCATGATCCACTCCACCAGCGTCACCGTCGTGTCAATCCCGCCGGTGAGGAACTCGGAGCAGAGGCTGACCATCTCGGCGTCCGTGAGCGGGCGGTCGCCCTCGTCAGGCACTCGCAGCGCGCGGAGCGAATCCGCGTAGCACGGCGGGTCGTCGTCCCCCGCGCGTGGCGTGGATGAGAGGGACGAACACCTCCTCCAGCCTCCGCCGCACCGCGACGTGGGCCTCCCACCGGCCTCGGAAGAGGCGCTTGGTGACCTTGGGGAAGAAGGCGAAGATGGGGAAGCTGGTAAGCGATAGGCCTGCCTGGTGCTGCAGCTGCTCGATCTCGTCCATGGCGTCCTGGCCCAGCCGCGCGCGCCGAAGCACATGTAGACGAGGAGCTCGAACATGGCGCGACGGAGGAACGGCCGCAGCGTGACGACGGCACCAGCGTCGCTTTGCTGCCTCCGTAGGCTGTCAACAAGGCCGTCGCACACCCACCGCCTGGCGGGCGCGAAGAGGGTGACGCGGGCGGGCATCAGCGCCTCGGCCGCGAGGTTGCGGCGCACGAGGCGCCAGTAGGCGCCGTAGGGCGAGGAGCTGATGTCGCGGCCCCCGGCGGTGAAGAGGCGGCCTGGGTCGACGAGCGGCGGGCGGTCGGCGAAGGTGGCACCGCCCTGGACGAGGAGGCTGTGCGCGAGGCGGCGGTCGGCGACGAAGACGAGCGTGCGCGCGAGGCGGAGCGAGATGACGGGGCCGTAGCGCGCGTGCAGGTCGCGGAGCAGCGGGGCCAGGTCGAAGATGGAGCGCCGCAGCGCAAAGAACTTGGCGAGGAAGAGCAGCGCTGGCGGGCCCGGTGGGAGGCGGCCGGCGCCGGCCTTGTAGTTCTTCCGGGTGAGGGCGAGGAGGACGAGGGCGATGACGACGGTAGTAGCACAGAGGAGTAACAGAGGCGAGGAGTCCGTCTCCATTGCTGGCGGCGGCGTGGCAGACCAGGGAAGCGACTGAATGCTGTGGCTGCCGGTGGCCGATGCCTCTGATTTTGATTTCTGCTTGCGACGTTTTTATTATCGGCGCGGAAACGCCCGGCATTGTCAATCTCTTAAATTGCTGCTGCTCCGTTCTTGTATTGGGAAGAAATATCTGGTGCACTTGGCAGCATCGTAAGAAGAGTGCGTTGTGCAGATGAGATGGTGCTCGCGTGTGGACTAGAAAAAGCCCAACGACGACGTACCAGGCCCACATCGATAGATAGAGATGGTACTATCTTGGTACCATCTCGGCGCACAAGACTCGTAACGAAATTTGTGCCTTGAGAAAAGGACTGTTCTTCGATCACAGTTGAGGCCAAATTATCCACGATGACTTCAGAGCACCTTAGCAGTAAGTAGAGTCGAAGTAACCTTGAGTTTTAAAAACAGTATCACTACCGATTGGATTCAGGCAACTGATGTATAGGAAGTGTGGATTATTTATTCACGTTATGTGCATTTTTTCCCCTTCACGAGCAGAACCGGAGAGCATGTTATTACAGCGTCTAACCTATCATCAATTTTGTCATAAAAACTTACATGATTTATCTCCCTTTTTTTTTGAAAAGAGTTCCGTTAAACTCAGCTTCTCATGAAGCCAAAACGGTTCTTACAAGATTACTGCTGGGGATACCAGCTCTCAACAATGACTAAAGCAAAGAAAACAGCTCAACAAAACGTATGACCACTGTACTACAGTTCTATTACATCAGTGGAAGATAAATCACTAGGAGTAAAAGCTTTTAGCCAAGTCATGATCTCCTCCCTCACTTGAGTGATGCGCTCCCTTCTCTTTAAGTAGAACCATCCACCGTTGCATGAACAAAATTGCTAGGTACTATTACATCGGCAGGCGTATTAGGAAACTTTTTCTCAATAGTCATTTTGTTCCTATTATTCCATAAGGCCCATGCAAAACAAGCAAAAAGGAAAACTATTAATCGGGTTGGCAATAGCCCCTTGCCGTGCAACAATTGTTGTGTGAAATCCATTAGAGATAAAGGAACATCCACATGTCAAATCTCCCGAACCACAGCCCATACAAACTTTGCCATATAACACTTGAAAAGAATATGATCAATGAATTCCAGACCATCATCAAGATAGCAATCCCCTAAACCCTTCCAACCTCTTAATCCAGGATTGGGCCACTTGTAGCTTATTATTAAAGACTTGCCATAGGAAGAATTTAATTTTCAAGGGTAGCTTAATTACTCTTTCAAATGAAACTAACCACTTTACTGGGCATCCCCTATCAGTGATAAACCTATATAAAGATTTAGTTGTGAATTGTCTTGACTCTTTCAATTCCTAGACCACTATGTATTTAGCATTAGATAACTCACAAATTTCTTAATCTTTTATTTTCCAAATCAGTCCATCTAAAGAATTCAATAGAAGACAAAAATCTCTTAAAAGCACAAACCACCCCCCATGGGCCCAGCGGTCCCTGACCAAGCAATCATGGTTTCTGGATAAAACATACAAATCCTCATAGTCAGTGGCTAAGGGGACTTGTTTAACCCAACAATCCTACCAGAATCTACAAATACTCCCATTCCCAACTTTGAAACTCACCCCCAATTGAATAAATGTTTGACTCTATGGAGCCCCTTCCAAAATTGAACCCCCCGGGCCCCCCCCCCGCCCCTCGCCCCTCGCCCCTGTTGATTTAGAATTAAAGAAAGTCGACTCCCTCACATACTTGGTTTTGAGTATTTTGAACCACAATGAATCTAGCTCCATATGGATCTTCCAAATCCATTTAACAAGCAGACAATCATTCATGACCCTTGTATTTATTATGCCTAGACCCCCTTGGTCTTTTGGCCTACAAATCATCTCAAATCTTGCCATGTGAAATTTGAAGTTCTTGTCATCCCCTTGCCTATTGGTAGTATAGCCTTTTCTTTTCTTCTCCAAAACATTATCAATCATCAATAACCTACAAGTAAATGTTTATATAATAAATGATCTTCTATTATTGATAGTGTAGCCTTTCTTATTTGTTCTTCAACACATTATCAACACATTTCAGAACTAATAGAGGGGGTGGATCTCCTACATTTAAGTGAGATGAGATTATATTTTGAGAAGTTACTAAAATCTTTTAGATATAGGATATGATAAGTAATCTGGTTGAAGTAAACATAATCTCTTATATTGCATTTTTTGGTATTAATTGATAAATGGGATAAGTAATTGTTGGAAATGCTCTAAGAAAAAATAAGCAACTAAGTGGTGGTTCAAGAGTTGGAGTCACAACTGGCGGTGGGCATGGTGGAAGGCGTCAGGCTTCATCCTCGTAATGAAGCAGACGCTTCGACTTCTTGCATTCATCATCGCCAAGGATTAGGCGAACTTGTCGAACCAAATCATAAACATATATAGGGTTCTAAAACTAAAAGCTTATGTAGTCTGAGAGGTTTGTACAACAGCTTTTTATATCTCATACATTCACGAGAGCTTCACAACAGAACAACAAACCTTGTTCGATTTTATTCTGAAAAAATCATCCCAAATAAAAATGAATGTGATCACATCATGGTTGTCAACAACGTGTAGTGAGCACGTTACAACGATGGTTGAATGAAGTTTTTAGAAAAGGCCTGATATGTCGAGAAGTGTTGTTGACACGACGATGTGTGTGAAAGTTTGGCTAGCGGCTTCTTGACGTATAGTGGCTCAAAGCAGACAATAGTATCATTTATGATGAGTTCATGATACTGTAGACAAAAGATAAGCTGCGAACAATAATATAATGTACAAGGTAACCTAGAAAATAGATTTAGAAGATGACAAGAAACTAGATAATTTGTGAGTGACTTGGACAATAATCATGCAAGCTATCCACATAGGCAATGCAATATCACACACAATTTTATATCCACTAAGCAAACTACCTATATATATATGGCAAATAAGTTGTCAAAATTCACCAAAAAAAATCACACATTTAGATGATATGATGATACATAACCTCGTAAAAAATATCTTTGTCTAAACTCGAGTTCATTTGTAAGATGTAAAAATAACAATTTTTAGAAAATCAACTGGCAACTTTATGGCTTGAAAATTGTAATTTGATAGGAGAGCTGGTTGTTGGACCGGTCCGCAATCACAGGAAGGCATCCGGCCGTCCAGAAGTATGTAACAAACAATTACCATTTTTAAATACTATACCCTCGATTTGAAATAAATAAAGAAAAAAATGATGAAATTCTATAGGATTGAAATCCTATCATATAAGAAAATTTCTAAAAACCATTTGGACTTAAGTTTTTTTTTTCCCCTAAGTCAAATTACAAGGTTCAAGAATCAAGAAGTTATAAGGCATACTATATGTTATTTCCATTTTATATTACTCCTGTAATCTTTGTGTTCTAAAAAGATGCATAGAACACGGGGAAAAGATCATTTGTTTGTGAGCATTACAAGGGACACACACGACGACAGGGACGCGGCACGGCCACACTGGGCGTCGTCTGGTCGGCAGCACGAGACGCGGCGGAGGCCAGCCACTCAGCCTCATTCCGATCCGGCATTCTGGCCTTTCCCAAAGAAAAGAAATCCCAATCGATGGTTGCGTGCCACCAACGCTGACCCCACGGCGGCGGCGCACGTGCGCATCCCAGCCGTCCACGAGGGAATATCCGGCTTAGATACCCCGATCGGACGGCCCAGCCCTTGCTCTCGCACGACCCGTCGCCCCCACGGAAAGGAAAAAGGGACTCCTCCCGAATTAACCCGGAGGAAAGGGACTCCTTTCGAAAAGCGCCGGGTCACGGCCAGATCGAGCATCTGGGCCGTCGGGGCCGCGGATCGGACGGCTGCCACCGCGGCCCGGATGTCTCTTGGGGACCATAAATGCGCCGCGGCCGCCCTCTTCCCCAAACCCTCGCTCGCTGTGCCGCCTCCTGCCCCCTCGTCGTCGTCTCCTCGTCTCCACAAGCGAGCGAGCGAGCTAGGGTTCCGACAACCGGCGGCGCCATGTTGGTCTACCAGGATCTGCTCTCTGGTTCGTCCGAATTTCACCCGATCTCCTCCTTTTCTTATTCGTTTGATCCCCGATTGCTGGATCTGGTGGTCTAGTCGCGTGATGGGAGGGATGTTCGATTTACTGGTGGCTAGATAGATCTGCGATCGATTCGATGAGTTGTTGTGCGCGATCCGTCTAATTTTGCTGTGTGTATACGTGTCTTGCAGGCGACGAGCTCCTGTCGGACTCCTTCCAGTACAAGGAGCTCGAGAACGGCGTCCTCTGGGAGGTCGAGGGCAAGGTATGTTCGCCCATCCTACTCACCGAATTGACTGCTTGCTTGCTAGCATCTGTTGTGATCTGATATCATCTGTTTGATGCAGTCAGTAGCCATCCTACTAGTTTTAGAGATGCACTGTGTGCTGATGCCCTCAGTCGGATTTTGGTAGCTGCTCTAGATGGATTTTCTGGTTTCCTTGTCTAGTGGCTTTCACAATTGCTTGCTGTCACATGCTATGTTTACCCTTGGTTCAAATTTATGTTTGCTACTGTTACTTAGTCATTGCAAAGGTGTTTACCCTTTGTTCAAATTGATGTATGCTACTCTTTAGTCTAGTGGTCGCCCAGGGCTCTTGTGTTGTTTCAAGGCTAACTGCTGCTGCACCAAAACCTATTTTTCATGTGTGCCGACAACCTCTCCACATTTGTAATACTTGCTGTGGCATGCCGTGTAGTTTACCCTTGGTTCAAATTGATGGATGCTACTGTTAGTTAACTCTAGGGGTCTTTACAGCCCATGACTAACCTGCAGATGCACCAAAACTTAATTTTATGTTTGGTTGTACCAACAAATATCAATTTGGATGAACCTGCTTTAGTAAGTTGCATAATCATGATGTGTGCAGCAATAATACTCTGTTTTACTTATTCCACTACGCTGGTGTGATTGTTACTTACACTGTGCTGAATGCCTGCAGTGGGTCGTCCAAGGACCTGTTGATGTGGATATTGGTGCCAATCCATCTGCCGAGGGTGGCGAAGATGAAGGTGTTGATGACTCAGCTGTCAAGGTTGTTGACATTGTTGACACCTTCCGCCTTCAGGTTGCTGCCCTCTAAATGTGTCATGAGTTAATATTTTTTTCCCCCACCTTGTGCATAGGTTCTTGTATACTAATATAATCTGTAACTTCCTGTTTGCAGGAGCAACCCCCTTTTGACAAGAAATCATTTGTGGCTTACATTAAGAAATACATCAAGAACCTCACTGCCGTGCTGGAGCCAGAGAAGGCAGATGAATTCAAGAAGGGAATTGAGGGTGCCACCAAGTTTCTTCTTGGCAAGCTCAAGGACCTTCAATTGTAAGTTCTACACCAAAATCTATCAATAATACATTTCATATTGTTAGCTTAGTAATGCTGTGTGCACTACCATCCTTAATAAGTTCTGTAACCAAAATCTATCAATAATACATTTCATATGTAATTATTAGCTTAGTAATGTTGTCATCCTTGTTTATTTATTTTTCTATGGAGCTAGGACTTGGAACTTTGAATACTATCATGTAGATATGAATAGGAACTTTGGATATACTCTCATACACAAATGTGTCTCAGCCTTTGATTGCCTCATTTTTTACACCATTTTTGTTGTTGGTGTAGTGGTGCTGTTTTCAGTATCTGACTTATGCAGTGCAACCTTCCCTAGTTTTAAATACTGCTTTAACCTCTAGTTATGCTGCTATAACCTCTAGTATCTGACTTAGAACCTCTTGTTGGCTTAAAATCATGTTGCCGTGTATTATTTTGCCATGAAAGTTTTTTCTACAGGGCTTAGTCATATTTTACCTTTATTCCAACCATGATTATGATTTATTAAAAACTTTCTATTTAGTCTAATGTTGACATTTATAAAAGTCAAAATGCCTGCCTTCTAACAGAGTCTGGTCATTTGTGTGTCAAGTCTAATTAAAAATCAGTAATTATTGGTGAGAGCATTGTTGACAATGTCATTTACATTTTTTAACAGCTTTGTTGGTGAGAGCATGAAGGATGATGCAACTGTGGTGTTCGCCTATTACAAGGATGGTGCCACTAATCCTACTTTTCTCTACTTTGCTCATGGTCTGAAGGAGATCAAGTGCTAGGCGCATGGCTTGAGATCAGTTACCCAATGTAGCCTGTTATCTGTGTACTACTGTCTTTTTGTTCTAGCCGCTGTGGCTGAATCCTACTGTGTTAGTCGAAGAGTGTTTTTGAAAGAAACTGTCAAAGTTTGGATTGCATCGAAACAATTGGTAAAACTCAATACTATTGCTTCTGTGAGTGGCAACTACTGTCTTATTTTTGTTCAGAAGCTGTAGCCGACTACTGTTTCTGGGGAAAGGCGGCTGACTATTTGTTAGTAGATGAGTCTTTTGCAAAAAGAAGGGTGGTCGGAAAAATTGTAGGTTTTGGAAAAAGGATTGGTTTATCTCCGTCTTGTCTATCCTGTCTGTGTCGTCCAGAATGTGTTGTGTTTTTGTTTGTTCTCTGCTGCTTGTTGCTTAGTGGGCAATTGATAGTCGGTTCCGCTACTATGATTGAGAGCATGTTGGTTATTAGTGACATGAAAGCCAACGCAATGCAGAGGGATACAACAGCGAAGTTCAGAAGAATA
This sequence comes from Hyparrhenia diplandra, assembly GCA_015847255.1. NCBI lineage: Eukaryota > Viridiplantae > Streptophyta > Magnoliopsida > Poales > Poaceae > Hyparrhenia > Hyparrhenia diplandra. The sequence continues at coordinate 90,668 of JADLZK010006747.1, forward strand.
GCCGGCCATCAAACACCGAGAAGGGCCAAAAGAACGATTAAAGTCACGAAACACATTCCCAAAAGGCACAATCACACACTAGGTTTTCTTTGTGGATCTAAAATCTGAGAACAACCAGGCTTAAAATGTACTTCAAATCCATCCCCAAGGAGTTGCGAAACTGAAGGCAGATTGAAATACAAAATGAAGACCAAAGCAACGTACAAATTGAAGACAAAAGCAACGTCCTTGAGAATGAAGCTCTCATTTTCGAGAATGAAGCTCTCATTTCGTCGAATGGACCCATGAGTGACAATCTTACCTTTGTTCTTCACAGGACTGAGGTTGGAGAACCACTTGGCACTTCCGGTCATGTGGTTAGTTATGAAAGGAGAGTACTAGTGTGAACTTGTTTTGCAGGGGACTTCAATTATGGCGAACAGGATTCGTAGAGATTGCAATCAGATGGAGCAATCAGGAATTTCTTTGCTAGACATGCCGATTAGCCTTAACACAAAATGATTTTGATGGGTTAGCAATGATCAACCCGAAAGTTTGACCGCACGAAAAAATTAGTGTTACTTTCTCTCTTTTTATGCTGTTGAGATGAGATGAGATGAATTTTTGGATCTTGTTTCCAAAATCAAATCAAATGTTAATCATTCTGAATCCTCTTGTTTGTTGTCCGTCCTTCTCAAAAAAAACGAGGACTTTGATCAAGGCCAAGGAGGCTAAGTCAACCTTGTGGGTCCCACAGACACCCGTGGAAGAATTGGAATGGAAGGGAAGAAGATGGGTCCCGTCCCGTCCGCGGCGGGGCGGGTAGGTGTGGATTCGTCATTCCGCGCGGAAGAAGGGGAAGACGAACTTGTAGTGATTTCCTCCTCCTTTCTCGGCACCCGTGATTCACCTCGCCGGCTCGCCCTAGCTTGCGCTAACACTGTCAACTAGGGCGATCGACCGACCGTTCACCTCGCTCGACGCCCATGTCTTCGTCGGGCCCTTTCCCGGCGACGGGAACCCACGCGTCCTCGCCGTCGGGGCCTTTTCCGGCGACGGGATCCCACCACACCAGGTATGCCGTATGCCCACCCGCCCCTTCTCTCCCCCCTTCCTGCTGTGCGAAATCGAGCGCCCGAACCCCTAACTTGAGCCGCCGTTTGGCTATCTGTATCTGGATCTCGTCTAATCACACGCGTATACATGTCTTATGCGCTACCAACTTCCATTTTTATTTTGGGTCTCATTTGTACCGCCACTGCCTGGAGTGGAAATAATGTTGTATGGAATCCTAGAATTAAATCGATTTGTCACTGCTCTTGGGGTGGTAAAGCCAATACACGGAAATCTGAAAATCTATGAATTTTAAAGGACCATTTACATTTATTTATACTGATAAACCAGGGCATGATGCTATTGGACATTTAGTTTATGTATAAGCATTTAAGAATAAATATATGTAAGCATTTAAGTTAAATCACTTTTGTTGCTAGCTAGTGGACAATTCAATTTGAACCCATAGTGAATCAGGGCATGAAGCTATTTAACACTTCATCCTCCACATCACTAATTCTAAGGTCTTTTAGAGACATACTACAAGCTGTGCGTATATGATATTGCCACTGGAGTGGAGATGGACAGACGGAATTGCACCCTTTTTTCTTTCCAAATTGGATGATTTGTTCTGTTGGCATCAAAGCATACATCATAAGTTTTATATTTGATTGATTGTTCTACTATTGGCAGGGCATGTGGCAAAACAACCTCTTCAATCTTTACTGGTTCTATCAAACATGAGCAGAGCTTGCATGGGAATGTTAAGCCGTTGCGATTGGCAGCAAATGGATCCTCTCATTTGGCTTACAGAAGTCCAGCACTTAAAAATCAGTGGAATCTTTCTGCTAGTTCTTCCTCTGCAAATGTGGTTACCACCTTTGATGATGATCAAGGTGCATCTTCTAGTGTTCATGAAGAAAAATTGGAGTACTGTTATTAAATCTTGGTGGTCCAGAGACCCTCGACGATGTTCAACCATTTTTGTTCAACCTTTTTGCTGATCCAGTAAGTGGCTATAACCCAGTACCACCACCATTACAATTTTTGTGCCAGTGGACGTGTTCACTAATCTAGAAAATTTATTGAATGCTGTCTGACAACTTTGAATGCTTGTAGCCAACTCCTTAATATGGGTTTCTGAATTAATCAGCCTAGCAATTGTTGAGCCAAAGAAAGGAAGAACCTTATTTGTGGGTTTTACCATTCGAAATTTCCATTTTGATTCTTTTTCCTGATAGCTGAATCTTGAATGAGTGCCAACTAAAACAAAAACTTTTGCGTGTCTGGCTGGACTCTGCTCATCAAGAGCTGCACCTTCAGTCGCTAATCACATAGCCATGAGCCTCTGTGTGTTTCCTTGGCCCTGGTTGTGTAGTCCTTGTTCATGGCAATTCTTTTATTGCTGGTGTGTGTAGTGTTCAGGAGACCCTCTCTGGAGTGGACTCTTGTTCCTCCCTTGTATTTTTATCTCAATGAAATGACACGTAGTTCTCTTATGGTATTCGAGGAAAAAAAGCTTTTGCGTTTCTGTGCTACTGGACATAGCAATTACTAATTTACCATGATCTCTCATTAGTTATATGAGTTTCTATGCTTACTGAATTTGTCTTCTTCATCGTTACAGCTCATTTTTAAAAACTGTCATAATTTTTTGTTGTTGGTCAGGATATCATTCGACTCCCTAGGCTCTTCAGGTTTCTTCAAAGACCACTGGCCAAACTTATTTCTACTTTTAGAGCTCCTAAGAGTAAAGAAGGGTATGCTTCAATCGGTGGTGGGTCACCGTTAAGAAAAAATTACTGATGAGCAGGTATAAGTTCACAAGGATGACTGTGTTTTGAATTTATAGTTGCATTTCTTCACTTTTGTTGTTCAAAACTATCTTCCAAGACGTTGCTGATACCATTTGAGTGTAAATTGCATTCTCAATAAAATAATTGATATTTCAGGCTAGTGCTCTGAAGATTGCTCTGGAAAAGAAAAAATTGAACGCAAAATATATATGTTGGGATGCGGTATTGGTACCCTTTCACAGAAGAAGCCATCGATCAAGTAAACTCTTGTGTTTTTTTTTTTTGTCTCTTCAGCATTCAATCAGTTTTCAAATGCATGTCATTCTAGCATCTAGCAGAAAAGCATTGTCATACTTTCAATAGACCCTCATTGAGTGGTGTATGTAGAGTTGTCCCTAATAACTCCACCTGCATATGTGTTTGCCTGTCCTCCATGTATGAGCTAACAATAAGCACATGATAGCTAACTCCATCTTTGCAACCTGCATTGTTTTAGACAGATCCGTTGTGGTTGAATCCAAAAAGAGAATACGATTTTTGCAAGAAATTGACAAGGTCAATGACCTGGCTACTACAATTTTGATTGCAAATTTTTTAACTTTTATTTTTAATGACGGTGTGGTGAGGGTGTATTAGAAAAGTAATTTTAAGTAATCTTGAAACTGTAGACTGAAATATGTGTATTACTGAGATTTGGAAGCTATAGTAACATGTAACCTGGAATTTAATTGTTTTGAATATAGTTTTCTTATTTGGAGTCAATGTTTGCATTGTTCTATTCTATATTACCTTTTTTTCCCTATCTTATTTAAGTTTCATATGTTATAACCAAACTGATTTCATTGTTATTCCTTCTCCGTCCAACTCTTGTCTGATGATTAACTGTTTCTTGTTTTTGGTTAATGATAGATTAAGAAGGATAGGATTACCAAGCTTGTTGTTCTTCCACTTTACCCTCAGTACTCCATATCAACAAGTGGGTCAAGCATCCGTGTTCTCCAAAACATTGTCAAGTAGGATCCCTTCTCCATATGAGACCCTTTTATTTTCTCTAACAAGCTAGAGAGCTGCATATGTTTTACATTAAGAAGAAAAAGAGGACAAAGAACCCAAACAACTCACACAACCACAACCATAGGTACTGAACATTGCATACACACTTTTAAACTCAATAAACTACCACAACCAACAAAAATATTACCACTAATCATTCCTTCACTGTAAGGCCACAATGAACGAAATTCCTTTGCCATCTGCTAGACCCCATAAGTTGGGTAGGTTTGGCGAGGCACCATCAAATACACCAGTCTAGCATATGGGATCCTGTCGTCTTTGATGCTACAAGAACAGGAAATACTAATGCATTGGTTTCCATGCAGGGAAGATTCATATTTTTCTGGTTTGCCAATTTCCATTATCGAATCATGGTACCAACGAGATGGCTATGTGAAATCAATGGCTGACCTTATTGAAAAAGAGCTTTCTACCTTTTCCAACCCTGAAGAGGTGCCCTATTCCTAATTATACCTCCATCTTTACTTTACAGTTAGCAAGCATGTGATAGCATAGGATTACTTGTTTTATCTATGCATTCTAAATTTATCACAGCCATTCAGTAGCTGTACAATTCCTTTCAAAGAGACTATTGGAACTATGGTTTGGCATTGTTATAGGTACATTTCTCTGGATATAACTTGACCAGTAGTAAACACTAAATGTGTTAAGAGTAGCTAAAATGCAAATGTTATTAGTAGATCTATAAGACTATACCCCCCCACCAAAAAATAATCTCACTTTGTTCTTTTACTTTTACTACATCCGTTGCAAATTATAAGACGTTTTGGCTATTCCAGATTCATTGCTTTTGCTATGTATCTAGACATGTAGTGTATATCTAAGTGCATAGTAAAAGTTATGTATCTAGAAAAGCCAAAGCGTCTTATAATTTGGAACAGAGGAGCAACATATTAGCACAGAATTATTAGTCTAAGATGTGTTCTGACATCCATGTTAATTTCCTAGTAGTACCTACTGTTTTTGGCTAAAGTAGCATTGCAGTTAGTTTAGAGATAATCATGAAAAAAAAAATCCTTTTGTAATTCCATTCTGATAATACTTTTTATTGTTGTGAAAAACTGAAAATGAATTGCAGGTTATGATATTCTTCAGTGCACATGGTGTACCACTTACCTATGTTGAGGATGCTGGAGATCCTTACAGAGATCAGATGGAGGATTGCATTGATTTGATCATGGGGGAATTGAGATCAAGAGGAATCTTAAATAGTCACACTTTGGCATACCAGGTATTGGCTATTAAAATTTGAGATGTACTTGTTTCAAATACATTCGATCACCTTGCAAGAAAACTAGAAATTGGAAATGCCAAGTTTATAGAGCTCTGAGTTACCAGTTCCTTAGTTTTTCCGGTCACCATTTACTAGTGTTAACATTGATTGTACATGCAGAGTCGTGTGGGGCCAGTTCAATGGCTGAAGCCATATACTGATGAAGTTTTAGTGGAACTTGGTCAAAAGGGTGTGAAGAGCCTCCTGGCTGTTCCAGTAAGGTAATTCTCCTTTTACCTTTTCTGGCCATCTCGTAATTCTCCCTTTTTTGGGGGGTACAAACGAGATAGCAACATTTAGCTTCTATATGATCGTTTCCTTGGGTCTAGTTTACCAAATGCACTTTTCATGATACATGTTGGTTTCAAGTCATTTCTGTTTGTATTTAACATTCGTACCTCTGCCACAATCTTGACCGTCTGAAAGCATTATGAAATATGAATGTAATATTATACTGTTTCCAAAAGCTAGCATGTTCCCTTGTTTGTTGTATTATTAATGAACGGAGAACTTATTTCAAAGAATTCTAGAATTAGATGCCTTCCCTGAAAGGATCTTTTGCATGATAAGACAGGTCCATATAGCTACACAATCTGGGATCTCATTTTTTACAATCAGTGAATGTCTTGATGGGGTTTTGTGTTATGCTAGTATCTGGTTTACTCTTTTTACTAGTAAGCCAGGATTCTAGAATTAGATGCCGTCCCTAAAAGGATCTTTTGCATGATAAGACAGGTCCATATATAGAACACAGCTACACAATCTGGGATCTCATTTTTTACAATCAGTGAATGTCTTGATGGGGTTTTGTGTTATGCTAGTATCTGGTTTACTCTTTTTACTAGTAAGCCAGGATTATGTTGCTGACTTGCTGTGGTTATTGATGTTTTCATACCACCCAATCTGAGCAATTTATGACAAATACAGCTTTGTGAGTGAGCACATCGAGACATTGGAAGAAATTGACATGGAGTACAAGGAGTTGGCTCTAGAATCAGGCATTAAGAACTGGGGCCGGGTTCCTGCTCTTGGATGCACTTCAACATTCATCTCCGACCTTGCAGATGCTGTCGTTGAAGCCCTGCCCTCTGCTTCAGCACTCACAACCAGAAAACCTGAAGACAGCGATTCCAGCATGGACCTGATGCATTACCTGACCAAGATGTTCTTTGGCTCAATCTTGGCATTTGTCCTGCTATTATCGCCAAGACTAGTTTCCGCTTTCCGGAACACCATGCTTTAGGTTGGCTAGGTAAGCAGAAATGGCGCGAGGCTAGTTAAGCAGAAATGATGTGACAGGTAGTTTGCCAAAGCACTAAATTTGAGTTGGTAATGGAAAAACTGTATGGAACTTGGGGATCATAATTCATAAATAGAGATCGTTTAGGCAACAAGGTAGGAGTTTGCAATTTGCTGGTCATGATATTGTTCACAGGGAACATTGGTCTGATGAATATATGAAAGCACAGAACATTACAGCTCAGAGGTCTTTGTAGTTTCTTTTCTGTCTTGCATAATTTTGTATGGCTCATCGGTAATATTGGAAGCTGTTATAGGCAGCTGCTGCGTTCCTTGAAAGTTTTTCAAGGAACCGGCACAAACAGCCACTTAAAACTGGCGACAGAAATTCTAGTCGTTCATAGTTTAAAAAACTTGTCTCAGCAATGTCTCCTATGATAGTTTAAACAAAACATCATCCCCAGGGTCCAAGATCCAAAACAAAGTATGAAAAAGCAGTCTAATGGTTTCCTCAAGCTGTGATCTTGGATCAATTCCTTGGCACGACGCGAGCTCGGAGCGGGTGTTTGATGACGGTGGTGAACTCCATCTGCTCCGCCATGTCGACGACCTCGCCATCCGCCGCCGGCAGCCACTCCAGGTCCCGCACCAGCCTCGCCACGAAGTACTCGGCGTGGTGCATGCCCAGCGCGTACCCGGGGCACATGCGCCTCCCGACGCCGAAAGGCATCATCTTGATCTCCTTGGTACCGGTGATGTCGATGTCGCTCCCCTCGCCGCCGTCAACGAACCTCTCCGGCCGGAACTCTCGCGCCGCCGCCCACACGGCCTCGTCGCGCCCCATCTCCGCCACCAGGAAGTTCACCTCCGCACCCTTAGGCACGGTGTAGCCGCCGATCTCTGCCTCGCCGCTGACCGCGTGCGGCAGCAAGAAGTGGCCCGGCGGGTGCAGCCGCAGGCCCTCCAGCACGACGGCCTTGAGGTACGGCATCGCCTGGAGGTCGCCGTCCGGCGCGTTCCTCACCTCGTCGTGCACCTTGGCATGGACGTCCGGGTGATTCACCAGCTCCGCCATGATCCACTCCACCAGTGTCACCGTGGTGTCCGTCCCAGCGGTCAGGAACTCGGAGCACAGACTCGACATCTCGGCGTCCGTGAGCGGCCGGTCGCCCTCCTCGGCCACGCGCGCAGCGCGGAGCGAGTCAGCGTAGCACGGCGGGTCGTCGCCGCCGCTACGTTTAGCGTGGATCAGCGGAACGAACACCTCGTCCAGCCTCCGCGCCAGGGCGACGTACGCCGCCCACCGCCTGCGGAACAGCCTCTTGGTGACCGCCGGGAAGAAGGCGAAGATGGGAAATGTGGTGTAGGACATGATCATGCGGTGCTGCAGCTCCTCCATCTCGTCGAGCACCCGCTGACCAAGCCGCGCACCGAAACACATGTGCGCCAGCAGCTCGAACATGGCGCGCCGCAGGAACGGCCTCAGCGTGACCGTTCCGGCGCCGCCAGCGCGCGCGCGCGGATGCGGTCGACGAGGGCGTCGCACGCCGACCTCCTGGCCGGCTCGAAGAGGCTGACGCGGCCACGGTGCAGCGCCTCCGTGGCGAGGTTACGGCGGACGAGGCGCCAGTACGGTCCATACGGGGAGGAGTTGATGTCGCGGCCACCGGCGCTGAAGAGGCTCTCGGGCTCGACGACCCGCGGGCGGTCGGCGAACGTGGCGCCGCTCTGGACGAGGGCGCGGTGCGCCAGGTGGCGGTCGGCGACGAAGACGTGCGTGGCGAAGAGGAGGCGGAGCGAGATGACGGGGCCGTGCCGCGCGTGCAGGTCGCGGAGGATCGGGCCGAGGTCGAAGACGGACCGCCGGAGCGCCAGGAACTTGGCCAGGAAGAGCAGCGTCGGCGGGCCAGGAGGGAGACGGCCGGTGCTGCTGAGCGTTGAGTTCTTGCGGCCGCCATGGGTGTGGTAGTAGAGCAAGAAGAGAAGTGAGGCTGCAACTGCAAGTGATAGGAGCAGGAGGGGCCAGGCGCCGGATTCCTCCATTGTTGCAGCTTCTTGCGTGTTTGGTGTGATGCACCTCTCTTGAATCTGACCGCTGCTGTCTTGTAGTAGCTCGATCTAGCAGCATTTGTATTCTCTCAAACATCTTTTTTAGTTAGCTTAGGGTGGAAGCATATATTCTTTTTGGAAAATAGTTTAATGTTATTGTTATGACATTATAATGAAAATACTTAGGGTTTTAAGATTGAACTTTTTTTTTGTTTTGAAAGAGGACAGAATGTCTGATCCATGAGTCACTAGTGACAACTCGAGGAAACGTGACATTAGTGATTTAATTTTCCATTTGTTTGAATTTAATTTGAAGTTGACCTGAACAGGATGAAAAAAAAGTGTCTCTGCCTTGGCTGGGGTGAAAAAGCTCACTCAGTTTGGCTCCTCGAAACGAGTTTTAAATTTTGTTTTCTATATGGGCCTCGCTTGCTGGATATGTATGAGGTGGCTGCCCAGCTAACAACGTGATTGTTTCACAAAAAAAATATATTTCATTCTCAAAAAAAAAAAAGTGCATTTAAATGACATTAGTGCATTTAAGAGCTAATTAAGATTTAACAAGAGAAAATTAAGACTACTTTTATATACAAATAAATATGATAGCAAATTTTGTCTTACACATTTCGTCTCATGCGACGTAAGACAAAACTAAACGTTGCAAGTATCTGAGGGCAAATACAAAACGGACTTTGAGTCCATACACTGGCTAGGCTTTAAGATACTACGGACATGACTGTTTGTCCAAACTCATCCACACGTAGCTCTTTCGTTCATGAGATTGGGCTGAATGCGCCAGTATGCATACGCAATGAGCCTGTTGTTCCACGGGATGCAAAAAGCTTCCTCCATTTTAAATCAGAGAAACATATAAAAGATTGAGCATCTGTTGCGACCAACATTGAGATTGTGAGGGACTTGTTTGAAAATGAGTCAAAGCAGCCCCTAGTATCAGAAACAGCACACATTACAGGAGCCAAATGGTTGGAAGGAATTTATATATACAAAACATAAAACAGAAAAAGAAATGAACGATCTAAACGGTGTTATACATTACAGTACTGCTTACCTAGATGCATAGCATTAGCATAGTAAAAGACTGACTATATACTGTATATGATAGACATGCATGGTGATGATTATAGATAGCTGATTAGTGGTGACAGTAGTACATACCCAAAATATAATTAAGAGACGCAACAACACAAGCTACCCATCTATGCTATGATCAATCAGTAGCCGCCCACCTGGGTGGCGTAGAAGTCGATCTCATCTCCATCTTCGAGATCGAGCTTGGCCGGTGTGTCGGTGCCGCGAAGGCGGATGGAGCCATCGAAAATGAAGGTTCCGGAGCCGTAGGGCACGTCAGGAGCCGCCTTCTTGTAATAGGCATCCATGACGCCCTGCAGTTTGTGGCTCATCCTCATGGTGTGGAAGGCCCTGCGCCCTTCCAGATCCAGGACCTTGAGCGTGATCAAGGGATCGTCCTCCTCTTCCTCCATCTTGCGGTTTTCCTCCATCTTGCGGTTCCCTTGCTTCTTGTCCTCCTCCTCATCTCCACGAGCAGGAGATGGCGGCGGCGACATACTCCGTCCGGTGCCCGTAACCTTGCAACCCCAAGAAGAGAGAAACTCCCTTCTCCAGCACCTTCAAAAAAATGCAGTCACAACATAGAAGAAAAAAAGTATGAAAACACAACTGATCCATGGACAAAGGCAACGTTTGAACAAAAAGTAACAACAAGAAAGAGCATTGTCCACCATCTTTTTTTTTGGAAGAAAGAGGAAGGGGTTTGACTCCCCTACTAGGCTTTTATTAAACAAAAAAAGAGTTTACAAACCAGGCGCAAGAGACAAAATAAAAAGTATGAAAGAGAATAAGAAAGATTACAAATGAGATCGTTCCATAAATCTAATCTTGAATGACTATTTGTTTTTGCTCGTAACATAACTAAACAAATTCCTTCTTGAATACTTTACACCGTGGAAGAGAGTGATGTTGACTTTGGAAGATAACGTCATTTCACATTTGTCCAAATAGACCAACACATAGTAATGATGATTTCCATGAAGAAGGGACATTGAGTTAATATTTATGTCTGAATAATGATGTCCATATAACAGAAAACGGGCAGTGGAAAAGGAGATGGGGAGGTCTTCATCGAAATTAAGATGACATATTAAGAGCAGAGCTCTGGTGCTGGGGCGATCCTGAAGAAGAAGCCAAAATAACACTTTTCGCATTGTCCACCATCCATTGGCTTTGCTAATTAGTAATTGCTCAAGGAAAGAATGCATGCTACGGGAAATGATTGATAATCACTTGTGCATTCAGACATACTAGAGACTGACGGAGTACTTGAAAGGTAGTGAAAAAATGCAACCCTGTCTGTCTGTCTCTTTTGATCAAATTGAATTTAGTAGGTTAAATACATACAGTATAATATAATGCAGAAGCAGACCAAGTGGGATCCCAATTAAATTAAAGGGCAACTAAACTAGGAATGCAAGGTCTTTCATTAAGATGCTCCGCCCTACCCTCCCAAGCTGGGTCGTACTACAGACACCAATGCACCGCGGCGGCCGGCGGCAGGGCAGCGCATCCGCCGCCGCGTAACCGGCAGTTCAAGGGCCCCTGATCGAGCCGCCACCCCCAAAGAGATCCCGAGACCAACGGAAAACGCCGGCCGCCTCCGACCCCATCCCCATGGTAGAAGAAAGAGAAGGCAGGTTGGAAGGCACACGCACCTGGAATGGAATCCGCCTTCACCTCCGTCTCCGTCTCCGTCTCCGTCTGATTGGATTGACGAATAGGAGGGGAACGATGACGATCCAATCCCTCCGATCCGCACGAGGTTCGATGCAGCCGAGCCCTGACTCAGGAGGCCCGGACGGTCAGCTGTTGTGCACGGATAGGAATAGTGTTCGGAGCTCCTCCACTCCAACTATTGTTGCTCAACACCTCAAACTGTTGTGCACGAAATCCACCTTTATGCCCACAAAACAAAAAATCCACCTTTATGTACGTGGATTGCACCGGGAAGCACATGTTGCTGAGCAGTTACATGTCGTGTTGCAAGTTGAGATTAAAATCTACAAAAGTTTATACTAAAATGTTGACCGGGAGAATATACTTGACAATAGAGATTCTTGTATTTGGACGTATGTGTAATTTATTGTTCCATACCCATGCCAAAAAGCATGTCTTCCATCGTCGCAATACGCATGAGCTCGACACATGACAAAGCCCATGTCCGTGTGTTGCAACAGTTAAAGGCCGTCGTGTCCGGCGATCCAATGCTTGCAGGCTCGTCACCTCTCTTAGTCCCCAATTCATTCACTTGGTCCTTCTATTTCATACCTTGGAGGGGCGGAGTGGGTGGTAGTGGAGTGGTGCGGGGCACAAGGGCCACGGTAAACTTGGGAGTATGTTGTTCGGTGGTGGCGCAAATTGACGCTTTGGTTGGCGACTTGCGGCTTAGGCTAGATTACCATTGTTGTTTTTTGTGTGTTTTATGTTGGTGTTGTACCATGTGGTGTTGTCATCTCTCCCCTCTCGATGTATTGAACTTTTTAATAAGGAAATGAAATATATTTGCAGGTGGTGACTATTTGCCCCCCACCCCGCAAGTTGACCTCAAAAAAAAATTATCATATGCAATTATGTTCCAGAAGAATCATAGAACTTGAACGGTGTATTTTCGGTTTCCACATATCAAAGATACACCTAATTAGAGGTGTAATGTTTTTTGATAAAAGGTTTGGTTGTATTGTTTTTCGAGCCCATTTTTTCATGTCATTTAATTTTTTTCCTTTGCTTGCTTTTTAAAAACTATTGAAGATACCCTCCTATTTTGCTTTCAAATTTTTTTTTTGTGACTTGGAAAATTCAAGCATACTCTTGAAGATGATGGGCATTAATTCATCCAAATTTTGTTTTTAAAAATCATTCAAAGTCACAAATCCTTTGTTCGGTCACTGCGGTGGCTGTCGCCTCCTGCCCAAGCTGCATGCCATCATCGTCGTACAACGCCTCTCAGTCGTGGCCAGCAGAGCCTCGTCGATGGACACGAGCAGCTCCCTCCACGTCCATGCCCTCCATCGCCGCGAGCTCGACCATGCCCCCTTTTCTTGGTGAGTTGTTTGCTGCGTCACCTTTGATTTGCTCATCATATTGATGCATGTAGCTGCAGCGCTCAGTTCCATCGATGTTGTGGGAAACAAGAAAAAATCTAGATTAATTTTTTGGTGGTGCAGATGCATGTTGCAGGCAGCCTGCTGAGTAGGATGAATCCATGAGTGTGTGGCCAATCAGGACTCCCACTACGATCCGGTTTGGCCACGTTGAGATCTTGTATGGGGTTCTTTCCTCCTTTTTCATAGTTTCGGTTACACTTTTTCATTGCCGATCCGGCCCCGATCAGTTTTAACCTTCCCAAAATACTATACAGCCAAGACAGCGCCGACCTATTCCGGCCGGGCTACATCTGGTTCCAGCCTCAAATCCGGCCGGGCCGCCGCACAAACGAGTCTACATCTCGCAGTCCATATCCCGGTGCGTAGCAGGACAAGTCGATCTCGCGGAGTCGGCGGCGGGGCGTCACGGTTGACGGCGACTCTGGCCTGCGGGGTGGTCGATCGGGGACGCGTCTGACGACTAGCTAGTGATTCATACAGGGGAAGTTGCACGATGTAAGCGTCTGTCGTTTATACTCATTTGCTCTCACTGTGATGATTGCAATTGCTCACGGATCTGTTCCAGTTGAGACTTATACTCTACATCCAACCTGCTTTGCAACATGCTTTGTCATTGTGTTATTCTTGATAGTATTATTATCAATAAACCTAATATTTTAAGGTTCACAAGGTTCTTTTTGCATTTATTTTCTGCATCAGGACTGCAAAGACCACGAAGAACAAGGGGGGGCTTGATTGCACAAGAGGTGTGAGTAGGGAGCAGAGAGCCATAAACAGAAGGAAGAAACTGGAGTCATCACTGGTTTCCAGTCGGAGTTATGTCCCTAGTGGTAACAAGAGATCCTCGATCCGCAACCTCAAATTGCTGAACCACAACATAAAACTGATGAGAGAATGTGAGTGATTGATATGAATTTGCTGCTTCTTTCTTTTGTGGCGCATACTGCTCACTCAGTTGTGGGGTATGATGTTTGTTAATCAGGCCATGCGGCTGACAAGGAGTATAGTAAATTTGAGGAGAATCTAAGTGCTATTGCTGTGCAACGATTCGGCGAATCTTTTCGTGATAGAGATGTTTCAGACGTTGATTTTGAGGAGAGGTCATTTGGTAAAATAGTCGAACCTGGTGAAATATTTTGTCCAACCAGCTGTATTGATGATGATGTGGATTTGTCTGACTTGGTCGCTTCGATCGCTTTGTTTGATGGTGATTGTGCTACTATACTTTTCAATTTTCCTAAATTGCATTTAGTCATCACTTGTCATTTAAATCTTGGTATTGTCCAGGAGATAAGATGTTATTTGCATGCTCGGGCGTACCTATTCCTTCTGGAAGTTCTAGACAAAGCCTAACAAGATTTGTGACATCAGCACATTTGGTTACACAATTCAATGAGAATAGAAATAAAGATGATAAGTTGAGGGTTGGTGCTGCTAAACGTTGTGTTCCTTGATTTTGCTTTGTATATCCAAGCTAACTGTGAACGTCCTGAGCTTGTTATTGTGTGTACTGCTTTTCTTTCTGTAGGTTGCAGTGCGCCTTCATGATAATACAACTACCGATGCGTTCTTAGGACTATATGACAAAGACATTGCTATCGTAACATGCTTGGGCTTCCTAGGAGTCGATCCTATAGATCTGGATGTTGAGGCAACACGTTTCGGAAGTTTGAAAGCTGCTGGGCGTGCCTTCAACTCTGGCAAATTGATGGCCATGCATGGATCTTTGTCTGAGGATCGCAGCCTCACAAACTTCGACAATCACAACACCTGGGTTTCTAATAGTCAAGATATCTCCAAGGTATACTGTCGATTTATTTATGTGTAACTTTGTGGCATGATGGAGAACATGGAACACAAAATTGCCTTATGTTATTGCTGGTCTAAAGGATCATGGTGTGCATTGAAGTAAATCTTTTCTAAACCTACCACTTTGCCTTTTGTTCTAGGCTGTACTTGGTGGGCCACTTCTGGATTGTGAGAATAAAATTCTCGGAATAAACCTAGATATTTATGACCCTGGTGATGCAAATTTGAGATGTACCTTCCTATCAATGGAATTACTTTGGAAACGCTTGAAGCGTTTTTGGGATACTCAAGTATGTCTTCTACACTAACAGTATTTATCAACTATTTCTTCAGTTAACCTTAACCTGATTCATATTTGTTCCAAATCCTCTCCCCTAATCCACTTCCTATTTTAAGGTAAGCCATTTTTACGAACAGCATTGGACACTTAGGAGCACATGGTAACCTTTGATTGAAAATAATTTAGTTCTTACTCCTCTCTCCTGATCAAGCCAGTACCATTGCCGATCTCATGAAGCTAACTTAGTGCCCATGCTTAATGTTTTGGTCTAAATTCGGAAGAATTAAATAATTCTTTGTGGCAATATGGACAATGTAACTCATATTTGTGACATGAATATGCTCAATACTCTCAGCTTTTGTTGAATATTTATGCCTGATTAGAAGTCAAAAGTCATTATTTCAAGCCTGTGTTTTATTTTTGTCATAACAAGTCAACTTTGTTTTATTGCAGTTATAAAAACTAGGCTTCCGTGGATATACGTTGCCTAAACATGTATCAAGCGTAGTTCCTTCAGGTGTGAACAAAACTGCAAGCCATCTTCTAAAATGTTGCCTATGTATCATAGAATACTATGTTACCAGTATCACACATATCATCTCAGGACTAATAATGATCTCAATATTGTTTCAGGATTTATGCATATTATTTGCAGGTTAAGGGCCCATGGCTATCCCATTCCACCACCTCTTGTGCTCGAATGTAAGTGTTGCTTTTGATATTGTTGTCATCTCCCCTTGTGCCTTTTGTAGTTCACTTCTAATCTTGGTTCTTTTAACTAGTCAATGGGCAATTGCTTAATCATTTTGAAGAATGCTTTGGCGAATTACTTCCTTGGAAAGGGTATCCCTATGGTGATCCACCTGGTGGGTCTGGGGAGCGTGTCTGGAAACAACTTCCGAATAAAGTTGTGACTGAAGTATCCCGTCGTGTTGTCTCACTTGCTTCATTCAATGGTCATTTTTCCAGCTCTGTGCTCTTTTACTTTCTGTGATTGTATTTTATCTTCACTAACTAATGATTAAACGTTTAATGTTTAGGATATGTGAGATCTTTTGCATGCACAGGTTTGCTTATAAAGTGGCATGGAAAGCAAAATGTCATCCTGACTTCAGCCAGTTTAGTTAGAAGTCGTGATAACGAGGACAACATTGATAATAGCTTGACGGTTTGTGCTCCTTTGTCTTTATCATTACTTTTGGTCTTTTAAGTTTAATGATGGTTTGCTGAACTCAGTTTCTCATTGCAGATTGAGGTGTTTCTCCCACCAAATCAACGTTCTAGTGGGACATTGGAATTTTATAATTTAGAGTATAACATTGCTATTTTCAGTCTCAAGAAGAATTTCAATGCTATTCGTCCGGACGACATCTTCATTAAAAGTGCACGAAACACCTCTGAGAAGGTTGTAGCTATAGGGCGTGATGGTAAATTTGGTATTTTGATGGCCGCAAGTGGTGAAGTGACGCATGGAAACAAGGGTTGCAAACTTGATTGCAAAGTTGTTCGGCTGTCTACTTGTAAAATCAAAAGGTACTGTGGTGAATCTCTCTTACTATTCTTTTATATTGAAACCAGTTTAATCATATTGAATCTACTGAGAAATTATAAGTTTCACATTAACCTTGAGCCTTTTTTTTTTAAAAAAAAAGGCTGGGATTGAGGACCGCTTATTAATCTTGATGGGAGTTTTGTTGGCATGAACTTCTACGATGGAAGTGGTGTAACTCCTTTCTTACCAAGGCACAAGATTGCTGAAGTTCTACGTGGAGGGAATTCTTTACCATCAGAATGGTATTATTTTCATCTCAATGCTAACTGGTAGGCTTGCCACTTATTTTACAAAGTTTGATTTTTTTTTTGTTTGTTTGTTTGATGACAGTGGATATAACCATCCTATGCATATTGGGAGAAAGCAAGGGATTCAGAAAAATAGGTATTTCTTTCTGTTTTTACGTTGCCACGTTTCTGTCTGCTAAGATAACATAGTTTATTTTATTTTACACAAGTCAACTTACATTGGGACAAAAAACATATTGGATGACAGGTGGCCAGTGCCCGAGGCATATTGGTATCATGGCGCACTTGATGTGAGTGATCTTGATCTAGGCCAACATATTGGGCGGCGTCTTAATTAGGTATGCATAACACTGCTAGAGTATCTAATTGACATTAGGCATAACACTACTGAGTATCTAATTGACATTGTTCTGCTCATCTAACCTGTATTTTTTTTGAAAGATCCATTGCCGGCTTTCATTGGTAAGAAAAAGAGAGAGTTTACATACAAAATTGAAAATTACAAGTTACAGGCGCAAGGAACGCCACACCTTTTTTTCTCGGTGCTCAAATACATGAGGTCCGAGCCACCCCTAAGATACATGAGCCTAATTTACATAAACAGAAGAGTCAACTATTACAGGGGCATTACTGTTGCTTCGAGCCTGAAGAAGTTGCTGAATCCCTTTGTTTCCTGCGTGTGCCCACAACTTTGCCTGCCCTGCAAATGTTTAAACTCCATCTAGCTTGTATTTGACAGACCTGTCTAGCTAGGATGTATATATATGCAAGTTAGACTTGTGTTATTGTTGGGTTATTATTTATGTGACTTGGACTCCTCTAACTTACAAGTTGGTTCAAGGCTCATGGACCTTGTTATGATCATCTAGCTAGTAAGTATCTAACAGACCTTTGTTGATGTCGCTGTGCTGTTTATAATACTTCGACTAATGTTGTAACTTACACATTGGCTTTGGAGGTGATTATACGTCACGAGCAATAGCTGCTGGTGCTAATCAGCGAGGCGCTGCTACGGTAAGAAAGTGGCTAGATCATGGCAGGAGGGTTAGCAATTCTTTCGTTCGTTCGAATGAGCTGTCATGTATATACTGAGGCAAAAGGATAGTTCATTCTGTTTACTTGCAACACACCCTAGCGCGTGCAACTCCATCTCAAGGATTAATTTCGTGGATTTGTTTATGGTTATGATAAGCTGGACTGTGTGGATAAGAGGAACAAGGCGCTGCTAGTCTTATTTTCTTGTTATTTTTGTTATGATCAAGTATTCCAAAAAATCAAATTGAAGACGGAGTAGTTCCGTGAACCAACCAATTAGATTCCGGGAATGCAAAATAGTTTGCACCATCTATGATCTATGTGCCGCCGCTCACCTGGAATTGTTAGCAAAAGCTAAATAAATGCTTAATAAGAAACCTGACTACTAAAAACACATTTATGTACAATAAATATGATAGCAATTTTTTTCAAGCAGATTTTATTAGTTAGAGACAGTATTTTTATGGGACAACTAAACATTTGTATCTACTCAGTCAGGATGCATGACCAAATCCGAGCAACCAAACAAAACAACTTGAGTGAAGATTGGCTTAACTACTTTGACTAAGCTCATTCGAGCCAGGCTAGGTAATACAAGTAACCAAATAACACCAAATATCTCAAACATAAATAGGGAATAAGACATTTTGACCAGCTCCCCATCCCTCCCCCATCCCTTCCCTCGGGGCGGCCTTGCCGTTGTCGAAGAACACCACTCCTGGGGGGGTGGGTCATCACCGCCCACTTTTTTTTTTTTTTTTTTTTTTTTGACATAACCATACACTCAACACGCACGCACACTCACCCCTATGAACACACCGACGCAAACCCTACCCCTATGAGCACCTTGAAGGATCGAGCCGCATATCTTGAAGTTCAAGTCACCACCGGGCGCCGATATCGACGGGACGCCGCCTACCACTTAATGCATAGCCGCGGAAATAAATCCCAGATAAAGTGTCGCACCCAAGATTTGAACCCCGGGTGGGAGCCCCTAACCAATGGCTTTTACCATTGAGCCATGAGCCCCTTGACTCATCACCGCCCACTTGAGCGGTGGCGCGGCCAGCGGCGACCCAATCGCACCGGGGACCACTGGCTCGCTTTCCGACCGGAACCGAACTCCGGCCCCGATATCGACGAAACGCCACCGCGCAGACACCATCCAATACAAAGTGACGGCTAGAGGTTTCGGTCCCGGTTTGCTCGAACTCCCGACCGCCCCGATACATCGACGGTAAACGCCACCCGCAGACACCATCCAATACAAAGTGACGGCTAGAGGTTTCGGTCCCGGCTTGCTCGAACTCCCGACTCCGCCCCCGATATCGATGAAACGCCACCTGCAGACACCATCCAATACAAAGTGACGGCTAGAGGTTTCGGGTCCCGGTTTGCTGAATGGTCCGCCTCGGCGCCCTGCTCCCTCATCGCCCATCGCTGATAGCGCGCGCGGCCCGCCGAGGCTAGGCCCCTAGGAGCCGAGACGCGGTCTTTCGCCCCGTCCTTCCCGACATCTCGCTTCCTGAAGTCACAACGACTCTGACGCGAGACCCGCCCCTCCGAACCTCCAAAACACTCCTTTCGGTGCTCGGGCCGAGGGCGGGTTCTCGATCCTTCGCCGAACGCACCTCCTGCCCAAACGGGACCGAGAAGCTGATCTTCGGTTTCAGAGAGCTGGAGGGTGGGGGTGATAAAGCCTACGCAGCCCCCCAACAGCATTAGAAGGAATGTTTTAAATATCCAATTATGGGATTTACAGATGGACTCTAAAAACAGCTAAAAGAGGCTATAGAAGGCTATAGTCGCTACATTTTACATGGACACAAATAGATTGATATATGCCCCAGAGGCCCAAACAACTAAAGTGGGCTACTATAGCCAGAGATTTAGAATAATCCAAAAGAGATTTAGAACCATGAAAAAAGACATGAATAGTAGTGTATAAATAAATATGCCAGAACATTGATGAACAATCCTCAACGGCATTAGTTACAACAAATAAGGCAGTTTTGTGTATGGTGTTCTCATAATTGTGCTGTTCTACTTCAGTATACCACTGTGTGCGCAGGACTGCAGGTTATCAATTGTTTCTATAGTATCATCTTCTGTCAGTAAAGGCTGCCAAAGAACCAAAATACTAGGAGTAAGCACAATCACCAAGATCATTTGTAAATTGTAATGAACCAACACAAGTACAAACACTCAGAATGGTCAAAGAAATAGAGAAGCAACCGGACTCAATCAGTCAAGAGTAAAGGCATAATCCAAGAGGCTAGCTAATGTGCCAAGTCACTGAGACTGCATATCACAGCATCTTCTATTAGTAAACTGAATCCAAGCCGCAGTTTGCTGCCTTTAGCGCATGCACAGCATAGTACTGGAAGAACTTACCATCAATTGTGAACTCAGAGCTAAGCATAGCTGCTGCAAAGGCAATACATGATAACATCAATCTTGCTGTGGTAGTATAGTAGCAATATGACTAGCAGATCCAAGAAAGGGTAAGTGCCGTACTGAATTCCCTGCTATAGTCCCTTCAGGGCCTTGGGGATCAGCACGGAACAGCATTAAGGTCACAGAAGCATCCCTAAAGCAACAAATTCATTGAATGTCAGGAATCCAAATATTGCGACCTATTGTGGCGCCATCATCAGCGAGGAACAAATCAATCTTGAATTTGCTCTTTTTTTTTTTTTTCCTTTTGCTTTGGGGACAGCTGACCGATTTGCTACTATTAATGGTACAGAAAAAAACCAATCGAATGAAATGAAATCAAATCCAGCTAGAAATTGGGCCAGGATCTAGAACTTGTGTACAGTGGACCTTCGCCTATCTGAAGCCTTTCCGAGCGAGTACTCGGCCGCTTTGCGGCGGCAGGGGCAGGATGCCACGCCACCACCGCCCGCGAGAACCACATCGGGCCTGGTCAACTCTCGCCGAAGCGGCCCCGCGAAACCGCCGCCGAGATCAATCAGGTTGGTGATGTCGCTGAGTGGGACCCGCCCGCAACCGCGGCCCGCAGGCGCTTGACGCCACGCGTGCCGCCGAGACGCCGCGAACCGCCCAAGTAGGAGGAGCAGCGTTTCCTTAGCTGCAGCAGAGCCGCAGCCATCACGGATCGCCGCCGGGCCGGGCGAATCGGGGCCGCGCGGGCGGCGACCGAACTCGGACCCCGCCTCGAGGTAGTGGGATTGGGGAAACGAATGGCCGCCATGGGTATTTGAGAGGAGCCGGAGACGAGTTGGGGATCTCTGGTGATGAATTGGGCGCGCAAATGGATGCAAAGGAGTGGGGGATTTTCGCTCCATGCGGGGAAATTCATGAACAAATTGGAATGAGGCGCCGCGGCCAGTGGGCGGTGGCGGGATGGAATGGGGAGGGAACTTCAAATGTTCCAATACCAAGAGCATGAGCTTGATTATTATTAATACAAATAAACACTCCATATTTGTGAAAATTAAGCGCGTTATAGAAAAAATATGCTCGCTGATAGCTATTTTTTTTTTATTTCAAGGTATTTATTTTGTTATGCTTGCTGATAGCTATCATATTATCTTTCCACAACGTATCTTGACTAGGCTTTTAGATATGGAACCGATTGTGTTTGTGAATGCAACCTTAAAGATATGGAATCTCTCTCTCTCTCTCTCTCGTTTGCGGCCATGAAATTGCATTTTTTTTTTCATATAAAAAGACTGATCCTAATCCGGAATAGGGCAGATTTCTTAAAGACCCCTGTCGGAGTCTCTCCGACACGAAACGAAACCAAACGAAACACATCCGTCTTCCGACACCGAGCACTCACGAGCCACGGAGGAGAGAGCAGGCAAACCTTATCTCCGAGCCTGCCAACGAGTCCACAACACTGTGCCAAGCGAGCGGCTGCATCTTGGCGCGGCGACTCCGGCAGCTCAGCGCGGCGCACCTGAGGCGAGCGACGACTCTGGCGGCGCGGCGCAAGTGAGGTGAGTCGGCTGCGTTGCATTGCATTGCATTTCGGCCATCGTCCTCGATCCGTTGCTCATCCTCATGCCTGTGCCATCCTTTCAGATCCTGCGGCGTCAGGCGCACTGCAGGACGCGCACGGCGGGATTTGGAGGCCGAGGGGCAGGAGCGGATCCTGAAGCTGACAAGAGTACGAGTGCCGCACGACGAATCGGCGGTACGATATGCCCCCCTTCCATCCCTAACTCCTCTACTCTGCGGAGGGAGACGGCACTCACTCCCTTCTCTTCTTGTGTACATTGGCTAGCCGGTCGTTGTTATCCTCACTCCCTTCCCCTATTTCTTAGATTGGCGCCGGGCCTCTATTTTTATCATGGGGGATCAGGTCCGTCACCTCTTTTCTCTGATGGCTTACCTAGTCCTTATCTGTTTTTTTTTTTTTCCCCTTATTGTTAACAGCAACCTCAATCTATTCAGGAGGTCCGTAAGTCAATTGTGCGCATATCTTTTGACTGGATGCCGAAGTCTAAGGACAAGGGCAAGCTGTTTATGGTTATTCCTGGCATTATTCTTTCAATCAATGATGATGGGTCTGCTGTCATAGCAGCGAATTCCACATTTTTTGGGATGAGAAAAAGATTTGTAGTCAACTTCCCAAATGCTACAGGGTATGAAGAAGCACAACAACTTGTTGTTGTTCGTAATCCCAAAAAGTCTCACGTTCTAGCTCCCTTTGAATCTGCTCGAGGTTTCTATATATTTACTGCTAAGCCAAGTGAAGATGGCTATATAAAAGCAATCAGGTTTGAGACTCAGCCTGTTCAAGTTGATGATCCTGTTGATGCATTTATTTTCCCTAGAGAAGGGTTTATTACACCAACCGCTTATTGCAGTGGTTCAGTGAGGTAAGATTTCTAATATATCATCACATTATGCAATATATTGTCACTTGAATGAAATTAGTGATGTTTTTTTCTTCTTCAATAAACAGATCTGTTAGTGGCGGAGTTTTCTCTCATGATTGCAGTATGCATGAGTATGCTTACTTAGGATCACCATTGTTGAATTTGTCTGGTGATCTCGTGGGGATATCATATCTTGATCAGGGGGACACTGTCAAGCATGGGCTGTTTCGCAACTACAACAACGTACTTTTAAACATTGGAAATGGTAGTATCTGTCTCATGTCTCATATTTTGATTAAACTCAAAGAATATCATGTACTATTATTTTTCTTATTATTTGATAAAACATTCAAAAAATGAAATATTTACAAATGCATGCTTCAAAAAAATTGTTCATTGCATATGACCTATTATCATGTGCGTAGAAACTTAGTCACTTTGCCCGTATGAATAAATTACTTTTATACTTGAAATTGGCTTCAATTATCTAACCGTTTTTATTTGGTATGTGCAGTACCTTTGTTTCCCAGGGAAATGAAGAACCTGCAGGAGCAGAAGCTCAAGTGGCAGAAGCTCAAGTGCAAGAATAAAACATCTAGTAGCAGGTTGTCAGGGCATGATTATTATTAATGCAAATAAACACTCCATATTTGTGAAAATTCAGTGTGTTATAGAAAAATATGCTTGCTGATAGCTATTTTTTTATTTGAAGGATTGACTATTGGTGGGAGATAGCCTGAGCAGCAGCATATGCAAGATGTGACACATCTCAAGAAGTCTCATGCAGTTGCAATTGTGGAGTTGAGTTGCAGCCTAGTGTACGTGTTGATTTAGGTTTATTTCTGAACTATTATGTGACCTTTTAGGAACCATTTATCCTGCTGAGCTGTTGACTGCTATGATGTATTAATGTAATGCGATCTGTTGAACTCTTCTCACATTCATGAATGTTAAACAATTTCTATTAGGGTTTTATCATTTGGTTTTCGTGGGATATAATGTTTGAAAATGCATAGCCATACGCTCACATTTCTTTAAATGATTACTAGTAAGCCGTGTGGTGTGTCGGGTTGCCACTGTGTTTGGTAGTAGGTTAATTGTCTATTTGATGAATATTTGTAGAAGTTGATGGGTTCCAGGAATGTTGTATCATGTGGGTAATATGATCTAGTGGCATGCTTTGGCCATTGAGCTGAAGAAAATGAAATGCATCCTCTGTGAGGGCGCTTAACATTGATGATTAGCATCAACCAAAGAAGATGAGCTGCTGTTCATGCCTCCAAACCATCTACTGGAAATCTGGTGGGTTGGTTGACTGCCTTCTTCAGCTTCTTTGTTCCATGCTCAATCAGGTGCTGGAGGGGGCTTCATCTTGGGCTTGTTAATCAGCCTCCCAAAGTGTTGTGTATTAAAATCAATGTCATTTTCAGTCTATTGTGGGCTTGTGGGCACGGCTTTATCAGTTGACATTTCACCAAGTTTCTTAACTAGCAGTTCCTGAGCAATCTGAATAGCATCTTTGCCTACATTTGTTTCCGCTTTTTTTTGCCAACCTAGTAATCTTGTGTTAAAATGAGCACGGCGTGGGAACATTTATGCCCTGTGGGGTGTTGTTTGAAGAAAGATGTACAGAAAGGCTGCCTTGCTCTAATTGGAGTAGCGGCTGGGGTAAGCTGCTGTTGTGTTGTGGAGTAGCGGCTGGGGTACGCTGTTGTTGTGTTATTTGCTAAGAATTCTGTCCGTCGGCTTCTATGGAGACTAGGTGGTGGTGGCATAGACACATCAGGTTAACTTGACTGTGCCTGGAATGAACTTGCCTCCACGACTAAAGGGGTATTAGGTGCTCGGTCAATGATTCCCTGAGCACTGCAGTTTTCTGTGTCACTCTCTACTGCTCCATGGTTTGAAAGTTGAAAATTCTCCTGATTTTTTTTTATACCAGCAGTAGAGGTCTCTAAGTTTTCATGAAAGGGTGTGTATTCCAGGTTGGCAGTACAAGTGTGGACGTGGTATGTTTGGCTTGCTCAGCATATATGATTGCTAAGTGAGACTGCTGGCCGACTCCTACAACATTTTGACATTTCTGCAGGAATGACTGAAGTCCTAGTCTGGTCTGAGTTGTTGTAAAGATAGGATTAGGTGCAAAAGTGCTCACTAGCATGCATTGAAGAGGATCTGATGCTAGACCAACAGCTAATTCCACCTGGTTGATTCTTGTCATGCTGCATAGTTGGGGTGGACTTGACATGTTGTCACCTACCAGGCCTGCACACACAACAGCAAGTCCTGCTTCGTCAAGCATTGATCAAATAATTTTGGCAAGGACAAACTGGATGTAACTGGTAGATAATCTATATTGTGTTGGGAGCGTAGATAATCTGTATTGTGCTCACTTAGTTGGGAGCAGTTTATATGAAACACATTTTTTTTCGAACTAGGGGATTCCCCATTTTCATTACTTAAAACGGAAATACAGCATGTTTGAGATCGTTCAGGCAGCAAAACATAAGAGTTCGGAAACAGAAAACTACCGTGGGGGACAAGTTAACCCCAGGCAAAACAGTTTAAAGAGAGCCATGGGGGACACGTTAACCCCAAGCAGCCCCAACACTACACTATGATACTTCAGAACCAAAATAACTTTCGACGCTGTGCGCCCAGGTTGGATGCAGCTTGTCTTCGTTGGATGTCGGAAGACTTGATCAGTCTTCATTTCCTGCAGCGCCTTTGCCATCATCGCCTGCAATCCTCCCGAGCCACTTGCAGCTTCGCCTTCATCTTTGATGGTCACCCTCACAAAGATCATCTCCAGCAGTGATCATCCTGTTACTTGTAGCCTGGTTCTGTTGCAAGAGATTGACTGCAAACTTCAACGTTGCCTCAACAGCTTGTGACCACACCTTCCTGTCTTCATCTTTGAGTAGACCTGACCAAAAGTTCATTAGGCCACAAGCATGGCATATAATCTCAAGAGGGTTATTCAATTTTTTTCCCCTCAAAACATATTGCATTTCTTTTCTTCCAAATGGACCAATATATGGCCGCTAGACCTATTGCATGAAACTGTTTGCCATTAGGTAACCATTTTTCACACCAAATCCATCCCTGTTCAAAAGTCATGGGAATATCCTCTGCACCTATGCTTGCAGCAATAGTTGCCCATACAGATTTGACAATTGGACAAGAGAAGAACAAGTGATTTACATTTTCATCCTGTGTACAGAAATAACAGGTTGCACTCCCTTGCCAATTTCTTTTCAAAGAAATTATCTTTAGTCAGGATGGCATTGTTAGCAATAAGCCATAAATTTTTTTGATTTTAGCAGGCACTTTAGCTTTCCAAATCTTCTTATGATGTGGACCAACATCATTTGATGTCAATGCATTATACATTGATTTGACACTGTATCTACCATTCTTTTTCAAATTTCCACACATATTTATCACTTTCATTTGTCAAATTCTCGACAAAGAATATTTTCTTTCAATTCTAGCCATTCCACAAGAAGCTCTCCACTTAACCACCTACTGAAGGTTAATTGACTGATCCACTCAAGAATTGTGATACAGTGATATCTTTCTGGTTACAGAATTTGTATATCACTGGATGATTGATACACAAAGGACTATCTAGTAGCCATGTATCATGCCACAAGGAAGTGGAGGCACCATTTTTTACCATCATTTTTCTTCCTTGGAGATATACTTCCTTGATTTTAAGAGATCGACCATATTGGGGAATCACTCGCTTATGTTTCACACTTGTGTAAGTGCAATCAAGCTCTAAGTGGGTTTTGGCGTTGATGACCACCGAATTAGGGGACTAATGAGTTTTACGAAGATGACATGCAGGGATTAAAATATGGAGTTGATGAACAGTCCAAAAGTACCAAATAAGCTAGATGGTGGTGTTTCCGGCTTAAGGCGTTTAAATTATTTTATATTTCGAATCTTGAGTTTAGGAAATGCCGCACTATTAAGAGGGATCCTAGGATTCTCGGGCACTGTGGACCAAGTGCTCTAAACATCAAATCCGCACACAACACTCGCCTCCAAACCCCGACCAACCAAAGATTTCCACTTGCTTCTCACCTTTTGTCGTCAGTTGGCGCGGCAAAGCCGCACAAGAATGGTGCGGCAATGCCGCTTTACGCCGTAGTGTCAGCGTGTCGGGCGGCTGCCACACTTAAATCCTACCGTTGGGTCCGTGGGGTATAAATACCCATTCTACCCTCCCCAACGGTCCACCGCTCACTTCATCTTCAACCTCGCGACAAAGAAATTTAAAAGAGACCTCTTGCTCTCTCTCACTCCTCCATTGTTGCTCCTCCTTCCCCAAGCAAAGATTTCGATTCCACCATCAAATCTTGAGGGAAAAGGCAGCAAACCGCTTGTGGAGGCCGGATCTACTACTTCCCCACTCAAAAGAGCATTTGGTTCACGTTTGGCCGAACCCTAGGGTTCTTTACTCTTGAGCTTGCTCCTAGACGGCTAGGCGTCGCCCTTGAGCTTGCCCCCTTCGTGTGGCAGCCTTGGGAGGTTTGTAACCTCACTCTACAAAGAATACATTACCCCACATCTCTAGGGTTAACTCCCTAGACTTGTGAACGAGGGAAAAAGCAAGCCGGTGGGCAAGCTAAGCCTTGTGTGGCAACCTCAACAACGTGGACGTAGCCCAGCCGTGTGGTGCGGTGAACCACGGGTCAAATCCTTGTCTCACTTGTTCTCCCTTTACTTTATTGCATATTTGTCTTGTGAGAAAGGGCTTCGACCCGATCTACTTGGTTGCTGGGTTTTCGCCAGCCTTGGAAGGTTTTTCGTGGTATATTTGTGTGCGAACAAGTGGGAACCTTGAGCAACAAACTCCGGCTCGTGGACTAGCTTTTGGGAGTGCTCGTTCGCTGATACGCGGTGCCGCCGCCACGCCGGGCGTGCCGCGCCTGCTGGCCGAGAGAAGTGTCTCCTGTTGGTCTCACGCTGGTCCGTTCACGCGGCGCCGCTGACTTGACGCCGGGCAGCGGCGCGCCTCTTGTGTACCGACAGTCTAGAAGTTTTAACAGTCAATTTTGGGGTTAAGCCTATTCACCCCCTCTAGGCTTCCATCAGATCCTACAAGTGGTATCGAGCTGGGTTACTTCAGATACGCTTCACCGCGTGAAGTATGGAGGCACGGAGGGATCGAACAAAGGAGGCAAGTCCACCATCCCCGTGGAGGAGGTGGAGGCCGCCAAGAGAGCTTTCTTCTGCGGTACAGCCCGCTGAGAGCACCATCAAGGGTGATGCCACCGATGCCGAGAGAAAGACCGCAAGAATAGCAAGGCGAAACGCTAGAAGGCAAGAGCGAGAAAAGAAAAGACTAGAAGAGCAAGCTAGTGTCAAGCTTGCCGAGAAGCTTCAAAGAAAAGATCAAAGAAAGATGATTCGTGGAGGCAAGAGCCGCTAGGAGGGCAGCAAGAGAGAAGAAAAGGCAAGAAGAAGAGGCGGAGTCAAGTGAGCTATCAAGTAGTTCGACGATGGAGATGATGATATCTCCTACAACAAGAAGAAGAAGAAGGAAAGCAAGAAGGATGAGGGCAGCGCCAACAACAACAAGTTCGCCGCCATATCCTTTAATTATTCTTCTTACTTGACTAACCGCGATAAGAAGTCTTTCATCAATGTACCCGGAAAAGTTGCCCCGCTTCGATGGGACCAACTATGCCAAGTGGAAGCACTTGATGAGAGCCTATCTTAGCGCCCTTCACCCCGGTCTTTGGGAGGTTGTGTGCAGTGGATTTCAGCCACCGGTGAACCCCAAGGAGCCCACGAACGAAGAGCTAGCAGCCTGCCCACATCAACGGCCAAGCCACAAGCATCCTCCTTAGTGCTCTTGAAGGCAATGAGTACAATAGGGTGATGAATGTCAATGAAGCAAAGAAGATTTGGGACACTCTAGTACTTGCACATGAAGGAGTAGACAAAGTAAGAAAAGCCAAGATTGACTTGTTGAAGGCCAAGCTCAACCGGTTTGTGATCCTTGATGGAGAAGGAGCCCAAGAAATGTTTGACCGTTGATGGTGCTAGTTGGCAAGATTAGAGGATTTGGAGATGAGGATCTAGATGACCACACCGTTGTCAAGATCATGCTTGAGGCATACACACCTAGAAATGACATAGTGGTCACCTTGATTCGTGACAAGAAGAAGTTTGAACAATTCACTCCAAATGATGTGCTTGGAAGACTACTCACCTATGACATGCAAAGAGAGGAGGCAAATGAAAGAAGAAAGCTTGGAGAGTTGCAAGCCGCTTGAGGGCATCAAGATCAAGGATGTGGCTCTCAAGGCAACCAAGACAAGCAAGCCAAGCTCCTCCAACAAGATGAAGGGCAGCAAGCAAGCATCAACAAGTCTAGACAAAGAAATGAAGAAGATGCAAGAAAATATTGATGCAACCTCTTCCTCAAGTGATGATGAAGATGATGGGGCTGATTACAAGAAGATTGATGACATGGCCCTATTCATGAAGAAGTATGGGAAGGGGATGAAAGCAAATGGCTACAAGATGGTGCAAACGAAGATTCCCAAACAAGAAAAAGAGAACATGCTTCAATTGTGGCAAAGACCGAGCATTTTGTTGCCGATTGTCCTTATGAGAACAAGAACAACAAATACAAGAAGGACAATGGCAAGGACAAGAAGCAAGACTACAAGAGAAAGGGAAGAAGCATGGGTGAAGCTCACATCGGCCATGAGTGGGACTCAACAAAAGAGACAAGTGAAGAGGAAGTCCATGTTGCAACATTTGCTATGCAAGAGACCTCTACACCCAAGCTCTTCGACAACATGACCGATGATGAGGATGAGGACAATGACTCCACTCATGTTTGTCTTATGGCCAAGCATGAGAAGGTAAAATCCAAACCCAAACCTTCTCCTTCTCTTAGTGATGACTCTAGTGATCTTAGTGAAAGCTCTAGTGAAGATGAATCTAGTGATGATGAAGAATATGTTAGACTCACTAAAAACCTAGATCCCAAAACTAGAGGCTTTCTTGCTCAACTAATGGCGGATTTAGAAAGTACCCAAGCGGGAGTTAGCAACTAGAGATAGTCAACTTGATAGACTTGAAAAGCTCTATGTTGATAACAAGGATGCTCTTGTAGCTGAGAGAAGTGAGGTGGCTTCCTTGCAAAAGAGCCTAGCTAATGAGCAAGGAAATCATGCTCTTACTAAGAAGGCTATGGTCACCCTAAATGGGAAATATTGTGATTTGCAAGACAAGCACAAAAAGCTTGAAAATGAACATAGCATTCTTAGTGAGAGCAACTCACATCTCCTAGCCACAAAGGATACCTCTACTCCCTCCACTAGTCAAGGTTGTGGAAAATGCTATAATGTTGATATGAATGCTTATGCCACTAACCTTGCCAATATGAAAGCAATGGAGAAAGAGATCACTAGGCTCACCGCTATGGTAAGAAAAGAAGGTGAAACCAAAGAAGGCAACAAAGTGAGCAACAAGATTGAGGCTCCCAAAAGGCCCAACTACATTGATGGGAGAAATCCAAGAATCAAGGATGGACTTGGACACAAGCATGGAAACAAAACCAATGGTCGAAAGATGATCAATGGTGTTGAATGTGTCAAATTCTTGAGCAAAGGCACAAGAGGGTACAGAGAGACCGCATTGCAGCGTTGGACACAAGCCAACCCGAGCCTGTACATCGTTCGGCCACACACACGCGTGTCGCAAGTAAGGGCGGCAATGCCGCTGAGGACGGGCGGCAAAGCGAAGGTCGCTGGGCGGCAAAGGCCGCGCCCCCAAGAAAAGGGAAGGTCACCTACACGCCTCGGCTCGAATAGACCCAAGAAAATGGTCCAAAAGCCCGTGAAGAAGGTCCGTAAGTCGAAAAATCTTGTCTGGGCTGTTCCTAAGGGCCACTCCTATCAATCAAAGGCAAAAGCAAGCAAGTTAGACTCAAATCCTTGCTTTGAAGTGAAGGCAAACAGCAAGGGGGAGGTGTTTGCAAAGTACTTGGGCAGTGAAAAGAAACTTTATTGCAACACCTCTATATGGGTTCCCAAAGTTCTTGTGACTAAGGTAAAAGGTCCCAAGAATCTTAGGGGACCTAAACTTGTGAACTAAACTTGTTTTTTTGCAGGCATCCTCCTCCGGTGGGTCAAGTTGGGTGTTTGATGCTGGTCGTACAAATCATATGACCGGAGAAAGGAGTATGTTCTCATCATATTCCCAAACCAATGACGATAGAAACAACATAAGGTTTGGAAATGATGATGTAAGAAGTGTGATCGGTCTTGGTAACGCCGCTATCACAACCGAGCACAATATTTCAGATGTTTTGCATGTTGACTCGTTGGGATACAATTTGTTGTCGGTCTCACAATTGTGTGAGAAAGGTTACAATTGTCTCTTTACGGATGTTGGTGTGGAAGTCTTTTCGCAGAAGGATTCCTCTCGTTGTCTTTACAGTGCAAACTCAAGAATAAGCTTTACTTAGTTGATTTCAACAAAAGTGAGGCTAAGCTTGATACCCGCCTAATGGCAAAATCTAGCATGGGCTGGTTATGGCATCGCCGCCTAGCACATGTTGGCATGAGGAACTTGGCCAAACCGCAGAGAGACAACCACATCATTGGACTAACAAATGTTGATTTTGATAAAGACAGATATGTGGACCTTGCCAAGCCGGGAAGCAAGTAGGTGCACCTCACCCACCAAAGAGCGTGATGACCACTACTCAACCATTGGAGTTGATACACATGGATCTCTTTGGACCAGTGGCCTACCTTAGCATCGGGGGTAACAAATATGGACTTGTTATTGTTGATGACTACTCCCCGCTTCACTTGGGTTTTCTTTTGTCTTTGATAAGTGTCAGTACAAGAGAAGGTGAAAACCTTCATCAAGAGGGCACAAAGAGAATTCGATCTCCCCGTCAAGAGAATAAGAAGTGACAATGGGACCGAATTCAAGAACACCCAAGTTGAAGAGTACCTTGATGAAGAGGGCATCAAGCATGAGTTCTCACCGCATATACCCCTCAACAAAATGGTGTAGTAGAGAGGAAGAACCGTACACTCATAGAGATGGCAAGGACAATGCTTGATGAGTACAAGACTTCGGACATCTTTTGGTGTGAAGCCATCAACACCGCTTGTCATGCCATCAACCGCCTCTACTTACACAAGAAACTCAAGAAGACTTCATATGAGCTCTTAACCGGTAACAAACCTAAGGTGTCATACTTTTTAGGGTGTTCGGGTGCAAGTGTTTCATTCTCAACAAAAGGCCCCGAACCTCTAAATTTGCACCTAAAGTTGATGAAGGTTTTCTTTTTGGTTACGGATCAAATGATGCCTATCGTGTTTTCAACCAAACCACGGTAGGGTTGAAATCACTATAGATGTGACATTTGATGAATCTAATGGCTCTCAAGTAGAGCAAGTTGATCAAAGTGTTGTAGGAAAGGAGGATCCACCTTGTGAGGCAATCAAGCAATTGGCTATCGGTGACATAAGGCCTCAAGAAGATCAAGCTAATGGAGAGGAGGATCCACCGCTTGTTGCCGCACAAGATTCCGCCGACGCACTCGATGACCAAGTGCAAACAAGACGCCCGCCGGAAGTGTCCAAATAGGGCAAGCAAGCACGACCTACGCGCGCGGGCAGCCGCCGCTTCTACCTCTCGGCAACGACCGATCCACCTACATCACCCTGTTCAACCACTTGATCTTGCTCCAATTCTTGAAGCCGATGATGAATATGATGAAGATCAAGAAGAAAATGCGTAAGGCGTTGATCACCCACGATCATTTACAAACAATTCAACGGGATCACCCCGCTGATAACATCCTTGGGAGTCTTCGAAAGGGAGTTACTACCGATCTCATCTAGCCGCTTTCGTCAACATTTCTCTTTTGTTTCATCTTTGGAACCGCAAAAGTAGATGATGCTCTCAAGGATCCGGATTGGGTGTTGGCCATGCAAGAAGAGCTCAACAACTTCAAAAGAAATGAAGTTTGGGAGTTGGTGGAAAGACCCAAGACTAACATCATTGGCACCAAGTGGGTCTTCCCAACAAGCAAGATGAAGATGGGTTGGTAACAAGAAACAAGGCAAGATTGGTTGCTCAAGGCTTCACTCAAGTAGAGGGCTTTGACTTTGATGAAACTATATGCACCGGTGGCAAGACTAGAAGCAATTCGCATTCTTCTAGCCTTCGCTGCCCATCATGACTTCAAGCTGTACCAAATGGATGTCAAGAGTGCATTTCTCAATGGCCCACTACAAGAGGAAGTATATGTTGAGCAACCACCCGGTTTTGAAGACCCCAAGTTTCCCAACCACGCCTACAAGCTCCATAAGGCGCCTATGGGCTTAAGCAAGCACCTAGAGCATGGTATGAATGCCTTAAGGAATTTTTTGCTCAAACAAGGCTTTGAGATAGGCAAAGCCTAACCCTACTCTCTTCACTCACAAAGTTAGCAATGATATATTTGTATGCCAAATATATGTCGATGACATAATATTTGGTAGCACTAACAATGTGTATGTTGAGCAATTTAGTAGGACTATGACTAAGAGATTCGAGATGTCCATGATGGGTGAGCTAAAGTACTTCCTCGGGTTTCAAGTCAAGCAAATGGAGGAAGGGACATTCATTTGCCAAACCAAGTACACCCACGACATGCTAAAGAAGTTTGATATGGCTAAGGCAAAGCCAATCAAAACTCCAATGCCAAGCAATGGACATCTTGATCTTGATGAGGAGGGTCCAGCCGTGGACATGAAGGTATATCGCCCATGATTGGATCTTTGCTTTACCTTTGTGCATCTAGGCCGGACATAATGCTTAGTGTGTGTATGTGTGCTCGTTTTCAAGCCAATCCAAAGGAATGTCACAACGTGGTCTGTTAAGAGAATCTTGAGATACTTAGTACTCACTCCTAACCTTGGCTTGTGGTATCCCAAGGGTTCCAAGTTCAATCTACTTGGCTATTCGTGATTCTCGACTATGCCGGTTGCAAAGTAGATCGAAAAAGCACTTCAGTGGACATGTCAATTCCTTGGACGGTCCTTAGTGTCTTGGAGCTCTAAGAAGCAAAATTGTGTAGCCCTTTCCACCGCCGAGGCCGAGTATGTTGCAGCCGGTGCATGTTGTGCTCAACTACTTTGGATGAAGCAAACCTTAAAAGATTACGGATGTCATTTCACAAAGATACCTCTTCTTTGTGACAACGAGAGTGCCATCAAACTCGCAAATAACCCCCAGTAGCACACTCTAGAACAAAACACATAGACATCCGTCATCACTTCTTGAGAGACCACGAACTCAAAGGAGATATCGCAATTCGCCATGTGAGCACCGAAAAGCAACTAGCCGATATCTTCACCAAGCCTCTCGATGAGTCAAGGTTTTGTGCTTTTGCGTAGTGAGCTAAACATTCTCGATTCTCGTAACTTGGTTTGAATTCAAAGACACATGCAACTGTTTGAGACACTAGTTCGACATAGGAAAAGTTTGTGAAAACTTTCATATTGTGTTTCAAAAAGGATTTCAAATTTAATCCGAAATTCAATGCCATAGTTCTCAGATTGTTGTTTCCGTCCCCCGGCAATGAATTTTGGTGTCTTTGTGATCAAGTTTGAGGAGAAATAGGTTAAAAAGTGGCAATATATATGCAGGACAGGTCGGAGCGGGCGTGCCGCGCGCCTCGCGCGGGCAAAGGTCGCGGTGGGCACGGCAGTAAGTCGCGTCCTTTCGCGGGCAAAGGTCGCGCCTAGGGGTTCGTCCGAACCGCTTTTGGGCCGAACTTCTTTTTTTCTACCCCCGCCCAATCGGTTTTCTATCTCCTCCCGACCCGACGCCCGCACGCGCCCCCTCTCTTTCTCTCTCGCGCGTGAGGCCGAAGCGCCGTCGTCCCTCCCGCCCGGCCGGCCGCCGGCCGCCCGATCGCCGCCGCCGCCCGGCAGTGCCGCGCGCCGCCGCCGCCCGGCCATCTTCCTCGTCCCCCGGCCGGCCCCTCGCCTCCCTCCTCCGAGCAGCTTCTCTTCTTTCCTCTCCAATCAACGAGGTAACCTAACCCTAGCCTCAAAGTTCTTGCCCGATCTACGCAATGTGCAACAATTTTTCATGGATTTCGTTTCTAAGTGTTGTATGAACCCTAGGGAAGTAGCTTTGATGATTGAATCGACCAATTTCACTCTTCCATGGTTTAGGTAATTTAGGGGAGGGGCGGCAATGCCGCCCCAAATAGAACATAACTCGTTTTAGTCGCTTCAAACAAAGAAATATCCCTCAAATTGCTTGACTCATTGATCTCGTGAAATTGATTGACTCCAAACTTTGGAGAAATTTCACTTAGATTCCTACTAATCTTTTTTGAATCCATGGAATTTTTGCACCTGCTCCGAATTTGTATCCGAAATTGTGATAGTCAAGTGATGTGCTAAGTAGATGCATTAGAAAGATTATTAAAATAAATTTAGATGACATTTGAGCAAGGGGGAGCGGCAAGTCAGCTGAAAGCATGACACGGACACGTTTTGCGCGTGCCGTGTCTCTCCCCGGCAAAGGTCGCAAGCCCCCCGTGCTCGACCCCTCGACATTTTGCTCAAAATCATCAAAATTTATTTTTCTAACCCTTCCCACGCATAGATTTGGTCATTCCACTTCCTATTCTTGACGTTTTCTCGATCAAACTCTAAATCTTGCATAGATGGACCTTGGAGGTGATCCCTGTGGCAAGAGAAAGATGAGGGTCAAAGTTGTGGAGAAGAGAGGCAGAGGGAGAAAGTACCGAACAGTGTGGCAAAGAAGAAGTGGGAACAAACCGAGCTCACCGAGGAGCAAAGAAGAAGCAAGTATGGGTACACCATTGTACCCGCAGTGAACAAGGCACCCGCATCACCCCTTAGTGTTTGATAACAGCCTACATGCAGCAAAGTTGAGGGTGTGTTTGAGATGACAGCCCCTCGCCAATGATCCTCCTATCCCAGCCGTGAGCTACTTCAAGAAGCAAAGAGAAGTAGCAGATGCTAGAGCTTACAATGTCTATGCAGATGAGCGCATGAGGGGATTGATGAGAGGTTTTGGGCAAAGATTTCACTCCAATTTCTATCCGACGTTCTCCTCCACTCCACCAAGAGCAAGATCACAACCATGCATTATATTGATTTTGAGAGGATGGCGCATAAGGAGGAGGAGGCCTTCAATGAGGCAATTGAAGCTTGTGAGAAGTTTGAGTTACTGACAGATATCATGTCTTTCAAGCATGATTGGAATGAGGAGATCCTTAGTCAGTTCCATGCCACTTATTACTGGGGACAAAGCCGCCGACACCATCCATCGGATGACGACAGAGGCACTACGAGTTGACTTTGTCACCTTCTCGTCGATACTTGGTTTTGGGGCTGACCACGAGAGTACACAGATATCCATGAGATAGACCCTATTGATGCCAAGGCCATCGTGGACCGGCTGGGCCGATCAGGGATTGCTTGGCAAGAGGAAGGGGTTGAAGGACTTCTTCTATGTGATGAACAATCTCCGTCGGTGTACCATTGATCCTAAGGATGGGGCAGCTTCGATGTGAATGGATATGCTAGAAATCTGATTGCCCATTTCAGAATGACGAGACATTCAATGTGGGCAAGTTCATTTGGAGACAAGCTAGCCAATGCTATGGATGATGCTAGGAGGAACCCGCCATATGCTCCTTACATCATGTTCATGATTGAGAGGGTTTCGGGAACATCTATCCCAAGGACCGCTTCCACACGCCTACAACATAGAGAAGACCCATGGCTTGGATGGTGGGAAGACTAGTGGCGTGGCAAGACCCTCGCCAGAGGCACCTCACCGGGCAGAGAGGACATGGAGGAGCCCTCTAGCTCTAGGCCCAGGAGAGACACAGTGAAGTCTCGATCCAAGGTGAAGAAGTGGATCAAGGCCATTTTTGGGCATTGCACTTATGCATCTCGCCAGACTTATGAGTTGCGCAGGAGGTGAGACAGCCTTCAAGAGTGTCGTGGAGAAGCAAGGACTCCCAGCCCCCCTTCTATCCCTAGACCACCCTCAAGACGACCTTCCGTGAGCTTTCACCACCAAAGCAGCTCGCATCAGACTTGTCCGACATGCTTGGTTCCTTTGCTCAGCCAGATTCCGGCTCGACGCCTCCACTCGCCGCTCCACGCAGCTAGTGCTACTATCTCCGAGGAGGACGAGGACACGCCTTCCAAAGGCCGAGGACACCGCTGAGGAGTGACTCCGCTTCTTTCTTCTCTTTTCTATGATCTTTTTGGTGCTTGACGCCAAAGGGGGGAGAAAATTAGAAGAAATGAGGGGGGTCAAACTTTTTCGACGCCCGAGATGGTTCGAGGATGGAGCAGCCAGCAGATCTTCAGAGTTTAGATCTTTTGAGAGTAGCTTGTTAGGTGTGAGTTTGAGAGAAACTCTATTTTATGTAATAATGCCACCTATGACTTGTTATTCCTCAGGTTTGGTTGTTGGATGTTTAAACTCGTTTTAATTATCCCGCCGCATGTTTAGAGTATATATATCTTGTCATATACGCCGTGATGTGATGTTGTCCGTTCTGTTCAGGCCGATAGTCGCGGCAAGCAGCCGCACTCCAGCGCTGGTAAAGGCCGCGCAAGCACATCGCTGCGCATGCACACATTAATTTTTTTGTGCTCGATCATATTATCGTTGTCATATGCATCACGGATATATTTTTCGACACCTTTGAGCACCCCACAAAGAACCATGGATGTAGGGGAGGCCTTGCACACTCTAAATGTATATCTTGACTTTTATGTCAAAATTGAGAATTCAAATCTCACTTATACATTTAGGGGAGGCCTCACAACACCTAAATATGTGAAATTGACATTTTAGGTCAACCATGAGAATTCAAAACTCAATCACATATTTAGGGGAGGTTCCTACATCCTTGGTCTTCGTGAATCTAAGTTTGACTTTACATCTTATGTAAGCTCTAATTTGGTTGTCATCAATCACCAAAAAGGGGGAGATTGTAAGTGCAATCAAGCTCTAAGTGGGTTTTGGCGTTGATGACCACCGAATTAGGGGACTAATGAGTTTTACTAAGATGACATGCGTGGATTAAAATATGGAGTTGATGAACAGGTCCAAAAGTACCAAATAAGCTAGATGGTGGTGTTTCCGGCTCAAGGCGTTTAAATTATTTTATATTTCGAATCTTGAGTTTAGGAAATGCCGCACTATTAAGAGGGATCCTAGGATTCTCGGGTGCACTGTGGACCAAGTGCTCTAAACATCAAATCCGCACACAACACTCGCCTCAAAACCCGACCACCAAAGATTTCCACTTGCTTCTCACCTTTTTCAGTTAGGTTGGCGCGGCAAAGGTGCCAGCGCAATGGTGCGGTGCGCGCTTTAAGCGCGGCCTACAAAGCGTGCAGCGTGTCAAGGCGGCAAAGGGCCACACTTAAATCCTACCGTTGGGTCCGTGGGGTATAAATACCCATTCTACCCCTCCCCAACGGTCACCGCTCACTTCATCTTCAACCTCGCGACGCCAGAAATTTAAAAGAGACCTCTTGCTCTCTCTCACTCCTCCATTGTTGCTCCTCCTTCCCCAAGCAAAGATTTCGATTCCACCATCAAATCTTGAGGGAAAAGGCAAAGAACCGCTTGTGGAGGCCGGATCTACTACTTCCCCCACTCAAAAGAGCATTTGGTTCACGTTTGGCCGGAACCCTAGGGTTCTTTACTCTTGGAGCTTGCTCCTAGACGGCTAGGCGTCGCCCTTGAGCTTGCCCCCTTCGTGTGGCAGCCTTGGGAGGTTTGTAACCTCACTCTACAAGAATACATTACCCCACATCTCTAGGGTTAACTCCCCTAGACTTGTGAACGAGGAAAAAGCAAGCCGGTGGGCAAGCTAAGCCTTGTGTGGCAACCTCAACAACGTGGACGTAGCCCAGCCTGTGTGGCGCGGTGAACCACGGGTCAAATCCTTGTCTCACTTGTTCTCCCTTTACTTTATTGCATATTTGTCTTGTGAGAAAGGGCTTCGACCCGATCTACTTGGTTGCCGGGTTTTCGCCAGCCTTGGAAGGTTTTTTCGTGGTATATTTGTGTGCAGGAACAAGTGGGAACCTTGAGCAACAAACTCCGGCTCGTGGACTAGCTTTTGGGAGTGCTCGTTCAGCTGATACTGTGGCGGTGCTGCCGATCAGCCACGCGGCAAAGCGCCGCGCCGCGCCCGGCCGAGAAGTGTCTCCGTCTCTCGTCTCGTCCGTTGGTCGGTTCACGCGGCGGCGGTGCGCGCGACTTGACGCGGCAGTGCGCGCCTCTTGTGTACCGACGCCTACGTGAAGTTTTAACAGTCAATTTTGGGGTTAAGCCTATTCACCCCCTCTAGGCTTCCATCGATCCTACAACTTGTCACGATTTTTCCTCTCATATATTTGAATTTTACAATTTGTTTGCCATAAACCATCTTCGTCTCCGTTTCCACCACCACTTACATAAGAGACTTATGTTCGTTTCTTATATCTTTCAATCCAAGTCCACCTTTCTTCTTACTCTTACATATTTTGACCCATTTGACTAAGTGGTACTTCCTTTTTGTATGTCCTCCTTGCCAAAAGAAGGTCCTCCTATCCTTGTCAAAATTCTTAACCACAGTTTTTGGGAAAAGATATATTGACATATGATATATTGGAGCATTATTCAAACTTGGATGAAATTAATTCAGATCTACCAGCAATAGTCAGAGTAGATCCCATCCACACCGGTAACCTTTTAGCACTCTTTTCAATCAAGGGGGTCCAATCTATAACATGTAGTCTACTAG
The DNA here is from genome assembly GCA_015847255.1 of Hyparrhenia diplandra. NCBI lineage: Eukaryota > Viridiplantae > Streptophyta > Magnoliopsida > Poales > Poaceae > Hyparrhenia > Hyparrhenia diplandra. Next base: position 129,950 of record JADLZK010006747.1, read on the forward strand.
GACTCACAGAGACGCCAAGATATTTGATTGGGAAGTATCCAACTGACAGATTAAAGATTTCGCATATGTCATGCCAACATTCTCGAAGTCATTAATCATCACCACCTCACTTTTATTAAAGTTGATTTTAAGTCCAGCCATCATCTCATAAAGATAAAGAAGCAGTTTCATGTTTCTTGCCTTCTCTACATCATGTTTCAAACATATTATTGTGTCATCTGCATATTGCAAGATGGCCACACCATGAGGTATAATGTGATCAATTAGCCCCATCACCAAACCATTTTTTGCTTGTCCAATCATTCTCGGTCAAGCAGTCGGCTACAAAGTTAAAGAGGATTGGAGACAGTGGATCCCCCTGTCTTACTCCTTTGTAGCTTTTTGATGTATGGACCTATTGTGTTGTTGACTTTCACACCGACACCCCCACCGGCCACTACTTGCTCAATCCATATGCACCATAAGTCATTGAAACCTCTGCCCTTGAGGCATTTAAAGAGTAAGGACCAATTCACCTTGTCATATGCCTTCTCGAAATCAAGTTTCAGAATGACTCCACATTCTTTTCTTCTCTTTGTCTCATGTAATATTTCATGTAAGGATAATACTCCATTCAGTATATTTCTCCCCTTCATAAAAGCAGATTGGGCATTATGTATAAGTTTTCAGCCACCCCTTCTATTCTTAAGGTCAAAACCTTTGTTACCAACTTATAAAGACAGTTCAACAGACATATGGGTCTATATTGCTGAATTTTTGCAAAGATCGCCACCTTAGGGAGTAAAGTAATTATTCCATAATTGATTCTACTTATATCCACTCTTGACTTATGAAAGTCATCAAAAAATTGCACCACATCATTTTTCACAATATACCAACATGATTGATAGAATTCAATTGGGATGTTGTCGGGGGCCAGTGCCTTATTTTTTCTCCATTCGATTGAGTGCATTCCATATTTTGCTTTTTAAAAAAAGGTCCGCATAACCAATCATTTTCCATCTCATCTACTCTAGATGCTTCCTCCCAGATATCCTCATTGATATTCATGTCAAAAAACAGGGGCAGGTCCAAATAATTCTCGAGTAATACTCGGTTGCATGTGCCAAAAGTTCATCATCCCCTTCTATAGTTTGACCATCTTTTTCAAAGCTTAAGATGGTATTTTTACTTTTCCTTCCATTAGCCACTTTATGAAAATATTTGGTGTTGGATCACCATTATGTAACCAATTTTCATGAGATCTATTGTGCCAGTACAATTCTTCTTCTTTGTAAAGAATCAAGATTTTCTTTAGTTACTTCCACTTTTTCTCGATCCACATGCTTGTGGTCATGGTATCATTTTCTTCAGCTTCTTCTAGCTTTATTAACTCTTCTTGGAGTTCTTTTCTTCTTTTCCTCATTAAAGTGTGCTCATTTAGACCCCACCCTTTAAGATATTGCTTGCAAAGTTTTAATTTCTCTTTGGATTTTATTCAATGCATTTAGCATTGCAATATGTATTCCAAATCCTTTCAACCTGCTGATAGAATTCTGGATTCTTCACCAACTTAGTTCAAATTTGAACTCGAATAGTTTTACTCTTCATTTGTTGCCCACAATCAGTCAAAAGTATAAGAGGATTGTGATCCGATATTTCCCTAGGTAATTTCTTGACTAGGGCTAATGGGAACATATCTTCCCAGTCATTGGTAACAAGAATTCTATCCAACTTGACCAATGTTGGTATCTCCTCGATTATTAGTCCAGGTGAACTTTCCACCAGACATTGATAGTTCCCTGAGCTCAAATATATTTATCAGAGAATTGAATAGATCAGTGTGTTGATGTACAACATCATTCTTATTTCTCTCACTTGCATATCTTATTATATTGAAGTCTCCCCTATTAACAGGGGTCTTTTATTCTCGAGCAAAATTGTGCCAATTCTAATAGGAATTCAGTTTTCAAATCATCATGAGCAGGGGCCATATACAATTATAAAGTTCCATTTAGCTTTTAGAAACTTATCCCATAGCTTTTAGAAACTTATCCCATAGATCTACCTGGATCATATATTCACCTATTTTGAAATTGTTGACAACATATAAATTTCTTTTTACACCAACAATAATCCCACCTGATCTACCCATGGAGGGCTTCCATATCCATAGGTATTCCTGGCTGGGGTCAAAATTCCTTGTTAACTTGTTATCACAATCTTCCACCATGGTCTCTTGGATGTCAAAACACATTGGGTGGCAAGGTTTCTTCAAAGAAGATTATGGACGTGATTGTTTGTTCAAGCAGCTCACATCTTTGTACTTGATTTTTCAAACACATTGGGAGCAGCTCATACCTTTCGTCTATGAGATGGAGGTGAATGCGTCAGTATGCATACGTGATGAGTCTGTGTCTTTTCTCGGGGAAACGTGACGAGTCTGTCTAGTGAGACGAACTTCAAGTGTCCGTTTGGCTGATGCTAGCTGACGGAACTCCAGTGACTTGAGCCTGTTCTATGGGATGCAGAGCCTTGCTGGGATGTTTGCAACTTCATCAAGCAATTATCTTCAGTTTTGGTTGAAAAAATTATATGCAATTTTATTTCACTCTAGAGAAAAGAAGACGAATAATTCACACAAGAGAAGAATAAAAGTCTGAACCAATGCAATAGGATGCTCTGATCCAAGAAAAGTTTCGGTTGGCAGTGTATTTCTCCTCTGTACACGCAGCATCGATCCCATTGTAGTCTGCTATTTTGAGCCACAGACGACAATGGTAAATACATTTTGGACATAAACTCCTGATAACACTCATCTATTTCAGATTAGGAATGGGTAGAAATAACATTGCCAATTCACATCACCCATTATTATTATTATTTCAGAATTAGGCGGCAACACATCCACGAGTCGTTGGTACACAATTTCTCATGATGCAAATGTTTTTTTATTTATTTTCAGTGTTGCTATGGAGAGGCTCAACTTTTATTTGTTGATATCTTCAGAGATTATCCTTTTTCTAGCCTAGCTTCAGCTGGCTCTGCCTAGCGCCCGCAGCAATTGCCAATGGCCACCGTCCTGTAGCCTGTAAACAATCAGCAGCCCTCGTCCCCCGTTGTCCGTCGTTGACACACAACGTAGACCTGCTTGCCTGTTCTAGTGCCGAGGGAGGCCGGAGCAGTAGCAGCCGGCCGGCGGCCATCTTCAGGGTCGGCGAGTGCCTTGAGCACTAGGTTCCTTTGCGGAGGACGAGGGCGATGGAGGAGAGAACTTGCACGGGCATCTGCCTGCTTGTCTGCCCGGGAGAGGTCGCGAGCAGCAACAGATGGCCGACGGCCATCACGGGCGGCGCGGCGGCGGCGAGTGAATATGGGCCCAACGGGCGCCATCGGGTCCCTGTTGTCGATCATGATAATATATATGCTAGACTAGAGGATTTGGGTTCCAGGACCTCCGAACCCTAGCAGAGCCGCACCTGCGCCGGGGCGCCGCACAAACACAAGCAAGTCTCTTGGCGTACGGTGCCATCTCGGTTGGCTGGGACACCGACCTGCGGGGTGATCATCTAGCTAGTGATTCATCGAGGGGAAATTGCGCCATGTAAGTGTCTGTCTACTCATTTGCTCACTCTCACGGATCTGTTGGATCCATCTGTTGTATCTGTTCCAGTTGAGTAATGCTTATCCATACTCCCTCACACCACAGATTGTTTGCGGTTCTAAAATAACATTTAAGCTAATTCGATCGGGTTCATAGCTCGGTGGTAGAGTAATTGATTTTTGTGTTGCGGTTCTAAAATAACCTTTAAGCTAACATTTGTTAGGGTTCATATCTCAGTGGTATCGACTGCATATCTTCTGTTTTTTTTTTCATAGTGAAATTCAGACATCCAGATTTTGGATTAGACTTCTTACGATCTGTAGCTTAACATCCACCTACATAGGTCACAGTTTTTTTATTGCTGCAGCAAAACTCCGAATTCTCTTCTTTCGAACCATGTATATAATATAAACTCTGAATTCTCTTCTTTCGAAAAGGGTCTTACAAAAGGGTATTATAAGCTTACAAAAGGGTTTTAGTTACTGTTCTAAGCATTTGCATTTATTTTCTGCTACAGGACTGCGGCGACAAGAGGGGGATTGATTGCACAAGAGGTGTGAGTAGGGAGCAGAGAGCCATAAACAGAAGGAACAGACCTGAGTCATCATCATCCTCGTTGTCAAGACCGATTTCTATCTCAAAAAGTTTTAGAGGTGACAAGAGACAAGTGAAACGCATCGTAAAAATGATGCGGCAAAGTGAGTAGTTTGATTTGAATTTGCTGGTTGTTTCTTTTGTGGCGCATATTGGTCTAGCAAAGCACTCAGTTGTGGTTTATCATGTTTATTTATTAATCAGATCATGCGGCTCGTGTGGCGATCGTGAGTTTGAGGCGAATAGATCTGCTAAAGCAGTAGAACGATTCGGCGAGTCTTTTTCGTGATAGAGAGGCAGTTTCAAACCTTCCTTTCAAGGAGAGCTCATTTGGTGATATAGTCAAACCTGGTGAAATAACTTGTCCAATCAGTTCTGATTATGCTGTAGATTTGTCTTCCTCGGTCGTCTCCCTTGCTTTGTTTGATGGTAATTCTGCTACTATACTTTTCAATTTTCCTTATTTGCATTTACTCATCACTTGTTACTTAAATCATGATATTGTCCAGGAGATAAGATGTTATTTGTATGCTCGGGCTTAGCTCTACCGCAGGGAAAAAAAGAGCAAAACAAAGGCTAACAAGATTTGTGACATCAGCACAGTTGGTTGAAGAATTCAAGAAGAATAGAAATGAAGATGATAAGTTGAGGGTTGGTGCTGCCAATCATTTTGTTCCTTGATTTTTCTTTGTGTATTCAAGCTAATTGTGAACATCCTGAACTTGTGCTTGTGTACTCCTTTGCTTTTGTTTCTGTAGGTCGCAGTGCGCCTTCCTGATAATACAACTACCGATGGGTTCTGAGGACTATATGACAAAGACATTGCTATCGTCACATGCTTGGGCATCCTAGGAGTCTGTCCTATAAACCGGGATCTTAAGGCAATACCTATCCCTGGTGATAGTGTGCGAGCTGTTGGACGTGCCTTCAACTCTAGCAGTCTTATGACCATTCATGGATCTCAGAAGGATGAGGAAGGCCAACACTTGAACACCTGGGTTCCTGTTAGTCAAGATATCTCTAAGGTATCATGTCGCTTTATTTCTTTATGACATTGCAGCAATGCAGCACGATGGAAACCATGGAACACACATAATTGCATTATGTTATTGCTGGTCTCCGTGTGCGTTGAAGTAAATCCTCTCTAAACCTACCACTTTGCTTTTGTTCTAGGCTATACTTGGAGGGCCACTTCTGGGGCAGGATAATAAAATTCTTGGGATGAACTTAGAAATTTATGACTTTGGTGATGCAACATTCGGATGCACCTTCCTACCAATGGACTGGCTCTTTGATCGCTTGAAGCATTTTCAGATTCTCAAGTGTGTCTTCTACACTTAAAGTATTTATGAACTATTTCTTCAGTTCTGATTTATATTTGTAGGAAGAAAATTAAACTATTCTATATGGCAATATGGACAATGCAACTTGTATTTGTGACATGAACATGCTCAATTCTTTCATCTTTTGTTGAGTATTTATGCCTAATTCCATGTCATTATTTCATATCTTTATTTCTTTCACAAGACAAGATTAGATTCATGTGTTGGTATGATTGGTTTTTTTCCCTGTGTAATTCATGTGTTTTATTTTGTCATAACAAGTCAACTATGTTTTATTGTGCAGTCCTACAAAACTAGACTTCTGTGGGTATACATTGCCTAAAGATGTATCAAGCGTAGTTCCTTCAGGTGTGAACAATACATCTTCTAAAATGTTGCCTATGTATCATTGTGCGCAGAATACCTATCACACATATCATCTGAGGACTAATAATGATCACAATATTGCATCAGGATTTATGGACATTATTTGCAGGTTAAAGGCCTCGGGCTATCCCATTCCACCACCACTTGTGCTTGAATGTAAGTATTGCCTTTGATATTGCTGTCATCTCCCTTGTGCCTTTTTTTAGTTCACTTCTAATCTTCATTCTTTAACTAGTGAATGGGCGATTGCTTAATCATTTTGAAGAATTTTTGGTGAAGTACTTCCTTGGAAAGGGTTTCCCTATGGTGATACATTCGGTCACTCTCCGGAGCTTGTCTGGAATCAACTTCGAAAGAAGTTGTGACTAAGTTATCCCGTCGTGTTGTCTCACTTTCTTCATTCAATGGTGATTTTTCCAGCTGTGTGCTTCTTACTTTTTGTGATTGTATTTTATCTTCATAACTAATGATTAAACGTTTAATGTTTAGGGTATGTGAGATCTTTTGCATGCACAGGTTTTCTTATAAAGTTGCCTGTACGCGGAGCTAAGAAAACTGTCATCCTGACTTCAGCCAGTTTGGTTAGAAGTCGTGATAATGAGGACAACATTGATAATAGCTTGACGGTATGTGCTCCTTTGTCCCTATCGTTACTTTCTGTCTTTTAAGTTTAAATGATGGTTTGCTGAACTCACTTTCTCATTTCAGATTGATGTGTTTCTCCCACGAATCAACGTGCTGGTGGGACATTAGAATTATATAATTTGGAGTATAACATTGCTGTTGTCAGTCTCAAGAAGAATTTCAATGCTATATGTCCGGATCCGGATGTCATTAAAAGTGCACAGAACTCTTCTAAAAGTGCACAAAAATCCTCTAAAAGTGCACGAAACTCCTCTAAAAAGGTTGTAGCTATAGGGCGTGATCCGAAATTTGGTTTATTGATGGTTGCTAGTGGTGAAGTGAAGCGTGGAATCAAGGGTTGCGAACTTGATTGCAAAGATGTTGAGCTCTCTACTTGTGAAATCAAGAAGGTACCGTGTTGAATCTCTCTTACTGTTCTTTTATATGGTAACCAGTTTAACCATATTGCATCGAATTACAAGTTTTATTTACAGTAACCTTGCCTTTTTTTAAACAACCTAGGCTGGGATTGGAGGCCCGCTTATTAATCTTGATGATGGGAGTTTTGTTGGCATGAACTTCTATGATGGAAGCGATGTGACTCCTTTCGTACCAAGGGACAAGATTGTTGAAGTTCTACGTGGAGTGAATGCTTTACCATCAGAATGGTATATTTCCATCTCAATGCTAACTGGTAGGCATGACACATATTTTATGATCTTTGACTGAAAATTATGTTTGGTGACAGTGGATATAACCATCCTATGCCTGTCGGTGTTGGTGATGGGACAAAGAATGGGATACAGAAAAACAGGTATTTCTTTCTCTTTTCACGTTGCCACTTGTTTCTGTTTTACTCAGCAGCCAACTTACATTGGGACAAAAACATATTGGATGACAGGTGGCGGTGCCTGAGCCATATTGGTACCATGGCACACTTGATGTGGATATTCGTGATCACAAGCATGTTGGGCGGTGTCTTGATTAGACATCACAATGGTGGAGTTGACCTGCTTGTTCTGCTCATCTTGCTAATATTTGACAGACCTGTCTATAGGGCTATTTATGTGACATCGACTCTTGTAAAACGTGGAGGTTGGTTCTAGGCTCCCATGCACCTTGTTTTGTACTACTCATATAGCTAGTAAGTTTCTAACAGACAAGTGATGACTAAATCAGTTTGAGGCTCTCATGGATCTTGTTATGTTCATCTAGCAAGTATCTAACTTACATCACGAGCACTGTGCTGTTGGTGCTAATCAGCTAGATCCTGCTATACAAATCTCGTGTGCGTGCTTTCCTCGCGTTGGTGCTAATAATCAGCGAGTTCCTGTACGGAAAGAAAGTGGGTAGTTGCTGGGAGCAGGGTTAGCAAATAGCAATGCTTGGTCCGAATGAGTTGCCATATTTCTTTTGTTCAGGTTAATGATAGGAGGGAGGCGCTGCTAGAACAAGGTGACGGGATTCAAAAAAAAAAAAAAAAAAAAAAAAGACGGAGACGTCGAGCCTAATATGTTTTCCAAGAGCTGCTCTTCTTAGCTAGCGATCCAGCCCTAGGGGTGATGTATGCTGATCGAGCTATTACATGTAAATAAACCTGTGATAAACAAACTAGCACTTGTTTCAAAACATGGATTGACCGTTAAGCGTTAGCGCAAGGTACATGCTCATGGGATACTGAAAATGCCTTGAGACTCTCATGTTCAGCTAGTCTCTGCACCACAAATTACTTGCCAGTTGACACGACTGCCTGCTCGATCTTTCGGAAAAAAAAAAAAAAGACACGACTGCCTGCTCCAGTGGTTCCATTGCAAAAGAAGCCATGAATGGTACCAATCTTCACACCAATCTCTAAAAGCAGGAACCGACTAATGCCCACGCCTATTCACGACTATGGATACATTACCTTTTCAGAACCCAAAGATTTTAGACAGAAGCATGTTACATGGACAATTACCAGAACAGAGAACTACAATTAGACAAAAAAAGTTGATACAGGTCAAAAGGGATTTAGAGAAGAGATGGTGTCAGCATTCTTGTATCCCAATATCACAAAAATACATGGTAAACTTGAACAGCCAATGCTGAAAGGCATCCATCCCATATCCACCATCTCAGTAGTCAGAGGATAGGTGGAAACAACAGAAACTTACAGGCGGTTGTACCCAGGTTAAAACACCAACACCGTGCATCAACAGGTTATAACATTTTCTGCTGCACGTCACTAAAATCAACATTACAGGAGCAACAAACTTATAGTTGATGCAAAAATACTGTGTGGCTCAAGCATAATCGAGCGTAATCCTTAGATAATAAGTACCATTACAGGATAAGACAGCATCTCCCAAGGTGCACCAGTTAACAGACAAAATAAGCTACAGCTTCCACAAATTCACAGATTCCAAACACAGAATGTTCCAAAACACAAATACCGTGCTACAATATACACTTTAAGTTCAACTACTTCTATGCAACCCAGTGTCAGTCATCATCATCAATCCCCTCCAGCATCCTTGACATCAAGGGTGAAATCATACTCCTGATCACAGCCCAAGTAAGAGTCTGACATCAAGTAAATCATGTAATCCTTTCTCCCTGCCTCTGCAGGAGCAGAGAACTCAAGTTTCACTCTCGCCCTCTTCTGGAGTGCCACTCTTTTGATGGCGAGCAACTGGTTTGTCGAGCTGTCACCAATCACCAGCCACCAGCCTTCTTCCTTGGGCTTGGGGAACCTTGTCGCATGAACTGGACCAACCTCAGATGGCAAATTAGTGATGTCGCGCTCCAGCGTTACCTGTACGGCTACATTGTCACCGGTGCTTATATCATCACCCTCATGGACCTCATATGTCATATCAACATTAGGGAACCGCTTGAAGAATTCAATGATGCCTTGCAGCTGAGAGTTTGATAGCTGTAAAAGATCCCTCATCTCATCAACACCCACCTCAGCAAGATCAAATATACTCGATGGGCTTCGCTTCATTTTCCTCGCACCTCCGAGCCAAGTCCTTTGTGAAGTGTGGAACTTGAAGCAGCACAGAATCCCCGATCCCACATGCCTTGTGTCACCATTTGACTCAACTCCATTGCACTAAGAGCAAGGCTAAGCCAACCATTGCTGGATATAACATCAACCATTGCCTGGAGCAACCGATGGGCAGAAAGAAGGATCTCACGCTGATCAGCCGCCAGGTTCCCGACCACTGTGTGCCTTGAAAAATGGGCTTGCAGCACAGCATTGGCCTTCACATGTGGATCACCATACTTGGGCTTCTCGATAGAGAACTTCTGGTGGTGAACAAGCCTCTCGATGTATTCTTCCTCACCAGGACGACCCGGAACATTTGCATATTCTGAAGCAGATGCTAGAATCTCTAGGAGTCCTTTCATCTTAGTCTTCTGGGTCAGCATAGAGCTGAAACGCTCAATAGTCGTGTAGCTGATATAGTAGTATGAAGCAATAAGGCCAAGGTTGAGGGGCTTCAGGTACATGTCCTCCTCTATAGCCACACACTTACTTGACTCAAGATCGTTCAGGACAGTCTCAACTAGCTCAGAAAGATGGTCTGAAAGATGCCTGTGACTTACACCCTGAAGATTGTAGAAATTAGGATTCTTTGTCAGCCGCCGATACATAAAAGTCCAAGTAATATAATCCACGGCATCTTGCTTATTCTCTACAACACCAACCACCACTTCAGCATTAATATGATCATGCAAGAAATGGTGAAGATTGCTCTCAATAGGGAAGGCCTCAAAAAGGAACTTCTTGTAGTAATCTTTGCGAGGTGCATGACACAATATAACACATTTCCCTGAGTTATCTTGAAGTGGTCTGCCGGCATGTCCCATCATTTGAAGGAGATCTGTAATTCGATAATCGGTGTGAGCATTCTCAAGGCCATCATAATACTGGGTCCCCATGACAACAACCAAATGAGCAGGCAATTGTCTTCCCCAACACATTGTGCTGCTCCCAACACACACTTGGATCCTCCCACCAAGGAACAGCTGGGTTACAAGTTCCTGATCAAGTTCACTTAGACCCTCATGCAAATAGCCTACACCACATTTAAGTGTATTCTTAAGTGTCTCTTCTTCAACACCTCTGGTGAAAGTATCCATCTCATCTTCTGACCTAAGGAGAAACGGAGCTCCACCACCCTCAACTCTAGAGTATGCACACAAGTCCAATGCAGTCAGCCTTGCATGCTTCCTTGTCGGTACATAAACCAGGGCAGGTTTACTGTTCTTTGCATGCTGTGTGATGGCAGTGTAGGTGGGCTTTGTCATTGCTTGCATCCTTGCCTCGAAGTTTGCTATATCCACACCCTGAATGTGAATTTCCAATGGCACAGGTCTCACAGCTGGAGGGAAGTTGAAGATGCCATGAGAGGTAGCACCAAGCCATTCACCGAGATCCTTAGCATTAGCAAGTGAAGCTGAAAGTGCTACGATCCGTATGTTACTGCCAATATGACTTGAAATACGCCTCATCCTAGATACAATGACTTCCAAAACATGTCCCTTATCAGACCCAAGTAGATGAAGTTCATCAACTATGAATAAGCTAACCTGTTGGATGTGCTTTCGCTGTTTCCACCGGCGAGACAGTGCATCCCACTTTTCAGGAGTACTGATTATGATCTCTCCTTTATCCAGAAGCTTCAAATCAGCTGCGGTTTCACCAGTGAGCTCAACTACCTTAGCAAATTCTCCAAATTTCCGTTCCCAGTCCCTGTATCTTTCTTTTGCGAGAGCTTCAATGGGAGCTATATAAACGACCGCATGTTGGTCTCACCGACACTGCCCTCTGGTGGTTCCTTAGTATAGCAAACTCCGCACATGTCGTCTTCCCACTGCCCGTTGGTGCAGCGACCAACACACTGTCATCACTGTTATACAAGACAGTGAATACTTGAGTCTGGATGGGATTGAAATGCTTAAAGACACTATAGAGGCCCTCATATCTTGCATTCCTCAATGCACTAACAGGTAGAGGCTGCAGATCAAGCAATTCAGTTGGCGGAGCATATTTTTCTGGTAGAATTAAGTGCCTAAAGCACACAGGGAGAATTGTCTGAGAACCAAGCCACTTGTCAGATACAACACGTATGAAATACTGAGGTGGAAGTGGCTCATATATCGGCACCGTGAAGTTCAATGTATGATCTTCGTCAACATACTGTTTCTTAAGCATGAAATATTCATGGTGAAGAATGTACTCGCCATCATTATCCTCAACAATAACCCAAAAGGGCTCCACATATCCATGTACCTTATCATCCCATTGGAAATCAGGTGTAATTGTCAGTTCAAAACCCAAAATTGTATGCAGTGATGGGCTGGACATGAGCTGAAAGATTCAACTTTGGTAACTGGTGGATGCACTTGTGCAGCTGCCTCCCCAACTTGGGATAGCGGATTAGCTCACCAATTTCTTGTGAGGACAGATCATAGTACCTCTCCCAAGCTAACTCCTTTTTCTCCAGTTTCATCAAGATCTCCTTTGGAATTCCAGTAAATTGACGCAAAGGGAGTCTGGACATTCCACATTTGTTTATCAACCATCTTGCAAAGATTCAGCACTTTATCCGCTGGTTGAGCCCATCCCTCTTCAAAACAATCTCAAATAGTGCTCGTAGGGAGACGGCCGCACTCTGCATTACAGAAGGGGAAAGACATATAACTATACAATACAATAAAAACAAGAAATTCAGGTTCAGAAACTGTATTAAGTAGGTGAAATCATGCAAGCGAATTATAAATCATTGTCGACAGGAAAAATATTGCCCCTACCTGTCGGATGTAGACCATATCTGAACTAAGAGAAAGGCCTTCCAGTTTCAAACTAGAAATATATGCTTGCAGCAGAACATTGATCTTCGCGACTGCGTTCCTCCAAACTCTCTTTCACAGGAATTGGCACCCGGTCCAAAAGCTTTGCCAGTTCCATTTTCTCATCTAGCCTGACACCTAAATTCTTAAATTCTTCACTCAGAGAAAACAGTCGACACAGCTCCATATCACCCATTGTAGGTTTCAGGTGCTCATTGTATGTTGAAATAGTTCCATGGCTAATATAGTAATAACTGGCAATCCTTCCCAGGTCAGTAACTTGAAAGTAGCCTGTTTTCCTGTCATACTTTATCAGATTGTTCTTATCCAGTAGATTTGCAGCGGAATGTATCTGCAGCGGAACAAAAATAGAAAAGATCAAGAACAGAACAGGCAGAGATAGTAAGCTGTAGCATCAACCATATTTATGTAATATCAAGAGGCAGAACTATATCTATGCAATATCAAGAGGCAAGTTAAATCAATGATGGGTATGCAATAACTGCAAAACCTAAATTTCTTCAGATCTAGCTGCAGCATCGAAAAAGTTTATCTTCCTTGGTTACAAACTACTGTAATTTCATTGCTGTCAAGTAATAAAATTCAGCTTTGCCGTTGTGGAAAAAGCAAAACAGGATTTACACCAGCAACCTACATCTTCCCTTCTAACAAAAAAAGAACACTATTGTTTGAAGACCACAGTATTATTATTATTATATGCATTCAATATATGTATAGATGTACCTGTGAAAAGATATTTTCCATTTCAATATGTGTCTATCATTACCCACATTACATTATTATTATTATTATTATGTGCAGATGGTACATACAAGCAAAGGATACCCATTACCGTCTTACAGCGCCATATACATTATCATTACAAATGCAAGTGAAATGGTGCTAAACACAAGGAGCAATAGTACTAAGATGAAATGTAAATGCTAACCAACATAGTGCAATCACTACACGTGCAGAAAAAAAAAAAATGCTGCAGCAGAGGAAAACGAACAATACGATAACACCATCCTACACTACAAGTGCTTGTGTATCTCCGGTAATTAGCTAAGGATGCAATTGCCCTAACAGAGACGCAAAAGGCACTGAAAGTACAGGTTTTTAGTAGCATTTAAAACAGCATGCCCACACAGTAAATATGACATGTGCAGTTGTGAGAACCAATGGGGCAGGTGACCTCTAGTATAGAAATAGAATAACCAAATTAGCAATTAGAGCACATTCACACTAATAAGGACCAAAGGTCCAAAGCAATAATTGAGAAATAAAACAGTAAGAATGAGCAGCTACCACAGAACTTCAAAACAGCAGTGCACAAATTACTTACCAAATCAGCTCTCGTTCCATCAAGTGTTTCATCACTCTCCAAGATATCTGCTGGCAAACCATACAGTGTCGGATTGCAGAGCATCCGGATATAGAGGTAAGTATAGCCAAAGCCACGAACATGCTTCACGAGCATTCTGAATAGTCCCCAGAACAATCTCTGCATTTAATTGATCAGCCAATTTGGATATGAACTGACTCTCTATAGGCAGCTGCTGGTTCATAAGAGACAGGTAGAACTGCAATTCACTGTGGCTAGTCAAAATTATTCCCTCTCCATGTGTATCATACTGAGGCCTTCCTGCACGACCAAGCATCTGCATAACATCCAGAGGGCTTAGTTCTGTCCAAGCACCTTTCTCTGGGTTGTAAATCTGTGTACCCTTTATGATAACAGTATGCGCAGGCAAATTGACACCCCATGCAAGGGTAGCAGTGGATACAAGTACTTGGATGTGCTTGTCACGAAAAAGTCCCTCGACAAGCTCACGGTCAACCCTTGCCATCCCAGCATGATGAATAGCAAACCCATATGGCAGGAGGTCTTTAAGATCATTGCTTTTGACAAGCTCAGCATGAGCGACAAGGATCTCTTGGCTTGCACTCTCATTCTTCAGAAAGCGGCTAACTGTGTCATTTGCCAATGCCGTGTCTCTGATGGCTTTGGCAGTTTTGCTGTCTCCTTCCTCGAGTGTACAAATATAAGCACTTGATGCTTACCAGCGGCAGCCATAACTTTCTCATAACAGATCTCATTCATCAACTGCATCCTCTGTACTGGCTTCCTCAAAGTGATCCCAATGTATTGCTGAGCAAGAGGGCAAGGACGGTAACTGTTGTCGAAGTAGAAGAGGCTTTCTTTGGGAACACGCAAGAATTGTGCAACATCTTCATAGTTTGGTAGAGTCGCAGAGAGCCCAACCAGACGAATATGTTCCTTGGTCGTCTCAATCTGCCTAACTGTCCTAGCAACAATGCTTTCCAGAACAGGCCCTCTGTTATCATGTAGCAGATGGATCTCATCAATGATTAACAGCTTCACCATTTGGGTATAGGTTCTGTCCCCTGATTTCCTGGTCACAATATCCCATTTCTCAGGTGTCGTGACGATAACCTGTGTTTCATCAATCTGTTGCTTGGTCAAGTTCTGGTCTCCACTGAGCTCCCTAACAGTAACGTTGTAACCTGCCAGACGCTTTGACAAGTTCCCAACAACTTCAGCGACCAATGCTTTCATCGGGCCACATAGACAACTTTGTACTTGGTATTGTCAAACTCTCCATCACGCCGCCTATGCATATCAATCTGTTGAAGGATGGTAAGCACAGCCACGTTTGTTTTGCCAGCACCAGTCGGAGCACAGAGAAGGATATTGTCTGGTTTGGAAAGAGCAGTATCATAGACCCTGCTCTGAACTCTGTTCAGCTGTGTCATCCCGTCGAAAGCTGACCGTGCAAACTCTGGCATATCAGATATCTTGACAATCTTCTCCCCTGTTTCATAGGGCTTAGCCTTCAGTGCTGGCACATGAACCTCCTCATATCCTTTATGAGGGGTTCTAAACGACCCAGTAGGAAGTTCACATTTCTTGTTAGCCATAAAGAGACTGCCCTGCGGGAATGAGAGGCTCTCGAGCTTAAGCAGCTGCCTCTGTCCTTTGACTCCTTTCAGCCATCCACTCTCCATGTCCCGCTTCGGGTGCCCTGCAGTCCCTGGCACCATCAGCACCGGCAGCAGCATCATTATTGAGGAGCCTCTTGGCCTCATCCCTGATGCTTTTCTCCACGTTCTTCTGCCTCTCCTTCGCGGATGCTCTGGTTGCATGTAGCTGCTCCAATATCGGAGCCAAGCTTGGGTCACTTGCTATCTCTTCCTCTAACTTCTTCCTCTGTTCCTGATCTGCAGCCCTGGCTAGGCGGGTACACCACACAATCTTGAGACGGTTGTGTATCAGCAACTTGATGAGATCAAACTTCTCAAAGTCCAAGAGCATGAGAAGGTGATTCTCGACATCTCCGTCATCGCACTCAGCAATGATCTTCAAGATATCCTCGGCAAGCTTCTGGCTCTGCTGGGCGTCAATGTCCCCGTCCCCATATGCCTGGGATATCTTCCTCTGGAGCCAGTAAGCATCGATGTCCTGAACATTGACGGCCAGCCCCTGGTTGGTGTTCTGCATGTCATCATCGTCTAACTCACCGCCCATCTGCATACCACCTCCAGGACCATTCAAGTCAGCCGCGTCATCTTCATCATCCTCATCCAGCTCATCTTGCACCTGGTTGTCACAAACACACAGTGCCAGTAATAAGCAAATACAGTAAACATGTTGGGGGTCAAAGGAAAGTAGTAGGATGGCAAGATCAGTTAACTAAACATATGCATAAAAGCGGTACCTGATCAAAATCACTCTCCTCATCTTCATCTTGTTCAAACTGGACAGCAACACCAACATCATCATCAAGGGTGGTGTCCATTGCATCACCTGCCGCCGCATCATAGAAGTCGGTGATGAGCTTGCCGATGGAGACGAGCTGGTCAAAGAGCTGGCTGGGGATAGTGTTGAGCAGCTGCTCAATGTCCTTCTTCTTGTCAGGTTCTTGACCTTGTCGTTCTTGAGCGTGGCGAGCACCTCGTCGGCGGCCCCGACAAGGACCTCTAGGGGCTGGCCGCCAAGCTGCTGCTGGATTAGGCTGAGCAGGGCCTCATAGGCGGCGCGCGTCTCCTTTTTCTGAGGCTTGTAGACGGCGTCATCAGTGAGGGGAGGACGGAGACCTCCTGTGCGGAGGCGTCGCGACGCCTGCGCTTGGTGTCGCGGCGTGAGACATCGTCGGCCGCGTCGCGGCGCTTGGCCTTGTTGGGGCGCGCCTTGGAGAGCTTCTCCTGGAGCCCGGGCGGCTTGTTCTGGACGGCGCGGTCGCCGAAGGACCTCGGGTCGATCTTGCCCGAGAGCGACTCGGGCTCGCCGGTGGACTCGTGGGCGTCGCGCGAACGGGAGTCGGTGGTGAGCACGAGGCTGGAGTTGGCGCCGTACTCGTACTGCTTGGACCGCGCGTGCGCCTCGGCGCCGCCGCCGCCGAGGTTCGACATGGTGGGAGGGAGCTGCAGAGGCGGCGGAAAGCGAGTCGTAATTAGCGGGACAATTAATCTAATCTCGTGGGCCGAGGCGACGCGACGCGATTGGGGTGGAAATTGAACGGGGAGACTCGGAGTGGTATACCTGTGGGCGTGCGGCGGGCAAGGAAAGGTCCTCCTCGCGCTCTCCCGGCGGCGGAGGAGGACGGGCTCGTCGCGGCGGCCGGCGGGGAGTGAAGGGGTTGGGGTTTTGTCTTGGGTTCCCTCCCCTGAATCTGAATCTGAATTTTTGATCTGATGCGATTTTGGTTGGAAAAAGTGCGAAGCGGACAAAGCGTGCGTGCGGGAGGGAGGAGATGTTGCCTGACGAGACGAGGGAGGTCGGTTGGGCCAACCGACTTACGGTCATTGGGCTATAGCCCAAATACAAGTCGGTGCTGTGATGCGAGGAAACTAGGCCTTGGACACGCTGTCCAAACAATTATAACATACTAAATCTGTTTCAAAATTGTAGTTCGTGTGACTTTTTCCACTCTAACTTTGACAACTAGTCTTATTCAAAATTTTGTTCAAAATATTACTTCTTTTGTTATGACTTGCTTTATCAACAAATGGTCTTTAAGATTGACTTAAATTTGACTATTTTTATGTAAAATTTTTTTGAATAAGACAAGTGGTCAAACTTAGAGTCAAAAAAAGTTGACTATAATTTAAAACGGAGAGAGTATATGATTTCGACGAGACCTACATACATGTTTTCAAAAGGAAATGGTGGTTGGATTAATTGACCGGTTAGAGAGAAACAGATGGACATCATGGCCGGACGCTATGATGATGTCAATTGTCCACTAAATAAAATACTGAAGTGTATATTAATTCAGCTCAATTAAGTTGACCATCACACGCTCAGACAGATATCCATTCTGTATGTACATACATCGTCCCTAAAAAGAAAAGAAAGTACTTCCTCCGGGATAGTATTAGAAGTCGTTTAGACAAAATATACGATCTCCAAAACACAACTTTAACCTCTTATTACTATAAAAATATTTATGGAGATGCGATATATGTATATTTTTCTCAAAGTATTTTTAAGACAAATCTAATCATATAATTTTTACATTTACAAACTCAACAACTTAAAAAGTTATTGATGATTTATATTCCCTATGTTTAATCCAAACCTTGTCCAAAGCGACTTCTAATACCATCCCGAAGGAAATATTAATACTGGTCAAATCTATTTTCATTTATTTTTTTTTGATATATAGTATACTAAACAGATCGAAGAGCAAAATTGAATGATACAGACGGCGTGTACTCAAGCTACTAGCAAGGACGACGTACAGGTGAGATGAGCAAAGCCATGCTGCATTCATAATTTGCTCCATCGGGCAGTGCCGTATGGTATATGCAATTGCGAAATGCAGCTGATCCATGATTGGGACACGACTTGACCACTAATATCTGCTCGTATATATACTGTATATATCAACTGCAATGCTTCGAGCCGTCCTGCACATATAGTTTTTTTAACTTGTGCCCATCGACATTAATTCCCCGTGCTTCTACTTTCTTTATTTCGTAGACGTTATTTTTCATTTATTTGTATGTACTCCGTACAGTATGTATGTAGGATTGATATAAGTATATATTAATCTGCTACTGCTATATATTGCTTTCGCGAAAGAGACGATAATAAAAAGCTAATTAAAGATTGAGTGCTGCTGGTGGCAGAGTGCAATTCTGCCTGCATAGCTATTATCAGTACTTTAGCATGCATCTCTATCATTCATGATGCATGCATGCCACCATATATATATAAACCAAATCAACAGTAGTTGGTATATATGTATACAATAGCAAACAACTAGTAGAGCTTTTGTCACCTTAAAACTTAGATTATTTCTTTTTGAGACACTGCACATATTGTACACACCAACTAGAATTGAATCTGTTGCGAAAAATATTGGGCACTCTTAATTAATCCTGTTGCAACAGACATATATACTAGCTGGAGCTGGTAGCTGTGTAGTGTAGTCGATATATGATAATGATAGTAGCAACAGGAGTATAATGCATGGATGGCGTCATACTACACAACAAGTCCATCCAAATGAGACCGAATTTAGGGTTGGCCTGCTTTAATCTTGAATTTAGTGCTTACAGAGGCTAGAAGCAATTATGTTTTTTGTGAGCTGATTCATCATTTATCTTTTATTTACTCCATGAAGTTTGCGTCAGTTTTCAACAATAATGAATTAACCATCGAATCAGAGATGTAATACAATTTGAGATCATGGTGATATGTTTTGTTTCAAAGCATCATTCTCTCTTTTCTCTTTTGAAAACAGGCATCATTCGTCATCCACAAAAAACTAAGAAAATTAAGAAAGGTAACATCACCACCACATTTGTTATAAGAAATTCTCTTTAGTTAGGGCAACCACAAACTATCACAATAGGCAAGCGATGTGAAACAACCAACCAATCGTAGCGGGGTGCATCTATGAGGGTTGGCTCCGTCGAAAAATCCGCCCTCAAGAAAGGACTAGCCAATCACAACCTCAACAGCCACGGTCAGCACTAGTAAGAAGGTAATTAAGCATAAGAGTGGCCATCCATCGGTCTCACTCCCATACTTAACCACATATAAACCCGTAGTCCGTGAAATCTCAAAGGATTTCAAACATCTTCACATCACAACCGGGCATTAGGTGGCGAATCGCATACTCGCCCAATTTATAGGTTCGAGATACCATACATAAGTCTCAAACGGTTCACAAATACTTAAATTCGAGTGCGATAATTATTACAATACCAAGTTCGAAATAAAGTTGCGGAAGCAAATAGTTTTGGAAGTACTTGAATAAACTTAAAGAGTTGGTTTAAAGTTGTGCCACGATAATCATTCCTACGATAGCAAAGGTAGGGATATGGAGAGCTTGCCGGGGCCTTTATTCATCATCACAAGCAGGAAAGAAGCACGTCTTGCAATAGCCATGAAAAACCTGATTATCTGCAACATTGGGAATAAAACCCTGAGTACAAGGTTGTACTCAGCTAGACTTACCCGACAAAAATAAAATAATAACATAAAAGACTCTCAAGGATCATGATAGGCTTATTTGGTGGAGCTTGGCTAGACATTTTGCAGAAAACATGAATCTTAGTCATTTTAATTATATACCTATCTAGCAAACAAGTTATTAATATAGATATTAGTTTGCACCGAACTAATCACATGTCAATGTAACAACATAAATGTAATAACAATAGTAATGAGATCATA
This sequence comes from Hyparrhenia diplandra, assembly GCA_015847255.1. Taxonomy (NCBI): domain Eukaryota; kingdom Viridiplantae; phylum Streptophyta; class Magnoliopsida; order Poales; family Poaceae; genus Hyparrhenia; species Hyparrhenia diplandra. The sequence goes on from JADLZK010006747.1 coordinate 150,012, forward strand.
AATAAATCATTGCCATAAATATAACATCATCAATCTTACTTTCATGTTTAATTAGTTAATGCCACAATGAAGTGAAGCCAATCGGTTTCTCACTAACCAGGAGAGATGGCGACTCGAATCGATTACTACCCAGCTGGGGACAAATACCGCACACTCACCCGGCATGCTTTGCAAGGGCAGCCATGGGTCACCTTTGGAACTGTTCGGGAATCGCGGGCGTGGCGGCAACCTCCCCATCAGGACCCAACCGAACCGCCGCGGTAGCTCAAGCCTTGCTTGCCCACGGTCACGTTCGTGGCCCCCACATACTTCCTTCTCTCCATGGGGAGCGTTAAACGGCCTGTGGCCGCCCGACCAGAACTACTCGGCTTCGTGGTTCACGTCCCAGCGGAACCAACTAAGTGATAGGTGCTTTCAAATCCGATTGAAGTCCGACACGGTAACAATGTTTAATTAATTCGGGCAGAAGCATAACCCCATCTGCCCGAGCCTTCACTTTTAATCTTCTCAAGATATATTCTTTAATGGCAACATACCCCAACATATGATCATCATTTTATCTCATTGTAAGTGACCAGAAGATCACCTACTAACTTTCGTAAGCAGGGCTAAGCAGCACTACGATATTGACTCATAGGGTAGGATATCATGGTAAACAAGGATATAAGTGCAACAACGGTACCAAACAACTCCTACACTTAATGCATCAAACAATACCAGATACTCAAGTAAGTTAATTGAAAGCATAGGAAAGTCAAGATGCACGGGGCTTGCCTTGGACAAAGGAAGTAGGGTAGTGGTTAGGACACTCGTGCAACTCGGTGATCTGTCCTTCTCCTGCGGTGACTCTCTGCGGTTTGCACGTTCGGGTGGTTCAGCTCTCCCTCCCCTGCAGCTCCTCGACTCCAACGGAATCGTCTCCTCATTATCTGTCATGATGCATATGCAAGAGTGAATAGGATGAATGCAAGATTAATGAAGGACATATGTGTGCATAATGATGAATGATTATGTAAGTGCATATCTCTTCTGCTGTAAAGAAGCTAAGTCCTACGCAAAAACAAAACATACATTGCACCCTTAACACAACCATCCATGACTCACCATCTTTAGACAACATATAACGGTAGCATTTAAAATGAACACAACCGAGTTCTACAACTCCGATCACAGCAAACTAGGACTCGTTGGAAAGCTTAGGAAATTATCTACAACTCTATTCAACTCACTTAACCAGATTACAACATCTACTGCATGTAAAACAGCAAGGTAGCAGTTCTGTTTTCTAGGTAGCAAGCAAGCATTCATCACCTATAACTTTCAACACATATATTCTCACACTACCAAATCTGAACAGCAAGTAAAGTACATAATTATGTATCATAAAAACATACTGGTCATCACAAAATTACCATAACAATTTCACAGCTAACACATTCATCTATCATTCTACACATAAATGACAAGCTAGCACAAAATATAGGCATGAAAATACTTTGTATTATAAAGTGTATGAAACAACAGGTTTATAGGCAAAACAGATACATAACAGTACCCTAAGAACTCACAAAAAGTTTCAGGACCAAAAGCATTACATTTATTTTCTTATGATTTTCCTAAAATGCAAACTAAATGGCACATAACTCAAAACTCATACTTTTCCAACAGAACATGGCATGAACAAATATTTTTCCCTTGATGTAAATCCAAAAACATGAACATGTTGTACAGGAAACATAATTTTATCTTGTACCATTTTAGAGATATGCATTTATCCATTTATATAGCATTTATTGCAATAAATAAAAACATATATAAAAAGAATCATAAAATGCAGTTTCATATATTCACATGATAGATCTATTTACAAGAAACAGTACAAAAGTCGTTTCACCAAAAACCGAGCTAAAATGAGCAACTTATGGAATTTACAAGATTGAACCGAGTTTCTGAAAACAGAAAAACGAAAATTAAAAGCTGCTGCCACCTGGGCCCCGCGCGTCAGCGACCAGAGGCAGAGCACGGCGGCTCGACGGCGGCCCCTCGCCGGCGGCGACCAAACCGGCCAACCAGGTACATCAAACGATTCGCAACGACGAGATCTACGCAATGGTACCCTTTGTGCGAGCTAAAACTGACGTGGCATGCGCAGCGGCGGACGGCGGCGAGTGGCGGCGCTGCGAGCGGCGGCGCTGCTGTTCGAGGCCGTGGCGGCGCAAACCAGCGTGAGCATCAGCTGCGCCACGTCGAGGCGATGCGAATCCCCTACCTACTCGCTCAAAATGATGGCCGGACGACTTCGACCGCGCGCGCGCGCACGGCGGCGGCCGTGAGCTTCGTCGGCGAGCGGCGCGTTCCGGTGAAACGGCAGCGGCAATGCTCAAACTGCTTTAACCTGAGCTAGAACACAACGACGTGAGCACGAGACGCAAGAAACGGCAAAGAAAAAACGTGAAGCGAAGCCCGGGGTCGAGCTCGCCCACGGCGGCGGCCATGGCGGCACCCACGCCGGCGGACAGAAATCAAAGTGCCGGCTTACCCTTGCTCGTTTTACCTCGTTCTTCTCCCTAGGGTTGTAGCTCATGTCATGGCGGAGCTGTGGGTGGATTTTGGAGAGTTTTGGCGGGGCAGTTCGCGAGCTAGGCGGCGGCGACGGCAATGGCAGCCATGGCGGCGCCCACTGCTGCTGCTCGTTCTCGCGTGGAGGTGGATGGCGAGATGGGGGAGGAGGAAGGGGGATGGGTGGAGGGTGGAGGGGAGGGATGAGGCGGTTGGACGGGCGGTCGGTCAGGGTGGGTGGAGGATGTCGACATCCCATGGCCGGCGTCCGCCACGTCGCCCTCGCTGGTTGGGGAAGAAGGGCGGTGGCCTGCAGCCCGAAAAATCCTGACATTGCTACTGTTTTTGCTCGCATACAACGAAAACCGTTCAAAATTTCCAAAAACTTTCTATACATGAAATGTTCAGAATTTCGTAAGCTACAAATCATTCAATTGGAGTTTCTTCAAATTCTCAACAGAATTTGAACTACGATCAGTCAAAGACAGAAACAGCAAAGATGCTCTTTTGAAATTCAAATTTGAAATGGCATTCATTTGACCTGGCTGTTTGGGCTGTTTTGAAGACTTTCCAAACATTTTCATGAGATGCAAGCTGAACACCAATTGTTCCACAAGAAAAGTACTACACTTTCTATATAGAAACTTTTTGCCAAAAACTATTTTATCATGCACTTTTGAAATGGTTTCGAAATCACTTCAAAGGGTCAAACTGAGTTGACCAGCCCTAATTACACACTTTTGGGTGACATGACCAACATGAACAATGCTCCAAATCAATGTTCAAACATATCTAAACATTCATAGCACTCAAACAAAGAATCTACAAGGCATTTCATTGTATGACTAAAGCATAGCAAGATGAAATAAACTACTTTTAACCAAAATTAAAGAATGATTTGCAATGCATTGCAATGCAAGGATGAGTGCAAATGATGCTTATGATCATGAAATGCAAGAATAGTGCTTAGCTTAACACCAGGGTGTTACAACCCTTCCCCCCTTAAGAAAATCTCGTCCTGAGATTTGATTTTGTTACTAACCATGTGTTATAGAACTTGGGATAATTTTCTCGAGATAGTCTTCTACGCTTCCCATGTTGCATCTTTCTCACCATGATTACTCCATAACACCTTGTATAACTTGACTATCCGATTTGAAAGTGACCCTTTCTTTGGTGTCTAGGACTTGTAGAGGCTTTTCTTCATAAGTGAGATCAGATTCAATTTCAATGTCTCTGATAGGCACTTGTTCTTCAGGCACTCGTAGGCATTTCTTCAGTTGAGAAACATGGAAAACACTGAAAATAGCTTTCATCTCCCTAGGTAACTGCAATTGATAAGCCACTGGTCCTTTCCTTGCTATAATACGGAATGGTCCCACAAATCTTGGCGCCAACTTGCGTTTAACACCAAAACGTTGTACCCTCTTCATTGGAGATACCTTCAAGTAGACATAGTCACCTACTTTAAACTCAATTGGTTTTCTTCTCTTGTCCGCATAACTCTTTTTTGTCGTGCTTGAGCAGCTTCTATATGTTTTCTAATGATACGAACCTTCTCTTCAGCATCATCAACTAAGTCAACGCCGTAATATGTTCTTTCTCCAGATTCTACCCAATTCAAGGGAGTTCTACATTTTCTGCCATACAACGCTTCAAATGGAGCCATTTGAATACTTGATTGGTAGCTATTGTTATATGAGAACTCTGCTAGAGCTAGCCATTTATCCCATGAACCTTTAGCTGATAACACACATGCTCTCAACATATCTTCGAGAATCTGATTAACTCGCTCTGTCTGGCCTGCAGTCTGAGGATGATATGCTGAACTACGAACTAAGATGGTGCCTAGTCCTTCCTGTACTCGTTCCCAAAAACGATTGGTCCACTGAGTTCCCCTATCTGAGACTATTTTCGTTGGTACTCCATGCAACTTAACCACTTGTTCCAAATAGATATCTGCATACTCATGAGCTTCATAATTAACCTTCACTGGGATAAAGTGAGCCAATTTGGTTAGTCGATCTACAATTACCCATATCGAATCAAAACCTCTTTGAGTACGAGGAAGTCCAACAATAAAATCCATGGTGATCTCATCCCATTTCCAGGTTGGAATAGCCGATGGTTGTAGCAGTCCTGCAGGTTTCAAATGAATAGCCTTGACTCTACAACAATTGTCACACTTTGCCACATAGGCTGCAATTTCTGTTCTCATTTTAGTCCACCAATAATGTGTCCTCAAATCCTTGTACATCTTATTACTACCAGGATGAATAGATAAAGCAGAAGAATGTGCTTCATTTAAGATTTGATCCCTCAATTCTCGATCTTTTGGGACAACAAGACGGTTGTCGAACCATAAAACACCATTCTCATCAACTCTAAAATGTTTACTAGGTTTCTCTTGTATCTTCTTCTTGATATGGAAAATACCCTTATCGGTCTTCTGGCTCTCAATGATACGATCCTGTAATGTACCAGCGATAGTGATACTATGCGAGAACCGCAAGGTGTAAAAAGTTGAAGCTCTCTTTCGGCGGGGGGACCGATGATCATGACAGTGTGCTTTTCCGGCTTAAGGCATCGGCAACCGCATTTGCCTTACCGGGATGATAATGCACTTGTAAGTTGTAATCCTTTATTAGTTCTAACCATCTTCTTTGTCGCATGTTCAACTCAGCCGTGTGAATATGTACTTAAGGCTTTTGTGATCTCAGTATAGATGTGACATAGATTCCCTAGAAGATAGTGTCGCCGGATCTTCAATGCATGAACCACTTTTGCTAACTCTAGGTCATGTGTAGGGTAGTTGACTTCATGCTTTTCGTAGTCGTCTTGAGGCATAAGCAATCACTCTTCCTTCTTGCATTAGAACACACCCTAAACCATTACCGGATCGTCACAAAACACATCAAAAGGCTTCTCTATGTCCGGGCTGTGCTAACATCGAGGGTTGATGGTTAGCAACTCTCGCAGTGCGGAAAGTCGCTTCACACTCCGGTGACCACACAAATTTCTCATCTTTCTGTAGCAACTTGGTCATAGGTTTAGCAATCTTAGAGAAGTCTGGGATAAATCGACGATAATATCCAGCTAATCCAAGAAAACTACGAACCTCAGTGACAGATGTAGGTGCCTTCCAATCCATCACTTCTTGCACTTTACTAGGGTCAACTGAGATACCGTCAGCCGACAGAATGTGTCCAAGGAAAGGTACTTTGGTCAGCCAAAACTCACACTTACTAAACTTTGCATACAACTTGTGATCTCTTAGCCTGGTCAGAACAATCCGAAGATGTTTGGCATGGTCTTCCTCATTCTCCGAGTATACTAAAATGTCATCGATAAACACAACCACGAACTTATCTAGCTCGGGCATGAATACCGAGTTCATCAAGCACATAAAGTGGGCTGGAGCATTAGTCAATCCAAAGGACATGACAAGGTACTCATACAAACCATAGCGGGTTGAAAAGGCGGTCTTGGGAATATCCTGTGGTCTAATCTTGATCTGGTGATATCCTGACCGAAGGTCAATCTTGGAGAAGACTTTGGCTTTTGATAACTGATCAAACAAAATATCGATGCGAGGCAAAGGATATTTGTTTTTAACAGTTACCGCATTAAGTGGTCGATAATCCACACACATCCGTAGAGGGTTTTGTCTTTCTTTTTTCACGCGAAAGTGCAGGGCAACCCCACGGTGAAGAACTTGGTCTGATCAAACCTTTATCTAACAATTCTTGCAATTGTACCTTCAATTCTGCTAGTTCATTTGGTGGCATTCTATAGGGTCTCCTAGAGATAGGTGCAGTACCTGGCACTAGCTCTATGGCAAATTCCACATCCCGATCTGGTGGTAGTCCCGGTAATTCCTCAGGAAAGACGTCCGGGAACTCACACACCACAGGTATATCAGAGATACTGAGAACTTGCAATGCAGCAGATAACTGATTTAGATTAGGCCTATTGGGAAGAATTATATGGTGTTCTAGTCCATCTCGAGGGTCTCTTAAGATAAGCACTCTATTTGAAGTATCTATGATTACCCTCCATTGCTGCATCCAATTCATTCCTAGAATGACATCCAGACTCAAACCAGGTAGGACTATGAGAGAGACTACTATTTCTAGACTTCCAATCTTAATCCTCACATCTCTTACTATTTGCCTAGTAAGTTGATCAGCTCCTGCTGAACTAATACGATACCCATATCCTAGTTCAGAAATCTTTTCATTATGCTTCAGTGCAAATGCTTGACTCATAAATGAATGCGATGATCCAGAATCAAACAAGACAACAGCATTATGATCATTGACAAGGCACGTACCCGCAGTCACGGTTTCTCCTTCTGGTGTCAATTCAGCCTCAGTGAAATGAGCTTGTCCATACTGCTGCCTGGGTGGGTTCTTCCTAGGTTGAGGACAATTCTTGGCGAAGTGCCCTGGCTTTCCACAATTAAAGCACAGATTACTTTGCGAGGAGGTCGGATGCATGTGCATTACGAGCTGGTTTACCCTTCTGGAATGGAGTCACAGTTGCCTTCTTGTAGCGAGGATTGGTGTATTGTGGCTTCTTCTGTGGAGGTGCGTACCTCGGGACTGGTGGGCGGTAGTTAGGGCGATTAGGCACAGACGCCCTTGCCTGAGATGACCCTCCTTCAAAAGATCTCTTCTTGCTCTCCATAGCAATACAAGCATTATTTGTAGCCTCCTGAGACAGACAATCACTGATGAAAGCAGAAAAGGTGACCTTCTCTGAGTTACCCATGAACTGCAAAAGCTTAGGATTCATCCCTCTCTTGAAACTAGCAATCTTCTTAGCATCAGTGTCAACCATATCAGGGGCATAGCGGGACAAATTGTTAAAGGCCTGGAGATACTCTGCCATAGTATTACTTCCTTGATGAAGCTTGATGAATTCACCCAACTTCTGAGCCATCAGCCCGGGAGGAATATAGTTCTCACGGAAGGCTGCAACGAACTGTGCCCATGGAATTTCAGCATTTTCTGGAAAAGTGGCACGGTAGTTTGTCCACCAAATACCAGCTGGTCCATCAAGCAAGTGAACTGCATACTCAGTCTTCAATGCCTCTGTCAGGCGAAGCAAACGAAACTTGTTCTGAACAGAGTTAATCCATTCATCAGCTTCCAAGGGCTCCACAGCTTCATGGAAGGAGTTTGGGTGGGTATCCATGAAATCCTTGAATGAAGCATACTGATTAGCATCATTATCACGACGTCCACCACGAGCATTCTGTCCTTGAACCACAGCATTAGTCAGATTGCGCATCTCTCCAAGGAAGTGATTGAAGAACTGCTCCTGGGTGAGCGGTGCGGCGGTGGGAGGTTCTCATTTCCAGCTCCTCCACCCCTACCACTGCGAGTGTCAACCATCTGCACAATCCACACCAATAATAATTATTTAAATGATGTTTCCACAATGTACATGCATCGAATTTAAAGTTACACGAAATTTATTGAGAGAATAAATTCAACCAACAAATAGAGGTAACAATAATTCCAATAACATCACACACATCATAGGAATAATTAAAATCGATAAGAATCGTGTATCCGACATAAATTCTCCATCCACTATGGAAATAATCCAAAGTTCCACATAACTCAGAAAGCTTCAAGATGAAACTAGTGTTGTCCTTTGTAGCAAGATTTTGAGAACTCTAATGAGATGGGTGAGTTGCAATTTTTTTTTAATTTGAATGGGACATGAAATTTTATTCTTCGGGGAAGTACAAGCACATAGGAAAGAGGATATGAAAATGATGCAATGCTCGTAATGCACGTTCCTCACGAAGTAGGAAAGATTAGTTACTATTCGTTATAAATGGTGGCATAACCAACGTTCTCTCAAAGGAAAATAAATCGCAACTAGTCGATCTACACGTTTGCGTTGTTAGCGTACCGCAATTCCATTTCAGCCCCCACAATATATATTTATGCAATGCATGAATTTAAATTGCATATACCTTCTTCATCCAATGGACGGCATCACACACAACGGAAAAACATATTTTACACCTTGCACACCCGTGTACCCATACACAAGTCTCTGGGGGCACTACCCGACATGGAGCTCTCAAAAGATTTTATTTTTACCCCTAGACCGGCGGTTGTCCGATCATGCTCTCACAACTCACATCTTACTTTGGGCGTAGAGGTATTGAACATCATTTACCAGGGGCGTAGAGGTATTTTGATCCATACATAACTACTCAAGTGAGTAGTCGTACCTCTTGGCCGCACGGCAACCCAAAGATAAACAACAAAATATGATGCAATCCCTCCAAACTCAATAACTAGAGCCACCGATAGTCCTTAATTGGGCATATAGGATATGACCATGGCACAATTTAGCTTTGAAATTACCGAGTTGCAAACACCTATTTAACTATTAGTTGACAAATAAGTTTTGCAAACTCAAAATCCTTTTGTTTTGAAACTTTTTATTTTAACTCATGAACAGTAACATGAACCTTCGCTCCGATGCCCTGTATGTAAACAGAACCGCCCAATTTATAGGTAATTAAGCATAAGAGTGGCCATCCATCGGTCTCACTCCCATACTTAACCACATATAAACCCGGTAGTCCGTGAAATCTCAAAGGATTTCAAACATCTTCACATCACAACTTCAGAATCGTACTCAGGTTCAGAGATACCATACATAAGTCTCAAACGGTTCACAAATACTTAAATTCGGAGTGCGATAATTATTACAATACCAAGTTCGAAATAAAGTTGCGGAAGCAAATAGTTTTGGAAGTACTGAATAAACTTAAAGAGTTGGTTTAAAGTTGTGCCACGATAATCATTCCTACGATAGCAAAGGTAGGAATATGGAGAGCCTGCCCAGGGCCTTTATTCATCATCACAAGCAGGAAAGAAGCACGTCTTGCAATAGCCATGAAAAACCTGATTATCTGCAACATTGGGAATAAAACCCTGAGTACAAGGTTGTACTCAGCTAGACTTACCCGACAAAAATAAAATAATAACATAAAAGACTCTCAAGGATCATGATAGGCTTATTTGGTGGAGCTTGGCTAGACATTTTTTTGCGAAAAAACATGAATCTTAGTCATTTTAATTATATACCTATCTAGCAAAGCAAGTTATTAATATAGATATTAGTTTGCACCTGAACTAATCACATGTCAATGTAACAACATAAATGTAACAACAGTAGTAATAATGAGATCATAAATAAATCATTGCCATAAATATAACATCATCAATCTTACTTTCATGTTTAATTAGTTAATGCCACAATGAAGTGAAGCCAATCGGTTTCTCACTAACCAGGAGAGATGGCGACTCGAATCGATTACTACCGGTTTGGGGACAAATACCGCACACTCACCCGGCATGCTTTGCAAGGGCAGCCATGGGTCACCTTTGGAACTGTTCGGGGAATCGCGGGCGTGGCGGCAACCTCCCCATCGGGACCCAACCGAACTGCCGGGTAGCTCAAGCCTTGCTTGCCCACGGTCACGTTCGTGGCCCCCCGCACATACTTCCTTCTCTCCATGGGGAGCGTTAAACGGCCCCTGTCGTGCCGGCCCGACCAGAACTACTCGGCCGTGGTTCACGCCCCAGCGGAACCAACTAAGTGATAGGTGCTTTCAAATCCGATTGAAGTCCGACACGGTAACAATGTTTAATTAATTCGAGGCGAAGCATAACCCCATCTGCCCGAGCCTTCACTTTTAATCTTCTCAAGATATATTCTTTAATGGCAACATACCCCAACATATGATCATCATTTTATCTCATTGTAAGTGACAGAAGATCACCTACTAACTTTCGTAAGCGGGGCTAAGCAAGCACTACGATATTGACTCATAGGGTAGGATATCATGGTAAACAAGGATATAAGTGCAACAACGGTACCAAACAACTCCTACACTTAATGCATCAAACAATACCGGATACTCAAGTAAGTTAATTTAGAAAGCATAGGAAAGTCAAGCATGCACCGGGGCTTGCCTTGGACAAAGGAAGTAGGGTAGTGGTTAGGACACTTTCGGGCAACTCGGTGATCTGTCCTTCTCCTGCGGTGACTCCTGCGGTTTGCACGTTCAGGTGGTTCAGCTCTCCCTCCTGCAGCTCCTCTGACTCCAACGGAATCGTCTCCTCGGATCCTGTCATGATGCATATGCAAGAGTGAATAGGATGAATGCAAGATTAATGAAGGACATATGTGTGCATAATGATGAATGATTATGTAAGTGCATATCTCTTCTGCTGTAGAGAAGCTAAGTCCTACGCAAAACAAAACATATGTTGCACCCTTAACACAACCATCCATGACTCACCATCTTTAGACAACATATAACGGCAAGTAGTATTTAAAAACGAACACAACCGAGTTCTACAACTCCGATCACAGCAAACTAGGACTCGTTGGAAAGCTTAGGAAATTATCTACAACTCTATTCAACTCACTTAACCAGATTACAACATCTACTGCATGTAAAACAGCAAGGTAGCAGTTCTGTTTTCTAGGTAGCAAGCAAGCATGCATCACCTATAACTTTCAACACATATATGCTCACACTACCAAATCTGAACAGCAAGTAAAGTACATAATTATGTATCATAAAAACATACTGGTCATCACAAAATTACCATAACAATTTCACAGCTAACACATTCATCTATCATTCTACACATAAATGACAAGCTAGCACAAAATATAGGCATGAAAATACTTTGTATTATAAAGTGTATGAAACAACAGGTTTATAGGCAAAACAGATACATAACAGTACCCTAAGAACTCACAAAAAGTTTCAGGACCAAAAGCATTACATTTATTTTCTTATGATTTTCCTAAAATGCAAACTAAATGGCACATAACTCAAAACTCATACTTTTCCAACAGAACATGGCATGAACAAATATTTTTCCCTTGATGTAAATCCAAAAACATGAACATGTTGTACAGGAAACATAATTTTATCTTGTACCATTTTAGAGATATGCATTTATCCATTTATATAGCATTTATTGCAATAAATAAAAACATATATAAAAAGAATCATAAAATGCAGTTTCATATATTCACATGATAGATCTATTTACAAGAAACAGTACAAAAGTCGTTTCACCAAAAACCGAGCTAAAATGAGCAACTTATGGAATTTACAAGATTGAACCGAGTTTCTGAAAAAAAGAAAAACGAAAATGAAAAGCTGCTGCCACCTGGGCCCCGCGCGTCAGCGACCAGAGGCAGAGCACGGCGGCTCGACGGCGGCCCCTCGCCGGCGGCGACCAAACCGGCCAACCAGGTACATCAAACGATTCGCAACGACGAGATCTACGCAATGGTACCCTTTGTGCGAGCTAAAACTGACTGTGGCATGCGCAGCGGCGGACGGCGGCGAGTGGCGGCGCTGCGAGCGGCGGCGCTGCTGTTCGAGGCCGTGGCGGCGCAAACCAGCGTGAGCATCAGCTGCGCCACGTCGAGGCGATGCGAATCGAATACCTACTCGCTCAAAATGATGGCCGGACGACACTCGACCGCGCGCGCGCACGGCGGCGGCCGTGAGCTTCGTCGGCGAGCGGCGCGTTCCGGTGAAACGGCAGCGGCAATGCTCGAACTGCTTTAACCTGAGCTAGAACACAACGACGTGAGCACGAGACGCAAGAAACGGCAAAGAAAAACGTGAAGCGAAGCCCGGGGTCGAGCTCGCCCACGGCGGCGGCCATGGCGGCACCCACGCCGGCGGACAGAAATCCGCAAAGTGCCGGCTTACCCTTGCTCGTTTTACCTCGTTCTTCTCCCTAGGGTTGTAGCTCATGTCATGGCGGAGCTGTGGGTGGATTTTGGAGAGTTTTGGCGGGGCAGTTCGCGAGCTAGGCGGCGGCGACGGCAATGGCAGCCCATGGCGGCGCCCACTGCTGCTCTCTGTTCTCGCGCTGGGAGGTGGATGGCGAGATGGGGCGAGGGGATGGAGTGGAGTGTGGAGGACAGGGGAGGGGGGTTGGACGGGCTTTAACTCGGTCGGTCGGTGTGGGTGGAGGATGTCGACACTCCATGGCCGGCGTCGGCCACGTCGCCATCGCTGGTTGGGGAAGAAGGGCGGTGGGTGGCCTGTTGCCGAAAAATCCTGACATTGCTACTGTTTTTGCTCCGCTACAACGAAAACCGTTCAAAATTTCCAAAAACTTTCTATACATGAAATGTTCAGAATTTCGTAAGCTACAAATCATTCAATTGGAGTTTCTTCAAATTCTCAACAGAATTTGAACTACGATCAGTCAAAGACAGAAACAGCAAAGATGCTCTTTTGAAATTCAAATTTGAAATGGCATTCATTTGACCTGGCTGTTTGGGCTGTTTTGAAGACTTTCCAAACATTTTCATGAGATGCAAGCTGAACACCAATTGTTCCACAAGAAAAGTACTACACTTTCTATATAGAAACTTTTTGCCAAAAACTATTTTATCATGCACTTTTGAAATGGTTTCGAAATCACTTCAAAGGGTCAAACTGAGTTGACCAGCCCTAATTACACACTTTTGGGTGACATGACCAACATGAACAATGCTCCAAATCAATGTTCAAACATATCTAAACATTCATAGCACTCAAACAAAGAATCTACAAGGCATTTCATTGTATGACTAAAGCATAGCAAGATGAAATAAAATACTTTTAACCAAAATTAAAGAATGATTTGCAATGCATTGTGCAATGCAAGGATGAGTGCAAATGATGCTTATGATCATGAAATGCAAGAATAGTGCTTAGCTTAACACCAGGGTGTTACAACCCTTCCCCTTAAGAAAATCTCGTCCCGAGATTTGATTTTTATTACTAACCATGTGTTATAGAACTTGGGATAATTTTCTCGGAGATAGTCTTCTGCTTCCCATGTTGCATCTTTCTCACCATGATTACTCCATAACACCTTGTATAACTTGACTATCCGATTGCGAGTGACCCTTTCTTTGGTGTCTAGGACTTGTAGAGGCTTTTCTTCATAAGTGAGATCAGATTCAATTTCAATGTCTCTGATAGGCACTTGTTCTTCAGGCACTCGTAGGCATTTCTTCAGTTGAGAAACATGGAAAACACTGAAAATAGCTTTCATCTCCCTAGGTAACGCAATTGATAAGCCTTTGGTCCTTTCCTTGCTATAATACGGAATGGTCCCACAAATCTTGGCGCCAACTTGCGTTTAACACCAAAACGTTGTACCCTCTTCATTGGAGATACCTTCAAGTAGACATAGTCACCTACTTTAAACTCAATTGGTTTTCTTCTCTTGTCCGCATAACTCTTTTTGTCGTGTTTTGAGCAGCTTCTATATGTTTTCTAATGATACGAACTTTCTCAAAGCATCATCAACTAAGTCAACACCGTAATATGTTCTTTCTCCAGATTCTACCCAATTCAAGGGAGTTCTACATTTTCTGCCATACAACGCTTCAAATGGAGCCATTTGAATACTTGATTGGTAGCTATTGTTATATGAGAACTCTGCTAGAGCTAGCCATTTATCCCATGAACCTTTAGGCGATAACACACATGCTCTCAACATATCTTCGAGAATCGATTAACTCGCCTGCCATGCGCCTGTAGCCCGAGGATGATATCTTGAACTATGAACTAAGATGGTGCCTAGTCCTTCCCGTACTCGTTCCCAAAAACGATTGGTCCATTGAGTTCCCCTATCGTGAGACTATTTTCTTTGGTACTCCATGCAACTTAACCACTTGTTCCAAATAGATATCTGCATACTCATGAGCTTCATAATTAACCTTCACTGGGATAAAGTGAGCCAATTTGGTTAGTCGATCTACAATTACCCATATCGAATCAAAACCTCTTTGAGTACGAGGAAGTCCAACAATAAAATCCATGGTGATCTCATCCCATTTCCAGGTTGGAATAGCCGATGGTTGTAGTAGTCCGGCAGGTTTCAAATGAATAGCCTTGACTCTACAACAATTGTCACACTTTGCCACGTAGGCTGCAATTTCTGTTCTCATTTTAGTCCACCAATAATGTGTCCTCAAATCCTTGTACATCTTATTACTACCAGGATGAATAGATAAAGCAGAAGAATGTGCTTCATTTAAGATTTGATTCCTCAATTCTCGATCTTTTGGGACAACAAGACGGTTGTCGAACCATAAAACACCATTCTCATCAACTCTAAAATGTTTACTAGGTTTCTCTTGTATCTTCTTCTTGATATGGAAAATACCCTTATCGGTCTTCTGGCTCTCAATGATACGATCCTGTAATGTACCACTGATAGTGATACTATGCAGAACCGCAAGGTGTAAAAAGTTGAAGCTCTCTTCTGGCAGGGACTGATGATCATGACAGTGTGCTTTCCGGCTTAAGGCGTCAGCAACCGCATTTGCCTTACCAGGATGATAATGTACTTCCAAGTTGTAATCCTTTATTAGTTCTAACCATCTTCTTTGTCGCATGTTCAACTCAGGCTGTGTGAATATGTACTTAAGGCTTTTGTGATCTGTATAGATGTGACATAGATTCCCTAGAAGATAGTGTCGCCAGATCTTCAATGCATGAACCACAGCTGCTAACTCTAGGTCATGTGTAGGGTAGTTGACTTCATGCTTTCGTAGCTGTCTTGAGGCATAAGCAATCACTCTTCCTTCTTGCATTAGAACACACCCTAAACCAGTACCGGATCGTCACAAAACACATCAAAAGGCTTCTCTATCCGGGCCGGGTGCTATTGCTAATCGAGGAGCGATGGTTAGCAACTCTCGCAGAGTGCGGAAAGCTGCTTCACACTCCGGTGACCACACAAATTTCTCATCTTTTTGTAGCAACTTGGTCATAGGTTTAGCAATCTTAGAGAAGTCTGGGATAAATCGGCGATAATATCCAGCTAATCCAAGAAAACTACGAACCTCAGTGACAGATGTAGGTGCCTTCCAATCCATCACTTCTTGCACTTTACTAGGGTCAACCGAGATACCGTCAGCCGAAAGAATGTGTCCAAGAAAAGGTACTTTGGTTAGCCAAAACTCACACTTACTAAACTTTGCATACAACTTGTGATCCCTTAGCCTGGTCAGAACAATCCGAAGATGTTTGGCATGGTCTTCCTCATTCTCCGAGTATACTAAAATGTCATCGATAAACACAACCACGAACTTATCTAGCTCGGGCATGAATACCGAGTTCATCAAGCACATAAAGTGGGCTGGAGCATTAGTCAATCCAAAGGACATGACAAGGTACTCATACAAACCATAGCGGGTTGAAAAGGCGGTCTTGGGAATATCCTGTGGTCTAATCTTGATCTGGTGATATCCTGACCGAAGGTCAATCTTGGAGAAGACTTTGGCTTTTGATAACTGATCAAACAAAATATCGATGCGAGGCAAAGGATATTTGTTTTTAACAGTTACCGCATTAAGTGGTCGATAATCCACACACATCCGTAGAGTTTTGTCTTTCTTTTTCACGAACAGTGCAGGGCAACCCCACGGTGAAGAACTTGGTCTGATCAAACCTTTATCTAACAATTCTTGCAATTGTACCTTCAATTCTGCTAGTTCATTTGGTGGCATTCTATAGGGTCTCCTAGAGATAGGTGCAGTACCTGGCACTAGCTCTATGGCAAATTCCACATCCCGATCTGGTGGTAGTCCCGGTAATTCCTCAGGAAAGACGTCCGGGAACTCACACACCACAGGTATATCGAGATCTTGAGAACTTGCAATGCAGCAGGATAACCGATTTAGATTAGGCCTATTGGGGAAGAATTATATGGTGTTCTAGTCCATCTCGAGGGTCTCTTAAGATAAGCACTCTATTTGAAGTATCTATGATTACCCTCCATTGCTGCATCCAATTCATTCCTAGAATGACATCCAGACTCAAACCAGGTAGGACTATGAGAGAGACTACTATTTCTAGACTTCCAATCTTAATCCTCACATCTCTTACTATTTGCCTAGTAAGTTGATCAGCTCCTGCTGAACTAATACGATACCCATATCCTAGTTCAGAAATCTTTTCATTATGCTTCGGTGCAAATGCTTGACTCATAAATGAATGCGATGATCCGTAATCAAACAAGACAACAAAGACATTATGATCATTGACAAGGCACGTACCCTTGATCCGCGGTTTCTCCTTCTGGTGTCAATTCTGCCTCAGTGAAATGAGCTTGTCCATACTGCTGCCTGGGTGGGTTCTTCCTAGGTTGAGGACAATTCTTGGCGAAGTGCCCTGGCTTTCCACAATTAAAGCACAGATTACATTTGCGGGAGGTCGATGCGCATGCATTCGAGATGGTTTACCCTTCGGAATGGAGTCACGGTTGCCTTCTTGTAGCGAGGATTGGTGTATTGTGGCTTCTTATGTGGAGGTGTGTACCTCGGGACCTGGGTGGGCGGTAGTTAGGGCGATTAGGCACGGGCGCCCTTGCCCGAGATGACCCTCCTTCAAAAGATCTCTTCTTGCTCTCCATAGCAATACAAGCATTATTTGTAGCCTCCGAGACAGACAATCATCGATGAAAGCGAGAAAAAGGTGACCTTCTCTCGAAGTTACCCATGAGCGCAAAAGCTTAGGATTCATCCCTCTCTTGAAACTAGCAATCTTCTTAGCATCAGTGTCAACCATATCAGGGGCATAGCGGGACAAGTTGTTAAAGGCCTGGAGATACTCTGCCATAGTATTACTTCCTTGATGAAGCTTGATGAATTCACCCAACTTCTGAGCCATCAGCCCGGGAGGAATATAGTTCTCACGGAAGGCTGCAACGAACGTGCCCATGGAATTTCAGCATTTTTTCGGAAAAGTGGCACGGTAGTTTGTCCACCAAATACCGGTGGTCCATCAAGCAAGTGAAGCGCATACTCAGTCTTCAAGGCCTCTGTCAGGCGAAGCAGACGAAACTTATTCTGAATAGAGTTAATCCATTCATCAGCTTCCAAGGGCTCCACAGCTTCATGGAAGGAGTTTGGGTGGGTATCCATGAAATCCTTGAATGAAGCATACTGATTAGCATCATTATCACGACGTCCACCACGAGCATTTTGTCCTTGAACCACAGATTAGTCGGTTAGCATCTCTCCAAGGAAGTGATTGAAGAACTGCTCTTGGGTGAGCGGTGGCGGGTTTGGGAGGTCCTCATTTCCAGTTCCTCCACCCCTACCACTGCGAGTGTCAACCATCTGCACAATCCAAACCAATGATAATTATTTAAATGATGTTTCCACAACGTACATGCATCGAATTTAAAGTTACACGAAATTTATTGAGAGAATAAATTCAACCAACAAATAGAGGTAACAATAATTCCAATAACATCACACACATCATAGGAATAATTAAAATCGATAAGAATCATGTATCCAACATAAATTCTCCATCCACTATGAAAATAATCCAAAGTTTCCACATAACTCGAAGCTTCAAGATGAAACTAGTGTTGTCCTTTGTAACAAGATTTTGAGAACTCTAAGGAGATGGGTGAGTTGCAAATTTTTAATTTGAATGGGACATGAAATTTTATTACTGGGGGAAGTACAAGCACATAGGAAAGAGGATATGAAAATGATGCAATGCTCGTACCGTACGTTCCTCACAGAAGTAGGAAAGATTAGTTACTATTCGTTATAAATGGTGGCATAACCAACGTTCTCTCAAAGGAAAATAAATCGTAACTAGTCGATCTACACGTTTGCGTTGTTAGTGTACCTGCAATTCCATTTCAGCCCCCTCAATATATATTTATGCAATGCATGAATTTAAATTGCATATACCGCTTCATCCAATGGACGGCATCACACAACGGTGGGAAAAACACATTTTACACCTTGCACACCCGTGTACCCCTACACAAGTCTACGGGGGCACTACCCGACATGGAGCTCTCAAAAAGATTTTATTTTTACCCCCTAGACCGGCGGTTGTCCGATCATGCTCTCACAACTCACATCTTACCTTGGGCGTAGAGGTATTGAACATCATTTACCTTGGGCGTAGAGGTATTTTGATCCATACATAACTACTCAAGTGAGTAGTCCCGTACTACTGGCCGCACGGCAACCCAGCATAAACAACAAAATATGATGCAATCCCTCCAAAGTTAATACCTAGAGCCACCTGATAGTCCTTAATTGGGCATATAGGATATGACCATGGCACAATTTAGCTTTGAAATTACCGAGTTAAAAACACCTATTTAACTATTAGTTGACAAATAAGTTTTGCAAACTCAAAATACTTTTGTTTTCAAACTTTTTATTTTAACTCATGAACAAGTAACACTTGAACCTTCGCTCCGATGCCACTGTAATGAGAACCGCCCAATTTATAGGTAATTAAGCATAAGAGTGGCCATCCATCGGGTCTCACTCCCATACTTAACCACATATAAACCCGGTAGTCCGTGAAATCTCAAAGGATTTCAAACATCTTCACATCACAACTTCAGAATCGTACTCAGGTTCAGAGATACCATACATAAGTCTCAAACGGTTCACAAATACTTAAATTCGAGTGCGATAATTATTACAATACCAAGTTCGAAATAAAGTTGCGGAAGCAAATAGTTTTGAAAGTCTTGAATAAACTTAAAGAGTTGGTTTAAAGTTGTGCCACGATAATCATTCCTACGATAGCAAAGGTAGGGATATGGAGAGCTTTGCCGGGGCCTTTATTCATCATCACAAGCGGAAAGAAGCACGTCTTGCAATAGCCATGAAAAACCCGATTATACGCAACATTGGGAATAAAACCCCGAGTACAAGGTTGTACTCAGCTAGACTTACCCGACAAAAAATAAAATAATAACATAAAAGACTCTCAAGGATCATGATAGGCTTATTTGGTGGAGCTTGGCTAGACATTTTGCAGAAAACATGAATCTTAGTCATTTTAATTATATACCTATCTAGCAGCAAGTTATTAATATAGATATTAGTTTGCACCTGAACTAATCACATGTCAATGTAACAACATAAATGTAATAAACAATAGTAATGAGATCATAAATAAATCATTGCCATAAATATAACATCATCAATCTTACTTTCATGTTTAATTAGTTAATGCCACAATGAAGTGAAGCCAATCGGTTTCTCACTAACCGGGAGAGATGGCGACTCGAATCGATTACTACCAAACCGGGACAAATACCGCACACTCACCCGGCATATTTTTGCAAGGGCAGCCATGGGTCACCTTTGGAACTGTTCGGGAATCGCGGGCGTGGCGGCAACCTCCCCATCGGGACCCAACCGAACTGCGGGTAGCTCAAGCCTTGCTTGCCCACGGTCACGTTCGTGCCCCCCAAGACATACTTCCTTCTCTCCATGGGGAGCATTAAACGGCCTGTGCCGCCCGACCAGAACTACTTCCGGCCGTGGTTCACGCCCCCAGCGGAACCAACTAAGTGATAGGTGCTTTCAAATCCGATTGAAGTCCGACACGGTAACAATGTTTAATTAATTCGGGCGAAGCATAACCCCATCTGCCCGAGCCTTCACTTTTAATCTTCTCAAGATATATTCTTTAATGGCAACATACCCCAACATATGATCATCATTTTATCTCATTGTAAGTGACCGGAAGATCACCTACTAACTTTCGTAAGAGGGCTAAGCAAGCACTACGATATTGACTCATAGGGTAGGATATCATGGTAAACAAGGATATAAGTGCAACAACGGTACCAAACAACTCCTACACTTAATGCATCAAACAATACCGGATACTCAAGTAAGTTAATTTAGAAAGCATAGGAAAGTCGGCATGCAGGGGCTTGCCTTGGACAAAGGAAGTAGGGTAGTGGTTAGGACACTCAGGCAACTCGGTGATCTGTCCTTCTCCTGCGGTGACTCCTGCGGTTTGCACGTTCAGGTGGTTCAGCTCTCCCTCCTGCAGCTCCTCTGACTCCAACGGAATCGTCTCCTCGGATCCTGTCATGATGCATATGCAAGAGTGAATAGGATGAATGCAAGATTAATGAAGGACATATGTGTGCATAATGATGAATGATTATGTAAGTGCATATCTCTTCTGCTGTAAAGAAGCTAAGTCCTACGCAAAACAAAACATACATTGCACCCTTAACACAACCATCCATGACTCACCATCTTTAGACAACATATAACGGCAGTACGAAAATGAACACAACTGGAGTTCTACAACTCCTATCACAGCAAACTAGGACTCGTTGGAAAGCTTAGGAAATTATCTACAATTCTATTCAACTCACTTAACCAGATTACAACATCTACTGCATGTAAAACAGCAAGGTAGCAGTTCTGTTTTCTAGGTAGCAAGCAAGCATGCATCACCTATAACTTTCACCACATATATGCTCACACTACCAAATCTGAACAGCAAGTAAAGTACATAATTATGTATCATAAAAACATACTGGTCATCACAAAATTACCATAACAATTTCACAGCTAACACATTCATCTATCATTCTACACATAAATGACAAGCTAGCACAAAATATAGGCATGAAAATACTTTGTATTATAAAGTGTATGAAACAACAGGTTTATAGGCAAAACAGATACATAACAGTACCCTAAGAACTCACAAAAAGTTTCAGGACCAAAAGCATTACATTTATTTTCTTATGATTTTCCTAAAATGCAAACTAAATGGCACATAACTCAAAACTCATACTTTTCCAACAGAACATGGCATGAACAAATATTTTTCCCTTGATGTAAATCCAAAAACATGAACATGTTGTACAGGAAACATAATTTTATCTTGTACCATTTTAGAGATATGCATTTATCCATTTATATTAGCATTTATTGCAATAAATAAAAACATATATAAAAAAGAATCATAAAATGCAGTTTCATATATTCACATGATAGATCTATTTACAAGAAACAGTACAAAAGTCGTTTCACCAAAAACCGAGCTAAAATGAGGGACTTATGGATTTTACAAGATTGAACCGAGTTTCTGAAAGAAGAAAAACGAAAATGAAAAAAAGCTGCTGCCACCTGGGCCCCGTGCGCGTCAGCGACCAGAGGCAGGGCATGGCGGCTCGACGGCGGCCCCTCGCCGGCGGCGACCAAACCGCCAACCAGGTACATCAAACGATTCGCAACGGCGAGATCTACGCAATGGTACCCTTTGTGCGAGCTAAAAATCGACTGTGGCATGCGCAGCGGCGGACGGCGGGCGAATGGCGGCGCTGCGGCGGCGGCGGCGCTGCTGTTCGAGGCCGTGGCGGCGCAAACCAGCGTGAGCATCAGCTGCGCCACGTCGAGGCGATGCGAATCCCCTACCTACTCGCTCAAAATGATGGCGGACGACACTCGACCGCGCGCGCGCACGGCGGCGGCCGTGAGCTTCGTCGGCGAGCGGCGCGTTCCGGTGAAACGGCAGTGGCAATGCTCAAACTGCTTTAACCTGAGCTAGAACACAACGACGTGAGCACGAGACGCAAGAAACGGCAAAAGAAAAACGTGAAGCGAAGCCCGGGGTCGAGCTCGCCCACGGCGGCGGCCATGGCGGCACCCACGCCGGCGGACAGAAATCCGCGAGTGCCGGCTTACCCTTGCTCGTTTTACCTCGTTCTTCTCCCTAGGGTTGTAGCTCATGTCATGGCGGAGCTGTGGGTGGATTTTGGAGAGTTTTGGCGGGGCAGTTCGCGAGCTAGGCGGCGGCGACGGCAATGGCAGCCATGGCGGCGCCCACTGCGTTGCTCTCGTTCGGTGTGGGGGAGGGAGGAGGATGGCGAGAGGGATGGAGTGGAGTGTGGAGGAAGGGATGAGGGGCGGGTTGGACGGCATTAAGCGGCCGGTCGGTCGGTGTGGGTGCGAGGATGTCGACATTCCCATGGCCGGTGTCCGCCACGTCGCCCTCGCTCGTTGGGGAAGAAGGGCGGTGGCCGGCCCAGCAGCCCGCCGGGCCGAAAAATCCCGACATTGCTACTGTTTTTTGCTCTCGTACAAAACCGTTCAAAATTTCCAAAAACTTTCTATACATGAAATGTTCAGAATTTCGTAAGCTACAAATCATTCAATTGGAGTTTCTTCAAATTCTCAACAGAATTTGAACTACGATCAGTCAAAGACAGAAACAGCAAAGATGCTCTTTTGAAATTCAAATTTGAAATGGCATTCATTTGACCTGGCTGTTTGGGCTGTTTTGAAGACTTTCCAAACATTTTCATGAGATGCAATTTGAATGTCACACCACGATTTCCGAAGGAAGACCGAGTCGCCATATGTGTGCCCGGGAAGTCCACACATATATAACACGTAATGAGAAATATCGTAATACAATGTAAATAAAGTCTAAAACTTATATATTTAACACTTACAAACATCGAGTAACGCTGAAAGGTAGCTAAGACTTCACTTCGGGCTCCATCTCGCCAGGGACAGTCAATCGGGGGCTCCGACGCCAAGCAATCTGGCCGATAGACTCCTTGTATCTTCATAACATCTCTTATCCTTTTTACGAAAGCAAAGACCTTACTACGATTAACACCGGGTGTGGGGAAATAGCAAGGGTGAGTCCATGACTGACCAAAAGTGCAGACGGAAAGTATATGATATGCAAGGCTTTATCAAAGGTAGGCTGACACGGTTATACTGCAGGTATGCATTTTAATGTAGCATCAATATTAATTATTAAACAACCTGATTACTAACATGGGTTCAAGATCCCAACCCTTAATTAAGGTGTAAGTAAGATTAACAACATTTTAGTGTATCATTATTATTATTAACATCACACTCTCGAGGTAACACCCTCGAAGAGCAAACCCAGGATAGCAATCCCAAAAGAACACGGGAACTCCATCCCGACAAAGCATGAGGTCGCAACCTTCTTCAAGAGACCATCTCCATCTTCAAAGATCCATGTGAGTCCGGGTTCTAATCATGTGAGGGCGGGCCGCTCATGACCGTGAGCACGGCCGATATATCGTTTGATCAAACTCTGCAGCAGAGGTGTACACTTTCACTCCAAGTCGTGATTCCCATTTGCCCGGGCCCGTCGACCCCAAACACTTCCAAGGTGAGCGGGCGAGGGGTTTCACTACGAGACCTTTCACAAGTTTCGGATATAGGGGTTCACTCGCTAGGCATAACTCAGGGCGTATGGCGGGCGCCCCCGGTGAGCCTTCACGGTCAATGTACACGGATCTACCGCGACCGCCATACTAAAATCTGCGAAACCCTTATGCGCCATCTCGGTGGAAAGATTCCCCTACATCGAGGGACGATAATTAGTCAAGCCAGAGCCCATTAAGTCTCGGAGTTGTACTGTTGTCCCAGGTGGCCGTCCACGACCAAGTCCTTATGGAGAGTGGACACGGGTACGCTCCGTCAAACCGGACAAGCTCCAGTACCCGTTCCCCCTTTTACCAAGCCAACGATGCAATCCAGCATCCTCATCTTCTCATCAAGGCCGTAGCCATTAACCATCATCATCCAGATCATATTATATAAGCAAGTTTTACTCTCATTAAATTATTATGTGAATGAGCGGAGCAAGCTAAACAGAGTTATGTTTGCAACCTATCTACCAAAACCATCCCATGGTGATATTTGGATAAAGTGGCTAATCAATATCCTTAGGGTTCATTCCATTTAGGACACATGCATGAAAGTAATGATTAAAGTGAGTAGGTACAAAATGATCAAATGGTGTCCGTGACTTGCCTTAAATCCAAAGGTATAGCCGCCGAGAAAGTCTTTGGCTTCTATCATCTAGTCTTGTTTGCTTTTGCACTCTTGTTGATCCTTAGCTCCACGGTCTTCACCGCTAACGAACAGCTCTTCGTCTACTAGCAACAATCAAGCAACACAAAGAGACAAGCAAAGGAAACAAGACTAAGAACAGGTCTCAAACATAAATAAAGAGAAACTAGAGACGTCGCACTAACGATAGGGCTTGACACTAAGGACACGTAACGCTAGAACGCCGAAGAATAGAGCTATCGATAACGAGGACACACTAACGGTGCGAGGAAGCAACATAACGAGTAACAACTACAAGCTTGACTTAATTAGTTAACCAAAACACTTATTAGATTAGAAAACATTTGACGTAAAAGAGAACACTAAAGAAGCTATTTTATAGCTCAAGTTGATCTGGACAAGTTATTAAATAAAAGGCATTAATTTAGTCATTAATCATGTTAGCTTTGTTTTATAAAAGTCTACATAATAGCTATGATGCCTTTTGAAATAAAAGGAGCATTACAAAGCTTTAATTAAAACTATAAAAGAGTTGCAATTTTTTAAAAAAAACATAAAACAAGTTATTATATAATTTAGATTTGATGTAAATAGGTCATTAATGAAAAGGCATCTAAAACAGACATCAATCAATTTAACATTACTTATAAAAAAGGTTGATATAAATATAGACCTCACGTGGCTTTTAATTCAAAAGAGACATTGAATAAATATTAATCAAATCAATAGGTTTAATTCATAAACAAGTATCATGATAAAAGATTGTTGCTAACACAAAGCTATCATGATAAAAGATGAAGCAACACAAGAAGTACTAAATCTGTAACTCTAGGTTGCTTTTTAATTAGAAAGCTATTAAATAAACATTAATCAAATTACATTTAAATAAATAAATTCACATTTGAACTGCATGATAAACATTAACACTATTGCGTAGAGCACGACGACACGATTCTAACGCAACTTGACTGACTCAATTTCGACTTAAAAGCGGCCTAAACGGTGGGCGATTAAAGATCAGGGACTAATCTGTGATTTCAGAAGATAAATAATTACGAACAGGTCCTTCTTCTACCTTGAGATCGTTCTTCACGTGAACAGCCATGGCTGCAACTTTGCTGCTGCTGTGCTCGGGGAGCGGAAGGGGCTCTGCAGGGGGGGCTTGGCCGGCCGGCGGCGCAGCACGGGAGCGCGGCACAGCCCAGACGACGGCCGGCCCTGCTCGGCCACCACGGCCATGGCAGCACGCACGCACGCGCCTGTACGGCGGCGGCGGCGGCGCCACCTGCTCGCCGTGGAGGGCGGCCAGGAGCGCGTGGCGCGCGGGGACACGACCAGGAGCGGCGGCGCCGGGCATAGGACCTGCCGGCGACGACGCACGGGACAAAGTGGCCGGAGAGGATGAACAACGACGGTCCATGGTTGAGCTCGCCGGAAAACTCGATCGGAAGCAAAGAATGAAAGGTTAGGGGTCAAACGGCAACGGATCGGGACAAACGAATATACCACGGCGAAGAGGACGACGAGAGCTACCTTTTGGTGGGAACGGAATTCGCCGGAACGCGATGAGAAGGCCGGAAAAGCTCGCCGGAGAGTTCGCCGGAATTTCCAAGACCTAGAACTTCGGCGATAGATGTAGGGCGAACGAAAAGGCGGCTCGCGAAACGGGTTGTACTTTTGCGATCAGCGCGAGCAGGAGAACGGCGGCATCTATTTATACACAGAGTTTGGGTCGGTGGAAAAATTAGGGTTTTGGGGAATAAAACGAATTTCGGGAATTAAAATAATTCTAGGAAATCTAGAATTGATATTTAGGCTTTGAAAAAAATACTCCAAAGTCTCCGAAAATTCCCAAAGACATATTGGACCATGATGAACCCAATTAAAGTATTTGGAGCTCATGAAAAGGTATTTGAGATGATCTAGTAAAATGGAAAAGCTCAAAGAAAAGCGAGAGAAGGCTTCGAAAATTCGGAAAAGTCGTTGAGATATTTTGGGAGATGGATTTATGAACTTAATCATAAAGGAATGGTTTAGCATAGGAGAGAAAGGATTTTGCGAACCTTTCAACAAAGGAATAAATAGGGAAACAAAGAAGGTGATGGTAGAAAAAGACGAAAACATGGAGGAAGGAGACGGTCGTTGCACTAATCGCGTCATGAAAATTTGACACACTCAAACGCACCAAACACAAGCAACAGGCCAACATCACGTAACAACATGAATGATCACACACAATCAACTAACAACAAGGCACTTTTACGTTATCTTCGCAAAGATTTTATAAAGCCATTTTCTACTTCAAACAATTAATTTAAATCTTAGTCAATTTTAGGAAAATTTCAAGTCCTTGATTTTATTTAGTGTTTTCTAATGACATCCCAAAAATGGAAATTTTTGGGGTGTCATCTTGAACACCAATTGTTCCACAAGAAAAGTACTACACTTTCTATATAGAAACTTTTTGCCAAAAACTATTTTATCATGCACTTTTTGAAATGGTTTCGAAATCACTTCAAAGGGTCAAACTGAGTTGACCAACCCTAATTACACACTTTTGGGTGACATGACCAACATGAACAATGCTCCAAATCAATATTCAAACATATCTAAATATTCATAGCACTCAAACAAAAGAATCTACAAGGCATTTCATTGTATGACTAAAGCATAGCAAGATGAAATAAAATACTTTTAACCAAAATTAAAGAATGATTTGCAATGCATTGTGCAATGCAAGGATGAGTGCAAATGATGCTTATGACCATGAAATGCAAGAATAGTGCTTAGCTTAACACCGGGGTGTTACACGACACGTGGCGCCTTCGGGTGGCCGCGTGGCATCATGCGATGACGACGCGTGGGCTGTTTCTTGTCGCGACGCGTGGCGGCGGGCGGCGGCGACACGCGTGGTGCATTCTCGTGACAACACGTGGTGGGTTCCTGTTGCGACACGTGGTTTGTTTCTGTGACGACACGTGGTGCGTTCTCTGTGCGACACGTGGTGCTTTCCTGTGCAGACACGTGCTACGTTTCTGTGGCGACACGTGGTGGTTTTACGGTGGCGACACGTGGTGCGTTCTTTGTGCCGGCGCGTGGTGCGTTCTGTGGCGACAGCGGTGCATTTACGTGGCGACACGTGGTTAGTTCCGATGGCGGCGGCGTGGCGCGTTCCTGTGGCGACACGTGGTGGCTTCTGGTTGCGACACGTGGTGCTTTTCTCGTCGGCGTGGTGCGTTTTGGTGTCGACACGTGGGCTTACTGTGTTCCTCCAGCTGGCGTCGCGTGGGCTTCCTGTGTTCTGCCAGCTGGCGACATGGTTGTCCCGGTTATGCACCAGTGTGCACATTCTCAGTGCACAATTCTAGCACAAATACACACAGCACATTTCACAGAGCACAATTCATATAGTAGACAAATTCACAGATAACTTAGTGCTCACAAGCACAACTCAGTGCACACAGATTCATATAGTAGACAAATTCACAGATAACACGAGGTTCAACTAACACAAAATCAAAGACAAGTTCAAGACTTGTTCACGAAAACGACAGAGACAAGTTCCACAGATTCAACAAAGGCGACGGACTCCACGGACCACTAGTAGACTTGACCTTGATTGTTCCACCAAAACACTTCGCAAACCAAAGAGCCTCATCATCTTTGAAGGACCAGAATTGTTACCCTTTGTTGAACATGAAGAGCCGCCGAGAAGAATTGCGTTGTTCTCCTCCAACGCCTTCTGTTTCTCCTCCAACGCCTTCTTGTACTCCTCCATCTCCTTACGGGACTTACGGAGTAGTTCCTCATTTTTTGAGATCTCTCGCTTGAGCTCATTCACTTCATCCGGAGATGAGCGAGAAGATTGTCTTTCAACCTCAAGTTGATCTGCGGCGCCCTTTCTTTTATTTGTTGGTGCCTTTGTTGGGCTTGTCTTTACGCAAAACCGATATTCTTCAAGAAGATGTTCTTTGCTATTCTTTGGGAGCACGCTGGAGATAACTTGTGCACTTGATAATGGTGCGTCTTGGTAGGAGGGTTAGCCTTCAAAGCCTCCATGTTTGCCCGCCATAATCCAAAGAGTAATGAGTGACTAGAAATAAAAGGTCCCAAACACTTGTAATATTGGAGACAACATTTTGAGCACTAGAAGCAAAGCAGTTTGGATCCTTATGTGATTTATATGTAAAAAAAGACGGTGTTCCAATATAGATATAGACCAAGTCACAATAAATGTTGTGGCAACTTTGGAACCACCATCTTGCAAGTCATTATAATCGGCAAATATGTAAAAGCAACGGCACTAAACATGACTCTATTTTTTTAGCAAACAGTTCACATGATGCGATTGGGAGCTAGTTATAATAATGCCGGCATGCTTATCACTTTGTCTACGATGTGAGAAAATAAAGCGCCCTATCTCGTCACCAAAGATCTACATTCTTTGTGATCAATATCGGTCAATTTCAATCTGGCAATAAGTTTAGCTTAAATCAAATGATTGTGCCAATCAGGAATTTTTAGCAAACAATAACTTAAGACCTTCTCACAAATAAAGACCTTTTTTTAAAGAAGGTCAAATAATGTCACAACCCGGCAGTCTTGAATATATATGATACATATTAATGACAAAATTTGTAGATTTGGACTATAATGAGAACAAAGTTGAATATTCACACGGTAATTAGATATGCACTCTGGAGGAAGGAGAGTTGTGACTAGTTTTTGTTGAAAAGTGACTCAGATTGGTCCTCTAAACTAGATAAAATGGATATTTCGAGCAAACATGATAGGTATTTGGACCATGACCCTCCTATACTGCTAGACATGTCAAGTAGATATGTCTTAGCTAGCAGCCTAGCAACACATTTGGTAGCACGAGGTGAACTCTCTTTGCTAGCTAACTATAACCAGACAGATTGAGCATACTCGCTAGTTATATCTAGACAACACCAGAAACTCCACATTGACCACAACAAGTATATTTCAATTATTGTAACCACTACGAGAGAGGTATCTAAAATACAGTCTCGGGAAAACATGGTAGGAAACTCAAAATGCAGGTACCATTCACATCTACTTAACCAATATGCACCCGGCTAGTCTTAATATCGAGAACAAACCCGAATAATACAATTTGTAGTATATGAATAGCCCGTAATTTGTTGTCAACTAAGGTTGAAAATTACTTCAGCTCACTCAAATGAAAACCAAGGCACAATCAGTGGTGACCCATAGGATGCATCACAAAAATCGAGGGGTGATATGAAATCGCATATATATGACGCTTACTGATTGGCACAAACTTAGATAAACACAAGGAGAAGACCATACCAAGTTGGCTAAATGCAAACAAGCCATGTCGGATAAGTCATGCCTTATGAGTATATAGTGATATTATACTTACAATTGCTTGTTTGGCAATGTCGGTCGACCCTTTCTTTCTTGCGGCCGGTATGGCATTCTTTGAAGATCTCCCACTTTGCATCAAGTTGTTCCTCGGCGGGTTCTTCTTCATGAGTGATGTCTTCGGTTACGCACCATCATCTTGATTTCCACGTCTTTGCGGCCTTTTTCTTTTCTTTACATTTTTGGCATGAAATGAGCGGAGCGAGTTAAAATTTGTACCAAAGGAGTGGAGTAAAGAAACTAACAAATTACAAAATAGTGCCCTTATCATACAATTGCATGGAGTGGGCAACATAGCGGCGAGAACCCGTCGCTGGTGATCTTTGGACTTTTGCACGGTTTTGCTTGTTCTTCGGTTTTGTTTTTTGCAACATGTGAAACATTGAAGTATTGCACCGAGAGCAAATACCATATACTTGAAAACAACAGCAAGAATAGCTAGCTGTGGATAGGAAACAGCCAGATAGGACGTACCAAGTTTTTGGATTGGTCCACTTTTGAACCAGATCATTCCACTCTTCATCGGTCATGTATGATCTGAGGAGAGGTTGTTACGACCGGTCAATAGGGATGCCGTTGAAGTAGGTTTGCTTCAACTTATAGCGGTTACGCCTTACCAAAGTCTTGAGAACACTATAGCAAGCCTCCTTAGTTGGCTCATGTGTGGGTGTCCACGCGCGACCTTACGAAAATGTTTCATTGAGATCATTCATTAGGCTGCGAGAAGATAATCACTATACTTGATTACATGATACATGTGTACATAGTATAGAGGTCAAAGGAACTTACACCTAACTTTCCTGTAAAGTTGTCAAAAAGGTCCTTATCATTTTTGTATTCTTTCCAATGGGTTCGGATAGGAACATGTTTCCTAACAATGACACCAGCCTCAGAAGCAAATTTGGCAGCTTGGACCGGTTCATGCGGCCTGTTGAATCCCTCAGCAACCGTTATGGGCATCTTGCTCTTCATTGATCTTGTCATCTGGTCAAGCAATACTCCACTTGTAGGTGGCCTTGGTTTTCTTGGAGCTCTTTGGGCGGGTCCCCTGAGAGAAGACCAAAAAATCAGATTGATTTGATTCTTGCATGCATTGAAGTCCATTCAGGTAAAACGAATAAAGAAATAGCAAATATACAAACATAAATAATGGAAAAATAACTTGAAAAACTTTTATTCCCCAAGGTTCTTATGGTATAGCTTAAAATTTGGAACTCAGAGAGTACTATAGTATATATAAGGCTTAAACAAAGCAGAACCACTTATCGAGAAAATCTTTCTAGAATAAGGGTAGACAAGTAGAGGTCATTCTACTTTGAACTCTCCAAATCACACTCTGAGAACCAAATCTTGCCAAAACTCACGAGAAAAAGGAGAATCTGAGTGATAAACAGGGAAAATATTGAAACTGATTGAAATCGATTAGTGTTGACAGAGGAAAATGGAAATATGGAGCAATAAACAAATTATTAGTCAAACTAAGCTGTCATCGCCCGATCAAGCGGGAAGGATAACAAATCTTTTATCCCCAACTCCACGAGTATATGACCTGAACCCTATACACTCCCTCAACGGATGAATAACTTGCCAACATCGGTCATGCCGTAATTGCTTTCTACGAGATGATGGGCATATATAGACCAAATAACATAGCTAGATTACATTAATAATGATCCATACACCTACGAGATTTAGCCTAGCGGCATAACTAGTGGACTGGACAGCATAGATTAAATCCAAACAGCTACAGTTATACTCTCCTGCCCTTAATAAACAAACTTTTGAACTTAGAAAAGATGATTAACAATCTACAATAAGGACTCCCATCACATGATACAGAGTTGGACTGGTGCTATAATCAACATAAATCCAACACAAATTAAACGAGTTTCTCTAATATATATCAAGATAAGCAAATTAAGCAGCCTCTGATTATTATTGTAGGCGTGGTATGGCATAGAAAGACACTGATTTTGGAACATCACTACTACCATCCTAGGTTCGACACCAAAACTTTATAGAGATGAATATTAGTATGTACCACATCAATCAAAGAGGTAAATTATTAAAGAATGGAAAAGTGCTTATCTTGCGGCATTCCATAACCAAAAGCACATGGTTAAAGAACAATAAAGTAAAACAACTTTTCGATACCCCAGGCGATGCTCCCATCCATGAATAAGAAATGCATAGAAGAACACACAATTCAAGTAAACAGGATTACAGGACATGAATCACATTATCTTACAAATTATAGATAGATAGATAGATACTTAAGTCACTGACATCAGTCATCACAAAGTTTAAGGTTTTCTCTGCGAGATGATGATCTTTATAATTAACAAACACCACCACCATGACATAACTTAGTGCACACATAAACAAAAACTGACATAACTTAGTGGACACATAAATAAAGACAGAATTTGAATGCAAAGGTCACTTGCCTTCTTGGCCTGCTTGAGTCGGTTGTTCATGCTGCTGCTCTTCTGCCCTCTCTCCTCCACCAAAACCATCTCCATGGTAGGACCAGTCAACACCGCGATCTTCTGGCAAGTGTTGAGATTCTGGATGATCTTGACCAATTGTTTCTGTTGGCAGCCTTGTGGAGGCCCTTGTTGCCACACCTTGAGGTCTCTCATTTGTAGAACTTGGCCTGGGTCTCTTACCCTGGTTTGCTCCTTCAAGTGGTGTATCTTCAGCTTCAGCAGATCTTTCATTTGGAAGAGCACACCTCACTCGCTTAATCCTTCTTGCACCACCTCCAGGTGTCATTTCTCTAGTTCTATTTCGTTTCCTTGAGGTGGTTTTCTTTCACAAATAACTAATAGGACTCTACAAGTGAGAGACAGATCTTGTAAGCATGTGAATGAATTAGAAAACCATGTGCAATAATGAAATGTTTCTAGAAGTAAACAACGCAAATTGTGCAACACATCCCTAGGTGGTACCTCAATAAGCGCAAAGGGGAACAGGCTCGTCGACTAGGTCCTCGTCTAGCTGAAACTGCTCGGCCTCTAGGTCCTCATCTAATGCTGCATCATCATCAGTTTCTCCCTGAACCTGTGGTTCAGGTTCAGGGAGATAATCCGAATCATCTGCATCTCCGGCAATACTACCCCATTTCCACGCCCTTAGTCCCCCTTGAAGTTCTTTGATTCATTTCCAAGTGATTTTACTTCAGTTTTGCTAATTTGTTGATGCCAAGTTCTTCAAATCTTCTTTTAATCATTTGCTACATTACGGTCCCGCTTCCTCTCGTGTCAGTTTTTGAAATTGAAGTTTCTTACAAGTGTAAACACACAGGGACAGGTGAGGATGTTGAATTAATGGAAATTCTAATTATTAGCAGGAAAATAAGTATTGGCTACCTCAATTCTAATTGCATAATGCTGCTACACAAGCCAAGTATGGTTATATCCTAATCATAAGACACAGATCTCTCAACTATTCTTATGAACTGTAAACCAACCATTAATCACAGAAATTCAGACCTAACAGAAATGCATATCCTCAATGGCTATAGCAGCAAGTTATAGATATCAATCAGAAACATCATAATGACACAGATCTGTCCTTCCTGTAAACCCTAATCCAACTCAATGGCTATAGCAGCACAATGATCAGTTCCTTGGATCCTCTACTACTATCAGAACAATCTAATAACTTCTCTTAAAAACTTGAGAAAAGCTAGGAGGATCAAAACATAACACAGATCTTAGAGGCATCCTAATCTGAAACTAGACAAAATATTAGAGGCATCAGGCATGTCTTCATTGAATTCAGGTTACAATTTCAGTTAGCTAAAATGGGCTAACAAGACTAGAACCATGATTTTACCATCAGACAGCACATCTCTCCATTCAATTCAGTCCTAAAAACCACACTGATACCTAATGATTTAAGCTACCACTAGCGTACATACATCCATGCACAATAACACCTAGATTTTTACCCACACAATAAAAAGCTTCTACCAGCAGTTATTCATAGATGTGCAGATTGCAAAACTTGATTGGCTATCACTACGATTTATGTTCAGGGGTCAAATTTGCACAACACACCAAAAGCACATTTAACTGCCAAAGACCAAGGCAAACATGAATTAAAAAAATGGAAACATCCCTGCAGCAGCTCAAAGGGTCATATAAAAAGGCAGAAAACAACTTCCTTCTACAATAGAGACTCTCTTTTCATATAAATACTCCAGATCCATCTATTGTCAAATTTAAGAGTTGTAGATACTAAATAAATTACATATGTTGTAACACAAAGACATAGTTCAGGCAGGGGGGAAAGACCCACTATCTATCCAAACATAAAACAACACTCTGCATACATGACATAGTAGGAGGATCATGACCAGATGATGGATCAGAGGAGAAACCAGTATGTATGTATGTATACTATTTGTATATTCTACACAATGAGAGAGATGGAGATGGTACTACATACATGACATGGGTGAAGAACAATATCACCTCGATTCGCGACAATAGGGGACCGGCCGTCGTCCGGGGCGCCGTCCGTGCACCGTCCTCGCCGAGGGGACCAGCCGTCGCCGGGCGCCGTCCCAGAGTCGTCCTCGCGGGGGGACCGGTCGCCGCCCGGACCATGTCCTTGCTTGGGGGGATCGACATCTCGGAGCCCTCGGAACGGAGGGGAATCCCCATTATCGTGCTCGATGACTCGGGATCCGACCTCTCCTCCGACGACTCCGGATTCATGGCCAAGTTCGCGTCTAGTCCCTCGCACGACCCCATGGTAAGATTCCTCCTACCATTCCTGATCTGGCCTGCTTTGTTCTTGCATAGCGTTCTTGCAGCAGTTGTTGTGCACTTGTAGATCTTTGTGGTTAAGCCGAGACATGTGAGTGTAGGTGCGGCAGCTTGTTTAGTTGTAGATACCATGTTTCCTTGCAAAGTGCAATTGATTGTACATGTCTTGCTTCATTAGAATTACTTTTACAGCACAAAGTTTCCTTGAGGAATCCCACTCCTACAAATAGGACTAGTTGGGAAAATATACTTGGACGGTTGGACCATGTGAAGCTGTTCTCAGCGAATATTTTCAAATAAGCAGCATTAGTTAGTCCTAGGAGAACGTAGGTTGCAAAATTGTGTATAATAGAACTACATGTAAAAGCTGGAAAATTCTAAGCACATCTATTATTGACTACCTTGTTTCGTTGGGAAATTGCTTTTGCAATCCGGCTTTGTAGGTTTATTGTGCCTTAGCCGACAGATTAATTCTTCAAAGCATTGCTTAACTGTTAAGAAAATAATTATACTCAAACTTATCTCACATCATCAATGTTAGAGCTGTACCCAAAAGAAACTGATTTTATTCTTTAGTAGTGATTGGTTTCATGGTTTTACACAGAATCTGGATGCCTCCTGTGTCAATGTGCTGTGAGTGTAGGTTGAAATGCAGTTGTAGATGCTTTACGATTCAGTTTGTGAGTATAGGTTGAAATGTCTTTGTGAGTGTAGGTTGAAATGCTTGGATGGATGGTGCTCGGCTAGAGGTGTTGGAGTCCCAGGGATACTTGCTCTATGATTCAGTCCCGGGGATGCATGCTTTGTTCTTGCATATATTGTCAATGATGGATTTGCTGGTAGTAGTGTCTGATGGATTTGCTGGTAGTAGTATATAATCTGTTCGTATAAATGGTTGTGCTCGGACCTAATTGTATGGATCTTTGTTTGCTTTTTTAAGTGCGATCTATTGCCTCTTCTCATCTTTTTCTGTATAGTGTGTCATGTAAGTGCTTAATGGTTGTTAGTAGTTGCTTAGGCTATTTAAGATGAGTTGCTAGCTGCAGGTTTGGACTTCTTATAAATGCTGAACATTTGTATCTTAGATTTCCAGAATATGCTAAATGTTCTTTTTCTCTTCTGGAGAAGAGATATGCACCTACTCAGTAGTAAAGCTAATCTTTTAACTATCTCTTTGTAACCAAGGTAAGCATGTTTGTGTTAGAAGCTTGCTGTTATATAAATAAATACCTCTCTTTAACTTGATGCTAGAATAATCTAAAATGGAGGATTTAATTTAGTAAGCTTTTTTGCAAAATGTTGTCAAGCTTAGCCCAATATTAAAGGCCATGCATACTCCTTGGTATTTATTTATTTTTATTAGTTTAGAATAATTTAAAATGTGAAATACCCCTTGTTGCAGATGGTATGGTGTACCATGGTTCTTGCAAGATTTCCTCCTCTCTCATTTGTGGACGAGGAGTGACTCTGATGGGCAAGGCCTTCCCTAGTAGTTTGTCCAGGATGCTTTTGAACCTTGTGTTGTTAGATAACAATGAGAGTTAACAAGTAGGATTGTCTCTGTGCAGCATCAGGATTGGATCTGTAGAATTTGTTCTGGCTTTGTAGCAACTTTGAATTTGATGTGTGGAGGATTACATCTGTAGAATTTGTGCAAGGCTTCTACATGATCTATAGGTCTGCGTGGTTGTTAGAAAATACATGTTTCATTTGTGTCCTAGAAAATAGGTTGCAGAGTGCTTTGATCTTCAACTTGGCGTTGATATTATATAGTACCAGAATTTGTTTAAGGTTGCTAAGCATTACAGTTTTTACCGGGTGCAGAGTCTAGAGCTTTCTGACTATCATATCATATATGTATGTCATGTTTGATCAATGTATTGTTCAGTGTTTTAGTTCTGTGACTTCTATCCAATTCTGTAGATATCCAATTCTGTGACTTATATCATATCATATATGTCTGTTGGATTTGTGATGTTGGCCAATGATTTTTGACACTTTTTTTGAAGCTGTTGTCTCTTAGTGTTTGTCTATAATCGACACTTGTTGGCTTCTCTCTGCAGAATTGCATGCATTGTCTTAAAGAGGAGCTGGACAAGAAGGACAAGGTGATCGAGAAGAAGGACAAGAAGATCCTCAAGCTGATGAAGAAAATAGGAAGGAAGTAGGATTGGTGGAAACCGGCAAGGAAGTAGGACTGGTGCAAACCGGCAAGGAAGAATCGGCAAACTAATTATAATAGTGTATATATATATATATGATGCAACTACAAAGCACACGGTGGCTTTTGCCTATGTTTTGGATGTTCCCTAGTCTTCTAGGATCTGTGAGAAGTGGTGAAGCACTTACATTTATGAACTTGGCTATTATCTAGTCTTAGCACCTAGGCTGCTTTGTTATGAACCTACGATATCTAGTCTTCTAGATGAAGCACTCTTTGTTATCTAGTGCGCTATTATCCGGATGTAAGAACTTGGGCTATTACTAGATTAATGCAGTATATATTATCTAATCTGCCTTGTGTGATTTGAGTCATGTGCTATGTTTTCTATACTACTGATAAGTCGTGAATTCCAAGTTGTCAAAATATAGCATACGTATGAATCACTTACTTTGCTAGATTAAACACCAAAATATCCACGGCTTATTTTAAAAAAAAAAATACATGCCATAGATATAGAACAAATAGATTATATACTAAGACTCTAATGAGAAGATGTCGAATGGTGTCTTGGTAAGGCTTTCCCCCGTGGTCTACGTGTGATGTGCGGTTGAATCCCGATCCATCGCACCATTTTTGCCGATTCGGCAAAAATTCAAAGGCGATCTTGGTTTGGGCCAAGGTCGTAGGCGGGGCGGCAGGTTCAACATCTTGGCGCTTGGTTGGGCAGTTGGGCCAAGGTCGTAGGCTGGGCGGTTTGCCTAAAAAAAAAAGCGGGCCCTGGCTGGCATGAGTGGAGGGCAAGGCACAGCTGGCGGCTTGTACCATCTATGTTGTTGGGCCTTCTTTGCTTCCGCTAAAAAAGGTTGGGAGCTGCTTTGGCTTGGCTTTTTGGGGCTGCTATCTGATGTGGGACCTTTGTGATGGGGCGGTCGGGACCCGCGGTGTGGGATTTGTGGTGGGCCCGGGCGGTCGGGACCCGCGGTGTGGGGGCGGTCTGGACCTGTTGTGTGGGACCCACTTCGTCACATCGTCCCTAGTGGGACCTAGGGTCGGACCCACACTTACATGTGGGACCCATGCGGGTGCTGAAGCATGGACATTATATTTTGTGACGATCAATGTGATGTTTTGTGACGAAAGTTTGCATTCATCATTGATTACCCACCGGTTAGATGCGCCATGGTCATCTGTGACGAGCAATTCTTGTTTTTGTGGACGCTCGATCCTGTTCATCATTATTTTTAGTGGCTTTGCACGGCCACTCGTGATCCGTGACGAAGACGCTAAATTCGTCACTGTAAACTACAGTTCCATGATGAAATTTCAAATCGTCACGAGGAAATCGTCATAGAAGACCACATTCCTACTAGTGCAAGTTGGGTGCAACTTTTCTTTGACCTGGTCAATCCATAGCATTCACGTCAGTGTATCCAAACTAACTATTCTTGTGTTATTATGTGAGCTTGTATAGGTTCACTAGAATCACTAAATGTATTTGCAACAAAATAACATGGTTGAAGATCTCTAGTTTGGTTTTGGATAATTAGTGACACCTAAGGACTAATCTCTCGATGCTAAGTGTTTGATTAGATTGGAGATTGGTCGTGCCGGAGTTGATGCATGGTGATCATGGATAAGGGATCGAGGTGATCCAAAAGATGATCAAGCATGCAACTCGGTGGAGTTTCGGAGATCAAAGGTCCCAAGGCAAAGGTATAACCATAGGGCTTTTTGATTTCACACTCAAGACACCATAGAGGGTGTGAGTGGTTATAGGATCGATAAGCCGTACTATAAAGAGGGAAAACTTATCGTACATATCGGTCCTCATGTGTCTTTAGGTTCAAAATTCATATGCATGCATTCTAACCTAAAGAGCTAACTCCGCACTTGGTGAAAATGGTTTCGAAAATGCTAACACATGGTGTCGAGGTGTTCTTCGGGCGTGTCGGCAACAAGAAACAAGTGACGGAAGTCGGTTTGGAGCAAAGGCGAAGGAACGGCGATGAAACGACAATTTTCACGGCTTCGGGCGTGGACGGGACGCGGCGGCCGGGAAGCGGCGACTTCCGACCGGACGCACCGGTGTGCGGGTCCGGTCGGAATTCCAGTAAGGGTGTAAGTCGGGGTTTCGGCCGAGGGCCGACCGGACGCCCTGACCGGACGCTTTCGGTGCTGACCGGAAGCACCGAACGGACGCGCGACTGGACTCGGTCTGGCCGGGGGTTCCAGGCACTGTTGGGTCGTGTCGGTTGTGACCGGACTCACTGGTGAGTCCGGTCAGTGCGTCCGGTCAGGCTGCAGAAAGCGTGGCTTTCTCCCCAACGGCCACATTTTGTGGTGTGGCCTATTTATACCCCCTTGGCTGCCTCTTGCTCTCTCTCTTGGTCATTTGAATCATTCCTAACACACTAGAGCAAGCAAGCAAGCCTCCTCCTCTCTCATTCTTGATTTGAGCTTCATTCTTGAGAGAAGAGTTGATCCAAGTGCATTTGCATTGAGTTCTTGCATCTAGAGGCACTTGGGCATCGTTGTGAGACGATGGGTTTCCTTTTGCTCTTGGAGACACCGCTCCTAGCCGGCTTGGTGTTTTGGTGGAGTTGTTGGCAAGATGAGGAGATTGTTTCTTGGCCACC
This sequence comes from Hyparrhenia diplandra, assembly GCA_015847255.1. Taxonomy (NCBI): domain Eukaryota; kingdom Viridiplantae; phylum Streptophyta; class Magnoliopsida; order Poales; family Poaceae; genus Hyparrhenia; species Hyparrhenia diplandra. The sequence continues at coordinate 189,293 of JADLZK010006747.1, forward strand.
TCCGGGCGAAATTGTGAGAGGATCACGCACTCCTCGTCGGGAAGACAAAGTGCAAGGAATACATTGCTCATGTCTTGGGTACCTCACTTGTGAGTGGTGTGTTGAGGCTAGCAAGGGCACCGCCTAGCTCAAACACCATCCTTGTGTTGGTCGGCACAACCGGAGACTAGCTTGTCGGTGTACAAGTGAACTCGGGTGAATAAATCGACTTGTTCATTGTCTCGGTGTTTGGTTCATCACCTTCGAAAGTGATTGATAGTTCATCTTCTTCCGGTGATTGGTTCATTGCCTCTACTAGTTGGTATATCGCTCTTACACTTATATTTACATTCCTAGTTTATATTGTGTGGAGAGCTAGCACTTGCCTTGTGTAGTTGTTCTTGCTAGCATAAGGACCATATTAGGATTGCTTACTAGATAGAGTAGTGACATAGACTTTGTGTGACTTAGAGATCATAGAAATATTTAGTCTTGTCACTAGAAGGCTTGCAAGACCACTAGAGCTAGTGCAAACCACTTAATCGCCATTTGTTATACTAACTTAGGGTTTGTTTAGTAAGTTTGTAGAAAATTTTTATAGGCTATTCACCCCCTCCCCCCCTCTAGCCATCTAGGACCTTACAATGGTCTAGGTTGGAAACACACTTGGCGTTTTCATGATTGATTTCTCATTCTTGAGTGTGAACCTGGTTATTTTTTATGAGCCTTCATGCCTGTCAAGTAATGAAACAAACATATTGATCACCAGATGACATGCATGTGCTCTGTTGTCATAGCCCCTGCTCTTGCATTGCATCCACCTATGAAACCATTATCCTTCAAGGATACAACACCGTAGACATGAAAATTCACAACAATTACAGTGAGATCAATATGTATAGAAAACTTCCAACATAATTTTTAGAAGTTATAGTTTTCTAAAATGTTGAACTATTCAAAGTTTTGATATTAGAATTCACTATTGTAGACGCACACTTGAGTTCTTGAAATCCTAAGCATGTGCTTTCAAAATTAAACTTGGCTAACTATTAATGACTTTGGGGATGGAAGATTTCTTAAAGGACGGTGGCATGAAGAGGATCAATAGCCACGACTATGGCTATTTGTGAACCTGCATTGAGTCATACCTCTAGGGGGCAGGGTTTATGGGAGGTCATTACATGTAACGAGATAGATCCTCCAGCGAGAGAGTGCTCTTTGCAGAAGTGGCGAATCAAGGGCGACAAGGCGATGTTTCTGTTGAAGAGGACAATCGAGGAGAAGCTAGTAGAGCATAGAGAAACTGGCTAAGCTATTCTTCACGAAAAATGGGTTGGTATCTGACAAGGAACTTTGAGTATTAGTCAATACTTTACAAAGGTGAAGATTATTTGTCGTGAGATATCTCAGCTTCACCTATAGGAGAAGGTCTATGACGACAGGATCATCATCAATGGCCTTAGACCTATGTATAATGAGTTTAAGATGCTAGCCAATGCAACTAATCCTAGTGGAGTTGGAGAATTTGATGGTTAATCAAGAGACTTTAGCCAAGCAAATGGGAAACATCACCTTGATGGAGAGATGAAGAGGAGGCACTCTTCATAAGGATGAAGCCTCCCTCAAAAGCCCGAGCAGAGACAAAGGAGTGGACAAAAATGGTAGTCCTTACCCAAAAAAGAGCAGTTATTTGGAGGGAGCTCAACTGAAGAGTGAAGACGGAGAAGAAAAAAATGATGGAGAGAAGAGAGGTGAGTGCTTCAATTGTGGTAAGAAAAGGCGTCTAGCTAGGGACCGCCAGATTCGTGAGAGACACTCAAAAGGCAATGTGGCTACTACAAAGGACATGGCACTTAGTGGGTGTCCTAGTAAAGAAGAATAGGATCTAGAATCAAGCATCACCATTCAGGTATGTCACTGTTTCACCTCCTCTAGTTAGTTTGCCTTCATGTAAAAAAGTGGCCAGGGTAAAACGTGGAGAAGACCAATGCAGAAATAAAGGCTTCAAATTACCATCAAGTTTCCGGTTTCATATAGTGAGAAGAATGAAGGGCTTAAGATGATGGGTAAGGAGTGGATCTCTACATAGGGACAAGAGAAGGCTCACAACGGTAAAGCACAAAGAGGGAATGTTGAATTATGACAATGCATGCTTGGAACATTCGAGAACATTTGGCAAGGTATATGAGAAAGTATATTTGCCATGAAAGAGTCTAAAACTTCTTTTTCATGGCAAAATAATTGAGAGTATAGAATCTAGATATTTATGCATGATAATAAATATTTAGTCTAGATATTAGAAAAAGTAGAATCTAGAAGACTCTTCTCACGATTCAATGTTAGACCGAGAGAATATAAAGCCAAGGTGAGTACAATCTATATCTAGGAGTCTTTCACTCTACTTTTCTAAATTGGCAGACCAACTCTAATAGAAAGTCTAGCATTGCTACGACACACTTATTTGTAGAACTAAAATTATCTATCGAGCATTCAAAAGGGAAAAGAAACTTTGGTTTATGTAAAATCAGAAACATGTTGAAGTACTTGTCCCAAAAGAATTTTTGCCACTTTAGTGCTTCGGGCCGCACCTAACTCTACTCCAGTCGCCCTTTCAACAAATTTCAATATATTTTAAGTTTCTCCGTATGACTAAAGATTTGGATTGAGTGTAACTAATATTAAAGTCTTTACTTGTTCACCTATAAGCATATATGTCAAGAAATACTTATAATTATATAGTTCTACTCTTATATTTTTGGACTAAAAGTAGATGAATATTTTATTACCTAAAGAAAACTGGGAGTATTTCTCCTACTTTGTGCGATATCAAGCATTGAACTTTCAGACAAGTCGGATCTTGCGCGGATACGGATGGGCAAAGCGGGGAGCCTCGCCTCTCGGCATTTACCACGGATCGGTAGTATTATACGTTCTCGGCATAGAGCTTTGTTGTGGCTTCCACGCACGCCAAAATGCTACTTTGCGAAACCCAGACCTTTGGGTGATTTATTGCACTTGAGTGGCTCAATTTGCTCAAGCTTTGCTTATACATAACTCAGCCCCGCGCGCTACTCGCCTACTCCTTATCATCTCACTACCCATTATATTTACTCAGCCCCTATTCCTTCTCTTCATTTGGGGTTCTTTGAAGTGAAGAAGCCCTTTCTGCATATTCCACAAGCTACCCGGCAGCCGGCTGCGGATCAAACAAATGTATGTACTTGAAGAGTTCGATGGGGTTCCTCTTGTACCTTCCTTCGGTGGTAGTTCGATGGCGGTGGAGCTCTTTGGGCGCAGGTCGCCATGCGGCGCAAGAGCTGCTTTGGGTGGCCGCCACCACTAGAGCGACATGCGTTTACAAACCGCATCGGCGCCGGCCGGCGTGTCCGTGTTCTTTGCCCGTGCTTTCACCTCCAATTTCTTGCATTACGCTCTCATGTCCTCTTCCTCCTGCCTAGGCACTCTGCTTTTCTCAATTGTTCTCCTCCTTTTTCAATCGCACCACCTCCTTGCGGGTAGCTGCATCAATGTTGTTGTGGTGCATTATGTTGTGAGCAACATATGTTGTTGACATGTATGTTGTTGCGGGTATGACTCAAGATTTGGATTGAGTGTAACTAACATTAAAGTCTTTGCTTGTCCACCTGTAAGCATATATGTCAAAAAATACTTATTTGTATTAAAAGTAGATGAATATTTTATTACCTAAAAAAAACTGGAGTATTTCTCCTACTTTGTGCGATATCAAAAAGTCCATCCAAGGCTCGATAGTTGTCATATGCAAGAATTCATACATTAAAGCCACAACGACTGATCTTATGAGGGGTTGTATGTCCTGGGAAAACCTCGGTTGTAAAATTAAATTAAGCAGATACAATAAGCATAAACTTGAGAGAAGAACTAGACCCAATACTAAGCACCAAAATCAACAACTAGGTGCGGAATTGACCATATATGTATTACAAAAAAATGTCATCAAAGTAAAATATTGACAATAACATAAGAAGCCAATAGACTAAATCTATACCAATCCATAAATTGTAGTGAGGTCATCATACCCGTCGTCTCCTCACCTCTTATTCATGGTTTGTATATGGATTCTTGTTGATTTAGGGCAGTGGCACTAGACTTTGTCGAGGCGATGGTGTTCATAATTGGATACAATAAGCTAGCAAGGCAATGCAAGATATCATTCTTCCTTTCTATTGTATAAATCAGCTTTTTGATGGATAATTATAAAGGTACAGTGTTGATTTTCTTGCAGAATTACTATATATGAACTTAGTCATAATACAGTTCATTTTAGCACTCGATCGAGGATTGATTAGTGATTTCTAGAATATATCAGGTTTAGGATGGAAGAAGAAAAATCGCCAATTATACAAAAACACACTGAAACATGTTTGCAAACATGAAAAAGTTGATGAAACCTTTACAACAGTAAAAACACATTTTTGGGCTGTTAATAAGCGTCATCGGAATTGAAGTGTGTCTTATTTTTTTTTTTGAGCCATTCTAAAGTTTTATACATTCTATCTGCGTGTTGAGCAACTAAAGGAGCTACTTGAAAAGAGTTTTGTTCTGGTTTTTGATAATCCATATTCTCACAATTTGCTTGTGGGTATAAAATTAGTTATCTCATTTCTTTGTCTTGAATGGTTGTATTATCGAAACTGAAAGAATTTATAACCAAACCCTTGTTGTCTTTTATATTATTTTATCAACTTTTCATAATAATGTTATATTCTTTTGAGAGTGGCCTGAGATTATATATTTATCGGTGATAATTTGGTAGAAAGGGTCTAGAAAATTTTCGAAAATAGACTTGAGAAACAACACTTTGCTGCCTTTTTTGGAAACGAGGGGGCTCGGACTATACATACCCCCTTGTCGGACTATCCGCAGGTCATAGGAAAAGACAGCGGACGGATGCAGGAAAGAATGCTACTGACTTCGAGTGTACGGAGACTAGGCCATGAGAGGCGGACTGTCCAAGGGTCAATCTCGAATAACAACTTCACGAAATGTTCTTTGGACTCTCGGATTAGGCCTAGCTGGACTGTCCATCGGCTAGGATTCTGGAAAAGGACTTCCTGCGAAGCTCCTAGACTCCTCGAAACTACAGGTTTGGACTGTCCGCAGGCCAAGTGCGGACTGTCCGTGGTCCAAGTGCGAACTGTCCATGACTCCCAGGACACCAAGAACAGCCCCGCGATTTCTTAGCGATTTTCAAACCGCTTCACACCAAATTGTCAAGATCTCTCCCAAATTGGAACCTCAGGTCATAAAATTAACTCTAGATGATCTAGGCATGTAGGTGACCATATTCCCCAAGAAAAATTCGTTCCATAGCAAGCAAATCGACGACAAATACAGATCGCGGGAAAGAATGACTTTCTTGACACAAGAACACAAAATTGCTTGAATTCGAGGACACAAGAGGATTCATCCAAATTCCTTTGGTGAATCACTTAGTTTCTTAGTCATGATCAAATCAACACAACAAGAACGAGCTCAAACGATCCATGGACAAGAGAATCGGATCGGGAAAGTGGGAGGAGAAAAAAGTGATGAAAATAGCAACTCAAGAACTCAAATCACAACACAATAAACACATGATGCATCGATCTAAAAAGCCCAGAGGGCATGCACACACTAAGGGGTGTGCTTCCTACGAACACAAATTACAAAATAGTTGTCTGGACCTCTCCCACTCAGAGCAACTACAGACTGGGAAACTCTAAGGATGAACTAGAAACTGGAGAGGCAACCTGAGATGGAGGGATGCCCTCTCTATTTATAGTCTTGGTCAGAATGACAATCCTACTCCTACCGATACATGTGCCAATACCGAATAGCCAGGGGCATATTGGTCTGACCCGAGGATATATACTGATCCAACGACCACCGCGCCTTCTCACCGGTAGCTTCGCTTCGACGCGAACTCCCCGATGCCACCCACGTGTCGTCCTTCCGCATCGGAACCTCCGCCCAGGTTTTGAGGCCCAAACCCACGAAACCAGCCGCCCGATGGTTTTGAGGCCTAAACCACCAAACCGCTTGCGAGTAGCACGCAGCGTGCGCGTCCCCCACGCTCCGACACGTGTCACCATTGTCCTCGACCACCCGGGCGCCAAGTCTTCGAGCTGCCGCTTTCGACTTGCACGTCCGCCCGTCTTGACTTTCGATCGACACAGTCCTCCGCGTGTCCTCACACTTGTCGATGTCCCAAGTGTCAACCACCACGGCTGGCCACCCGGTGCTCCTAGTCCCTCGGTCCAAAGTCTCACGTCCGCCCTTCACGGCTCTAGGTCCATCGGCACGGCATGCCCTCCTTGCACCTCACGGTCGACCACCATCTTCGAGCTCCACACCTACACAACACAAGCCGAGAGACAACGTCAACCGACATACCACGTGTGCTGGGGTAAGTGTAACTGAAGTAAAGAGAAAGAAAATAGAATGAAAATGCTAAGTGTTATTAATCACTCATCATAACAAGTGAACACAAAATGGCTAATCAACCATGCGTTCGCAATATATATGGTATATCTTTATTTGCTTAGGTTGTCGTTATTATATATAATATTTAACTCCCTACATTCTCATATAATAATGCTTTAGAGCTGCTACGTGGATATGATGATGATTAGGTTATCATCATCATATCTTTGTTTGAAGCTGCTACGATACAGAGACCTGCATGATTAGGTCCATCATTCCAATTAGGATAGATAGGTACATAGTATATATATGGTTGCATGCATATGCAATGCATGTTTGCTTTATACTGGGGCAATCGGTCGATGGATCGACTGTCACTTTTATGATCCGATCCCCGTGGATCGGTTTTCAGTATTTATTCATTCATATATGTTGCTAGCTTAATTATTTGTTAATACTAGTTAGTTGTGCTACTGCGATCGACACTCATCACAAACTACTGTATGACGAGTTAATAAAATCGATCATCAGGTGAAAGCTAATAAGCTAATAAGCGAGAGCAGAAAACTTACCCATCGACATTATTAACTCCTCGCGCTTTTAGTTTCTTTATTTCTTAGACGTTATTATTTGTTTATGTACTCCGTATGTATGTATGTAGGGTCGATATAAGTATATATTAATCTGCTACTGCTATAAATTGCTTTCGCGAAAGAGACGATAATAAAGAAGCTAATTAAGATTGAGTGATGCTGGTGGCAGTGCAATTCTATCTGCATGATGCATGCATGCCATGATATATAAAAACCAAAGCAACAGTAGTTGAGTATGTGTGTATACAGTAGCAACAACTAGTAGAGCTTTTGTCACCTTTAAACTTAGATTATTTCTTTTGAGATGCTGCACATATTGTACACACCAACTAGAATTGAATCTGTGTTGCGAAACATAATATTGGGGACTCTTGATCCCGTTATTGCAACATATGTAATCCCTCCGTTCATAAATATCTATCGTTTATACGCTTCAAAAAAAACTTCAATTAAATGTATATTAAAAATATTAAAATATTTATTATACACAATTGGTATCATTGGAAAGATTTTTTTAAGCTAGTCTTTCAACAAATTTATTTGATCGAATATACAAATATTGCATGTATTTTCCATAAATAGAATTAAAATTGTGGCACGTACACCAATAACTACACATAAAAAGGGGCCGTGGGAATACTAGCGGTCAGGTACACAGGAGCTGGTAGCTGTAGTGTAGTCGGTATATGATAATGATAGTAGCAACAGGAATATAATGCATGGATGGCGTCATACTACACAACAAGTCTAACGAACCATCATTAGTTACGAATGGTTAGGTAGTGATTAGTGAATCTCAACCTCTAGCTTTTGCACCACCAGTGTATGTATGTATATACAATATTCTGTGTGTTGAAGAAAAAAAAATACAATATTAATTGATGATTCCAATATGTATCTCCTAATGCTGAGCAGACATATGCATGGACATATATATGGTGTCAGCACAACTAACCAATATCGGGATGAGCAGTCAGTCACCTGCAAGTATGCAGTAGTTAGTCATTGCTTCCTGCTGACATTTTCATCGTCGATCGTCGTCGTCGTCGTCATCAGTATGAAAGCAAGAGAAAGACGGCGACGGTTCACCACACCGACAGTAATCAGTCATCGATCGGCTAATATAATTAGAAGCTAGCTAGCTATATAGTATACTTGCAGCTGGGTCATCTAAGCACGCTCTTTCAGTTCTTTCTCATCTCATCGATGGATCCACATAATTGTTGTCTATACTCCGTTGTCCGCATGCTACCATCTGTGTAGATCGCACTACTGCAATGCATGCCACAGTCCGGCCACAGGTTGTTTTGTGAACGTACACACGCCAATCGAACGTGAGATCTGGTTCGTCGTCCAGACAAATAAAAGATGCATGATCCAAACCACTTGATGTAATCATGTACGTGCCTGTTAAAAGGATGATCTAGATTAGGTACATACGTACCCGCCTACATGCGTCGTCTTTGCCTAATTAATTTGATTTGTTTAATGTGTTCTATTTTAGTTCATGTGTCTCATAGGATTAAGGATGGCAGCGGATCGGGTTCGGGCGGGTAATCCGCGGGTTTTCGGGTCCCAGCGGGTTTGGGTTTGGGTACGTTTTTCACCCATATTTTTCGGGTTTGGGTTCGGGTTTGGGTTCGGGTTCGGTTTCGGGTTTAGTATTCCACCCGTGGATATCCAATGGATACCCGAAATAAATCATTTGAATTAAAAACTATGTTTTATAATATGTTAATAATAATTTGTTTACTTAAATTATTAAATTTATTCAAAGTTGACTCATGAAAATATTTATTATTTGTTGTCTCTTGTTTATAAATGTGAATATGTGTATATATATCCGCGGATAATCCCGGGGTCTGTGGGTTTCGGGTATCCACTCGGGTTTCGGGTATCCGTTCGGGTTTGGTACCAGCGGGTTTTTGGGTTTGGTGTTGGATTTCCACCCGAATCGGTTTTGGGTTTGGGTTCGGGTTTCGATTTCGGGTTTCGGGTTTGGGTGCACGGAGACTCCACCCGATCCGAACCCGACCCGTTGCCATCCTTACATAGGATTAACGCTTTTGCTAGGTACAGTACAGTCCAACACCAAACCCGGCCCCACCCTCCCGGGCGACCTTCACTACTGCTCTTGGATCCCATTTGAAATGCGTTTTTATTTGTGGTTTAAAATAAACCGATTCATGTGGTTGTTGGAGCTAAGCGCGAATCCATGACCTCATCGCGAATTGGCTTGAAGCCCAATGGTAGGACGGTCCGGTGGGGACGCTACCCACGGGGGTTCAAATCGATGCTCACACTTTTTCCCGAAATTTTCCTAGGATTTTCGGCATTATGCATTAAGTGGTAAACGACGTTCCGTCGGCGACGAGGCGCCAATGGTGACTTCAAGAATCTCAGATCTGCGGGTGCTCGGTCCTTCGGAGGCGCTCATAGGGGTAGGGTTTGCGTGCGTATGTTCATAGGGGTGAGTGTACGTGCGTGTTTGAGAATTAATGTCTGCGTTGTGTCATTGTCAAAAAAAAAAAAAATCCATGACCTCATCAAAACGTGTCAATTTTACTGTGGGTGCAATTTAATAAATATAAATATAGAAAATAGCAAATATCTCTTCTAAAACATGTAAACCTACGTCTTTGGATGGCGTGACTCTACGCCGGAGGATATCCACGTCAGTGTCATGGCGACACCAACGTGTCCAACACATCACGCGTTAAGAGTATGGCGTGACCATAGCAACGAATTGCAACGGATCATGAGAGCTTTTTTTTTTTAACAACAAACATAATTATATGAAGAAGCTTTGCATTTTGACAAAAGATGATAGTCCTGGAAGTTTGTGTGAAGGTCTTCGCTCTCCAATCTGGGGGGTTCTTTGCAAGTTGAGTGTTGATCGTTTGTACTAGCACCTGTGAGTCGGAGAGATAAGTGACATTGCTCATATCTAGGGAGTCCGCTACCAAGGTCGCTAGAGCTAGAGCAGCTGCTTCAGCCATGAACACCGAAGTTATGCCGGACGCTTGAGCTTTGATGTAGATATAGTCATTTCTTGGTTACCCTGCGGTTTGGCAAAGAAAACTCCGATACTTGCTGTTCTGGGCATTGGATGGTGCTGGTCAGGAGTGATTGCAGCATCGGTGTAACATCTGATGCCGTCAATGAGGGCCGTTCCTGGAGAGGGTAGTGCCTGGCTGCAATATTGGACGTGGCAAAATAGAGGTGCTGCCTTGAATTGTAGGAGCCTGGTGTGATGTTTGAAGCTGCAAGGCCGGCGTTGGAGTAGCCATGTTGGTCGGATTGTTGAGGTTGCACCTGATCGTGGATTCGTGGGCAGGGCCGTACCTACGATTTGGGAGGCCCAGAACGAAACACGTTTGGAGGCCCTAAAATTTATAAAGAAAATAATATAACACTAATAATTTAACTCCATTATTACTAAGTAGTAATTATATGATGGGGGAAGCCAAGGGCAAGGAGTGGACCGTTGGCACTCAGGTGGCCTGCGCACTGCCATGCCCATGTGAATTAGGATGATGCATGGGCCAAGGCCATACTTGCTACTGCTTTGCTACTTAGTATAAAAATTTTGGAGGCCCCAACAATTTGGAGGCTCAGAACAGGTGCACACTTTGCACCTAGTAATCTACGGGCCTGTCGTGGGTCGTCGTATCTGCAATGTTAGTAATAGTGGTGGTGCTGATGAACGCAGCAACAGCGTGAATAACTTGCGTGGGGCTCCAAGATTTACCCTGAAAATGTTTGTCATTCCTTGCTTTCCATATGTACCATAGAGTGATAAGAATTTTAGCAAATTCATCTTTGGTTAAAGAATTAGGCATGACATGAGGCAAAATAAGTTGTATACCATCAGGGTCAGAGGGTGGGTTATGCAAGTTAATGGTGGGTACAAAAGTTGCCCGAACAGCTCGGGGAAGGTGGCAGCGAAAAAAGAGGTGGGCATCATCTTCAATAAGACCGCAAGAAGCACAGTTAGGTTCAATGTTAGGAGAGTACCTGGAGCTTCGATGTGCGGCTCAAGTGACTAGTACGTCGTCGCTCTAGCTGCACGCATTGGGTTTTGATGATATTGCTGGTACGTGCTGTACATGTGTGGGAAATTAAACTTGTCATGTGCTGAACATGCATTTACTATGTACCAGCTTAGCAAATCCGTTGGATAACTAATATCTAACCAACACGAGAATATATAGTACAGGACGATGTTACATCTCAGCTCCATCATCAATCGATAGGGAAACTCGATCAGTACGGCTTCAAGATTGCCGCACTGTTCTCCATCTCTCTCGCGTCCTGTTTTCCCCTTTTATTTTTTTATTTAGGAAAAAAAAAATCAAGCAACACCATTTAATTTGATGCAACAATTAATATTATTAATAATAATATAATTGAAACCGGTACTATTGCTAATGCTATAGCTTTCGTTTGTATTAGTAGCGTTTTTTAGTTATTATTAATGAACTAGCGTAGTATGTAATATTGTTTTGAGGGACCGTGTTGCTTGTGGGACTATTGTTTTGTTATTTATTTGTTGATCTCTTGTCTAATATAAGTTAGGAAACAAGCTTTGTGTTATTATTAGTTTTCTCTACGCTGCCCCACGTCGGCGTCGGTACAGCCGGGCGCGCTCTCCACAGCCCGGCCCATGGGACGTGCGGACTTCTGAGTCCACCCCACCTTGTCTACCGATTGGTGGTCCGAGATTTGTGTGCAGGTAGAGTTGGCTGGGCCAGCTGACATGCCGGGCAGGGTGGAGCTCTCGAGCCTGCGCTCCTGACCGCCCCCGGGCGACCTCCTCAGCAGAGTTTGGGCATCTGGCTGCCCCTGTTGCGACGCCGTCAATGCTTGTATCCGCCTCTGATGTGGCACCCTCAGTGACCAATCCTTGTTGATGATGCAGACGAAGGGGTCGATGGTGGGGGCTCAGTTCAGAGGCAGATCGACAAGGTGGTATGCCTTCCTTTCCAGACCCCGATCTTGCATAGCCGACCAATTAAAGCCGAGGCGTGCGCATACACCTGTCTCCATTCACACCCTCAGGAGGAGTGGTCGCATTGCGGCCAAGCCAAGGGCGCCCAATGCTACGCGGTAGGCCCAGATCGTGCTGCTAAAGAAGATGGGAATTCAGGTGAAGGAGAACGTTGTTGATAAGGACATCGAGGCCAATCTCATAAAGGAATTCCGAGGTGAAATGTCCTTTAGGAAGCAGAACGTGCTCCAGGTGCTACTCAATGGCGAATTCAACCCCACGACGCTCGACCTCAACATAGCCGGGTTGGGTGATGGCATGACGTGAGTTGTACCTCTATTGCTGTCGCAAAGCCTTTTTCATGTAATCAGCTACGTGTTTGGTTGTTCCGGGGGTTCGGTAATCGTTTGACTACCGTTTTCCCTCTCTTACTGTAACAAAACTCCCTTCTGCTTAATAAAATATGTGTCATTGGCGGCATCACAAAAAATTAGTTTTCTCTACTGTTTGGGTCACCTAGCTAAGAACTAAAATTTATCTGTTGACTAAAATTTAGTTGGGCTAATGTGTACGTGTCTAAAGTTTAGACTTGTATTTTTTTCATACATGGAGTAAAACCAAGTTTTTTTTTTTTTTTTTTTTGACAAAGACTCATGTGCAACTCTTAGTCAATATACAAGTTCACATTTGCTAACTACCGAACTAATTGCTAGCTGATGGGTTCTAAGCATTTGCATTTGTAGTCTATCTGTCTGGTATTTAGGATCAGTAATGTTTAGTCCATGACATCCAAGCATAGTCCACTGTTGATATATAGTGTTTAGTAATGCTTCTGCACAGTACTAGTTTTATTTTTGGGTGTTGTATCTACCAATGCAATTCATGCAATGCAGGCACTGTTGTTAGTTGTTACGCTGTTGAACCCAACAACAGTAGTAGTCACGCATTCAGACAGTTTTCATCAGGGCGGCCGGCCGGCTAATAACTCCTCATCGATCCTGATTACTGTACCCTCTCTTAATTCTTTACTACTCACAACCTGCATTAGGCATCGGAACCACCGTTCATTCATTGCATGCAAAATCTAACTTTCTACGTACATGTGTACGTGGTTCTTATGTACAGGTGGTTACTTGTGGTACCTCCACAGTAACTTTTTTATTACTCGGATCACTCACTCCCAATCTTTTTTTAGGTTCGTTAACCGTGTACAGCTGAGCTGATTTGACTACCCTGTAGTACATTTGTATGGGAGCTCATTTCATACTTAGAGCATCTCCAGCAGTGCTACCTAAAACAGACTACCTAAAACTAAATTTAAGTAGCTACCCAACTCCAGACTACCTAAATTCTGCTCTCAACTCCAGCAGTACTACCTAAAACTGACTACCTATTTTATTTTTTCACAAATACATGTTGCCCCTCTATGATCTTCATTTCTCCTCTACACTTTATCCAAAAGCATTGCAATAAAAAAATAATGCTCATAATTCAAACGTAGGGTACTACAATGTTCAAATAGTAGGATTCACAAAGTTTCTGAAAAACAGTAGGGTACTACAATGTTCAAATACAACCATATTATCAAATAAATCTAAATCATCATGAAGTAGGGTACTACGATGCACCATGACGTGCCCACAAATGCTCCATCAAATCATCACGAAGTTTCTCATGAATTGTTCGGTCTTCAATCTCATTATGTATACGCAAGAAGTCATTCAAAACAAGTGGGTTACGTTGATAATCCTCTGGCCTCAACACCTCACCATCACCTTGGTCATAGTCAAAATCCTCTTCCTCGGCCCCCCTCTCATTTTCTATGATCATATTGTGCATAATAACAGCAGCGGTCATGATGTACCAAATGATTTCCTTGTCCCACATCCTACAAGGACCTCTCACCATGGCAAATCTAGACTGAAGAACTCCAAATGCTCTCTCTACATCCGTCCTCACAGATTCTTGTGCTTGTGTGAAGTGGATTTTTTTGTTGCCTTGGGGGTTTCGAAAACTCTTCACAAAAGTAGCCCATGCAGGATAAATACCATCAGCTAGGTAGTATCCCATAGTGTACTTGTTTCCATTAACAAGGTACTCAACAGGAGGAGAAGTACCACTTTTTAACCTTTGGAAGAGCGGTGATCGCTGCAATACATTGACTCATCAAGCTCAAGATAAGGGCATCATCATCAGACTCATCATCAGACTCTAACAATTGGTTCAAAATGTTGTCTTCGTCGCCATCAAACAAAACCATCTACAGATTTCAATTCAGAGTTTCAGTTCACTAGTTCAGAGTTTCAGAAAGTTTCAGTTCAGAGATTTGTACCGTGCAAGAATCTTGGGGCACCGATGGGAGCTGGGTAGGGGACCTGGAGGTGGAAGACGGCGTGCCACGGCCGGAGCAGCCGCGGACAAGGCGTGGCCGGTGTGGAAGTTCCCTGGATGGATCCGGTAGACGCGGTCGGGGCGGATTTGGGCGTCTGTGGTCGGGCGGATCGGGCGTCTGCGGCGGGCGGATCGAGCGGATCTTGGCGTGGCGAACGGCGGCCGGCGTCGCCGGGCGCGGCCGGGATGGAGGAGGTCCGTCGCCCGGTGCGGCGCGGGATGGAGCAGCGGCCGACGTCGCCGTGCGGCGAAGAGGAAAGGAACCGGGGCGGGTGCGGCCGGAGGAGGTTCGTCGAGGGCGGATGCGGCTACGGAGGACTGAATCCGCCCGCAGCCATGGCGCTCGCACGCCGCGGCGCGGCAGAGGAGGAGCGACGCAGCTTGTTGTCGGGTCGGGCGGCGGGGTCGGGCTTCCGTCGCGCGTGAGCGTGGGAGAGAAAAAAAGTCGAACAGTTTTTTAGGTAGGCAGTGCTTGGCCCAACGGGAATAGGTAGAGGAGGGGGAGTTTTAGCTAGCCAACAAATTTGTTGGGTCAAATAGGTAGTCTGCTGGACCTGTGTTTTTTGCCCCAACTACCTAAATTTAGGATAGGTAGTCCTTTTGGGTAGCCTGCTGGAGATGCTCTTAGACTGGATCGAATTAAGTACTCTACTAATTAAGAGCGGCGTGTGTATAATATTCCGCCGTCCACGCTGAACATCGCTTCTCAAAAATCTCAAATAATTACTAAACACGTACTACTAAATTACTAATAGATGTTATATTACTTTGGGATTAATTTCTGCTGATCAGCAGCTCTGTTGCTGCTGCATGCTGAGATGGCATCAATCTTTGCTCATCACAAAGCTTGCACTGCAGTGCATTTGAATTTAGGAATCCAACTGCACGCAAAGAGAGCGTGTCAACGAGCTTTAATTCTGTCTGTCTCCAAGCATCTAGTATATAGATATTCCATTCCATTGGCTTATGTATAAAATATGATATAATAATATTCTATTTCTATGCACCGGCCACCTGTCTCAGAAAAACCGTCCCATTCAAGCGTGGTCTGATACTATTAAAAAAAATTGACTGAGTATATTGTGAGCGTCAAATCTGAAATCTTCCATACAAAAAATCGAATCTTTTCTGTATCTGCTCCACAATTTGATTAAGCAGCAGTGTTTAATCTATGAAGTGGCCCTCTTCAACTACCGAGAGCAAGCGAGCGAAGCAAGCCTAAACACAAATGAATGAGGTTAGCTGATGCATATGTATCAAGCTCTGCCTTTTAACTTGCCACCACTTTCCTTTTCCCATATATTTTCCCATGTCAGCATATATATATTTATATATATGTACACTTACACATTTTTATATATATATACACCGTGGGCTTCACCTCTCCCCTTCTTGCTTTCCCCACACTGAAGCAAGCAGAGCAGCAGCAGCTGCTTCTGACTTGTGACTTGTGACAGCAGCGAGCAGCCTACCGCGTGCGCGAGAGAGACAGGGGCGGCCATGGACGTGGCCGTGGCGCTCGCCTTGCTCTTCTTCTGCGTCCTCCTTGTGGCCTCCGGCGCCATCGCCTGCCTCCTCATCCGCCACTGCCTCGCGTCCCTCCGCCGTCGTCGGCCCTCCACCGACGCCGCCGCCGACCTCGAGGCGCGACCACCAGCAGGAGGAGCAGCCAAGCAGCAGGAGCAAGCGTTACTAATAGCCGTCAAGAAGGAGAAGGAGTCGCAGCAGCAGGCGGCGCCGCGGCGTCTTGCCTGGCGGGAGGTGGAGGCGCTGACCGGCGGCTTCGACGAGTCCGCCGTGGTGGGCCGCGGCGGCTCCAGCGCCGTGTACCTCGCCAGGCTCCTGGACGGCTCCCCATCGCCGTCAAGGTGCACCGCTGGTGCGGCGGCGAGCGCCGCCTGCGCGCGTTCCGGCAGGAGCTCGACCTGCTCCGCCGCCTCCGCCACCCCAACATCGTCGCGCTCCTCGCCTACTCCGACGACCACGGTGAGTCCACGCGTGCGCGCCTTGCTACTATTCATCACTTCTTCTTTTTTTTTTTTTTTTTTTCCTTTCCATCTCACTGCACAAAAATCATTATTAGTCTTTCACTCCACGCTTACGCTACTTTGGTCTGCTCGAACCTACTGTCCTTGTTGCTTGTTTTAACTTTTATTTTTCTTTTACGATTTTATTTTCATTAAAGATAAATAAATAGATACTCATACATAATTAAAGATAAATAATATAAAAATAGATACTCGTAGCTAGATAGATATAGATAGATAGATGATACCTACCAATTCATACACCTTAAATAAACATATAGTACCAAATATTTTGACATTAAACTTTGGTTACATGTTGGCAAATTATATTAGAAGGAGAAATAAGCTATTAGTAATTTGGATTTGATATGGCATGCATTGACTTTCTTTACACTTTACTTAGTACAGGACATGATTGAAGTCAAGCTTACACATCTTATATTTTTTTTATCAAAGTAGAGACCTAACAAACCAAGGAGCTTACACATCTCATGATTAGTCAATAAGCTTACACGTTTCTTTTATCAAAGTAGCGACCGAGTAACAAACCAAGGAGAGAGCTTTAGACTTTTCCTTGGCAAATGAAGGGGCTTTAGTTTGGACTTTAGCAGCCTTTAGTCTCTAAATAAATTAAAATGCATAAATAAATAAATTATTTACAAATTGCAAAAGAAATAAAAAAGTGTTGCCACCACAGTGAGTGAGGAGGAGTGAATTGTATATGCAGTGCACGCGTGACATCACTTTACTCCCTACCTACTACCTAACGACGAGACGAGAGAGCAACGGCTACACCGCTATGGTATGGCGCGTATCGTATTTACTCGTTTTTGTACGGCCACTCCCCCACCTCCTCTCGTCAACCTGCACTTGTTCAGCTTGGTCGTCGCTGTCACCTTTTTTTTTTTTTTTCCATTGTCAATTCACTTTCACTTTCACTACGCGGTGAAAACATGTTCTATGTAATCACCCATGGAGATGTGATAAACTAATGACTGTTGTTACTGCAGAGGAAGAGGGCGCGCTGGTGCTGGAGTACATCGCCGGCGGCACGCTAGCGGACGCGCTCCACGGCGCGACAGCGTCGACGGGGGGCGTCCCACCGTTACCGTGGGCGCAGCGCATGCGCATCCTCCACGACGTGGCGTGCGCGCTGGAGCACCTGCACGACGGCGGCTCCACCGCCGTGGTGCACGGCGACGTGTCGGCATCCAACGTGCTCCTCGACGGCGGCACGCGGGCGCGGCTCTGCGACCTGGGCTCCGCCTGCGAGGGCTTCTCGGCGGCGGTGGCGCCAGCGCGCGCAGGCGCCGTGGCCGTGGGTTCACCGGGCTACGCCGACCCCTTCTTCCTCCGCACGGGCATCGTGTCCAGCAAGTCCGACGTCTACGGCTTCGGCGTGCTCCTGCTCGAGGCCGTCACGGGCCTGCCGGCCGCCGGCAGCGGCGACGCGACGTCCGGCGGGTCCGGTGAGAACCTCACGGCGCGGATCCTGCCGCGCGTCGGGGGCGCGCGGCGGGGTCGCGGGGCTCGTCGACGCCAGGCTCATCGGGAACGGCGGGTACGACGAGGGAGGAGGCCAACGACGTGGCCAGGCTCGCCGTGGAGTGCGTGGCCGCGCAGCCCGGGCTACGGCCGTCCATGGCGCAGGTGCGCGCCGCCATCGCGGAGAAGGCGGCCAGGTCCATCGCCAAGGCGGGTTACGGTCACCATATCCAGCTCAGCAAGCTGCTCGAGCTCACATGATTTCTCGTTTAATTTACTCTCCCATTTATTTCTCCGATTTGATCGATCCAGCTTCCATTGTGTTTAGAGCAGTTAAGACGTCTTAGCTTTCATGTGTTGTCATGTGTGTGTTCTTGTAGCAAAAGTAAATTCTTGTCCTTGATGTCGTTTACTCCTCGAGTTCTCTATTAGGCTAGGATTGTAAGAAAATGGATTGTGCATTGGAGAGGAAGAGGGACTTGAGATTGACCTGGGTGAAATGTAAATATGGGATGCGTTTTCTTTCCTCCATAAGAGTACTAGAGTAGAGTAATATAAGGACGTGTTTGAGAGGGTTGTCTGTTCTCTCTGGCAACAAATTAGCTACAAAACGTGATTTCATCGTCCCCACATTGTTTTAATTAAGAGAAAAGTCAGTGAACTCGTGAAGAGCTGTTCCAAACGGGGCCAAAACTTTGTTTGGTCGATCCAATGAAGCACCAAACACAATGATCTCACTAGGAATATTATCGTATCGGCGCTAGCTTAGCTACCTCAATGATTGAGTGATGATGTGCAGGCAGAGAGGCAAGGGAGCATTCAGGTTGTGGTCGGGCAGGGCAGTTTTTGAGGACCGGACCAGCCAGCTCATATGTGCAGCACATACACCTATGATTGTTGGAAAGATTTGCTCCGTGTGTGTGTTAGCCGGAATGGATTGGTCCTGCGGATCCATGTTCTTGGTAATTTAGTGCGTGCTGTCAGATAGCGAGAGAGTTTCCTGGACCACACCATCCAAATCCAAAACAAAATGCTTGCAAAACACTCCTACTAGCACGGTAGCACCAATATTTCTTCAAGTTTGGAGTTGCAACTGGAACAAGGATTCATCGTTAGCACAGGGTACATGCTCCTGGGATACTCTGCAGTACAATTGTCTTCAGTACCCTGCAGTCTGCACCCGTCAGTAGTCGCAGCACAAGACTGAAATGATGCTGTTTACCATTCACACCTCTGTATAAGTACGTAAATGACGACATCAAACCTTACAAGCCTCTGCTCCATATATTCACAACTGTAGATACATTATTATTCATCTATTTCAGACCCAAAGGTTTACTAGACACGAGCATAGTACTACTCACAGTTTTCATTTGAGATTACATACATTATTATTCATCTATTTCAGAACCCAAAGGTTTAGACGCAAGCATAGTACTACTCACAGTTTTCATTTGAGAAAAGACGAAATATATTGTTTCATCGGTCGTGTTGTGTGGAATATCATTCAGCTTCAATGTTACAGGGTCAATTACCAAAACAGAGAATTACAAGCAGGCAAAAAATGTTAATACAGGTCAAAGGATTTACAAAAGTGATGGTGTCAGCATCCTTGTATGTTTCCAGGAACCATGATGCTTGTCAGTTTTGATGTGGGCGATCCTGTCTGTTCTTTGCTTTCTTCATCTTTGCTTTGAACCTCAGTTTCAGTACCAGTGTCTCCATAGTGTTGACAAAGTTGCCGACTGCCATAACCACCAACAAGATCCCGCAAACTAGAACCTGGTAAAAAAGACAAACATGTGGCCTAAATTTCAGTTCAGGATAATTGACAAGTGCCATGTCAAGATCTATTCAAGACAGTTTGACCTATCCCTCCACCACCACCCGGATTTTCAAATATTGGGAGGCATTAAATTCCAGACAGCAATAAGTTCAATCAAGGGCCTAGTCAATTTAATCGTATCTGACATTTCAACAGTAAAATAGTGAAACTGTTAAATCATTCTTGCCTGCCATTCGGAGGCAAGCCCATGCAATGCAGTCTGAAGAAGCAAAACTCCAACATATGCTTCAAAACCCTGAAAACATGGACCAACCAGACCAGGTGCATCAGTGCAATAAACAAATGATATTTGGGCAATTAGACATGATTTATGCATGAAGCACCAACAACTTATTCTGGAGGGTGCAAGATGAGTGGCAACTCAGTTTAAGAAAAAAAAACAGGAGCTGTCATGATTCAAATTGCACACACCCAAGGTCACCACATACCTGTAATATGAAAAGGACAGGGATATAGCAACAAGAGCTGCCCCTCCACACCAGCTGTTTCTCCAGCGACAACATCCATTCTTTTAGCCTGCAAAGAGTAAATTGGGAGAGAAGTTAGGTTAACCATAAAAAAATATATTAGATAAACATGTGACACAATACTGACTCACAGGTTCACATTCTACCAATAAGCTCTTCCCACAAGATTAATTCACTGTCTGTTTCTTTTTAGAGTACTAAATCAAAGAAACATCTATTAACTTGAGTTGTTCTTTGTAAGCACCTAGTGAAGATCTCCATGCAACTAGTTTCATCAAATACACGTTTCCACTATGACACTAATAGAAATGGAGAATGTTCCTTGGTTTGAAAAGTGCTACATCATATACAAGGACCTTTTTGTAATTCTAGTTAGGGTCATGTTTGGAGTACTTATGTGGGAGGATACACTTATTCTATGTATTGAAATTATAAGTTTCCAATGACACAGAGGTCAGCTAGTTTCTTAAATTCAAACAAGACCTTACCTTTCCTAGAGCTATTCGAGTACGCAATCTTTGACGCTGGTATCTATTCTGTAGATGCATTGCAATGCCTTGCATGATTGCCCAACGCAAGAAAAAGTTGCACCCCCTCTGCAAAAAAAAGATTATTGTTTGAGTGCAGCATTAGGAGATTTACCGATTGATGCCTGCATCAGTGCTTCTTTCCAGAAAAAAGAGCATGTACCTGCTTGCTAGAACAATCAGGCTGTCCCTTTATCTCCCATGTAAGGCTAATAAGTGCCATCAGCATTGCTAGATAGTGGTGATATATCCACCTGAAAATGTAGCAGCAAATTATGATAGCAGAAGAATGCGTTGGAAACGAAATTTAATCAGGCGAACTAAACATGGCCAACAAATTATTTGACTTGAGAAACATTGAACCAACTATGTTTTATAAATGGACATTTGCAACTAACCTTTAATGCTCTAGTTAAAAATTTAAACATCTTAAGCAGTGAAAGTTTGGAGTGACAATTCCTTACCATGGGACGAATGTCACTTCCATTCGCAATTAATACATTCTCACTTTTAAAGCGCAAAGCTTGTGTACAGGTATAGTAACCAAGCCTAAAAAGCAGCAACACATTATTTAGATAGTTCATATTGGACGATGCAGTGATCAGCACAGACAAATTTTCAAGGAGTATCACAGTATCGACAAAAACCTGGTAAATTTGAACAGCCAATGCTGGAAGGCATCCATCCCATATCCACCATCTCAGTAGGAGGAGGATAGATGGAAACAACAGAAACTTGTAGGCAGTCCTATCCTGCCAATACAACAGGTTAAGACATCAACACCATTGGTGGGAGGAGGCATCATTATATTATAGTTTACAAGATGAAATATCAGTTCAGCGTGAAGATATAAGGATTACTTGGATTCAAAACCCCCAAAGTGTATTTTTTACACAACATTACAATGTGTTTTTGTACTAGCTAGAGGTTTATAAAATATAAATAGCTGCATCACACAAAGGGCTAGATGTTTCAACAGAAGAACTTACATAATTAGTTATGTTTACCCTGATGACTTGAGTTTCTCCAAAAATTTTGTACACAGTGGCACATTAAAGGTGACATATATTATACAAGTTTCATCATAATGCTTACAGAAATCAAAATTTATGACTACAAAAGGTGAAAATTTTAAGCTAACAATACTGCTGTTTCAGTTCTTGATATCATATCCGAAACCCTGCAACAAAAAAAGTCTTTCGAGCGACATTGAATGAGTATCTAAGCATATACCCTATAATTGTTGTACTCATCCTTGATTTTGAGCTTATCTTCTTTCCTCACCACCCGCACATTTACAGGGCCTAGAAACTTCTTAAGGAACTTCCCTGCATGTTCAGATGATAGTACATCGAAATTAACAAATCATGATCTGTCGTTAATAGTTAAACTTGACCCCAGAGCAAAACACTATATATGAAAATAAAACAAAGCTAACCATTCCTCTTGCTGGGAAGAAATGAAGCCACATCACTATCCGTGATTGCCACCCTGGCTCGCTCCAATTCCTCCCTCGACCTGCATCAAGTACAAATCTGAATTGTCAGATTAAAACAAAACAAGAGCAGAGGACCCCCATTAGCTCATTTTTAGACGATGCTTAGAGTTCTACAAGCCGTGACGTTTCAGTAGCGCACATTAATGTCCTTAGGCCAATGTATTGATATGATGTAACTGTCCCTACCAGGCTAGCACGCTGCACTACACACAACAACTTGCATGATCCATAGCCATGTAAATTAATTTCCAAACCAAAACGAAAGAAGAACTGAGGCCAGCGTGTGGCCGACCATTTGATTAATTAGCTCGAAATCGGATTTCAGGCTGTCATGTATTGAAGCCGTGTTATTTATTAACAGATTTTTTCCACAGCTTGCAGACAGACATAACACATTTTTGCACAGCATGTGAGATACAGACAAAGGTACCAGAATTGGATGGAATCTTATTATCCTGAAACATCCGAAACAGTAGTGGGGCGTCAACATTCCAGAGCGAGCATCATCGAGACAAGGCAACCTAACCAGTAATCCTACAGGTGGGCATCTCCAGGACATGCATGAGACGGGGAGCAAAGGATGGGATCACGGCGCAACTTTTGATGAAATCCCCGCCGCAGGGACATCGCTGAAGTAGGCATCAATCTAGTTGGGCAACGGCAAGCTAATCGCGATCTGAGATACGGGAGGAGCAACCGCGGTTTCATGAGCCAGACAGAGCCTGTCAGGAGGAGAGGTGGAGGGGGGAAGGCGAGGCGAGGCGAGGCGGACCTTGTCGAGCGTGGAGGGGTCGAGGGCGTGGAGCGAGCCCTGGAGGCGACGGACGTCGGCGTCGAGCGCCACAGCGCGGCGGCGCAGCGCGTCCTCCTCGGCGGCGCGGGTGGCGACGAGTGCCGCGGCCGCCTCCCGCAGCTCCCGCGCTGCCTCGGCCGCCGCCGCCGCCGCCGCCTCGAGGCCGCGCGCGTCGCCGTCGCCTGACATTGGGCGGTGAAGCGGTGGGGGGCGGCCCTGCGCGGAGAGGCGTGCACGATTCGTGGGAGCGATGGAGGAAGATTTCGGGAGATGGAGGAATTGGATTTCTTTCGGTTTTGGATGGAAGCCTCTTCTCTTCTGCTGCTGCTTTTTGTGCGCTGCGCGGCTGCCCGTGCCTTACACGTCACCCTCACACTTTGTCAAAACTGGTGGGTGGGCCCGCCCAGAGGAAATCAATAAAGTTATTTTTTCTTTCTTGCATCATTATTATTAATTATTATCGATCAATTTAGGAAAGCGTATGCATGCCTTTAAACATGATTATCACTGCTGCCACGCTGGACTTGTTGACCCCGGCCCTTGCAAATCGTAAACCAGAAGCACCTGCTTGGTCTAGAGTGCCGTGCGTGCTACAAAATCAATTCGCCTCCTCTGATAGCCGTGTTTACCAAAAAAAAAAAAAAAAATCCTTTTCAAAGAATAATGACAAATTACTTGTCCTAATCATATCACGCTGTTGACCTTGACTGGTCATAACTCGCGCGATTTACTTTATACGTGCAATCCTAGCTCCTCATCTGATTTGTTTTTTTTTGGGTGAAGTGTGTGGTGTTTTGGACTGCACATGTTGATGTTGGAGACAGACTCCATCGTTGACCCCGTACGTGTTGAAGGAGAATGATGCGTTTTAAGAATTTTCTAGATTTTGTAACAAGGTTGCACATATGTTTTAGCAAAACAATTTCGGTCACGCGACCACAAGAAGCCATAGCGGGCACTCCCAATTGCCTCAGGCTTGGGCCGATTCATCTCAACGAGAGGCGTTAATTAATCAAGTCAGAGAAAAACAGGAACGAGTGGACTAGAGTAGAGCAAATACACATCGCATTAACATAGTTTGTACTCAAGATGTGCAGCTATATTTATGTGAAGGAATGACTCAACACCCAACAGGCAACAACCTGAGTGTAGTGCAATTCAGGTAACAGCTGCATGTAGCATTCAAACACAAACATTTTCTGTGTAAAAAAAACATTTTCATCTGATGCATGACACGACAGATAGCCGCCCCCAAACCACAACTTCCACGCTTCCTATGTTATCCAATCCAATTGAAGCATCTGCTCAAGAGGGGACATGCTCGTATTTTAGGGAGTCCCCAACTTTTGTCCAAAACTTTCAAAATACTCACCATATCGAAGCATTAAATGCACCAATAAAAGCGCATGCCCGAAGTATTAAATGTAGGTAGACAAAAAAACTAATTGCACAATTTAGATTTCCATTGCGAAAAGATTATTTGGAACCTAGTTACCCCATGGTAGTATAATATTTCACAAACAACAAACAAAGTGTCTGATGCTTTTCAGTTCGGCGATCTAAACACACCCCTAACCAGAAAAGAGAGCATTTCATTTCCCTCTACATCTTTCTAACCAAGCTTCTGGCAGCTTTTCTCAGCAACTCCACACTGAGAGAACAATGATAAGTTTTCGGCAATCGTTTAAAAAGAAACATAAAGAAACTGTGTTAATGCATCTAACATGCTTTGCAGGTCCTGTGCAAGCGCTTGGGCGAACACCATGCTGAGCGAAGGAGCAAAGGCACATCGACATGGGCAAACACTATGCTCAGCCTGGTCGACCAACACTTGGCGCCTAGCCTCCCATATCCCCGGCACTTTTTTTTTGAAAGTTTCTCTCAAATACGTCCTTGGTAGTATGCTTTTTTTTCGACACCATGGGTGACGGCACCGAGGTATAACGTCTCGATGACACCACCCATGGCGCCCGAGGTTCACGGTGTGGGAATGGTCGGTTGACGGTGTGGCGGAGGGTGGTTGGGGGGTCGGCGCCACATATCACGACGCCAAGCTTCGGCGCAATGATCCACGACGCCGACCCCTTGGCATGCAGGTCCAGTTTCTGTTTTTTCTCCGTAACACGCCTAGTTCGGGACTTATCAAGTTGCTACTTAGACTATAGTGGTATTATATTTTCTAAGCGAGAGATGAAGTTTGACCTTCAAGAAACATTGAAGATCAAGAGTTGCATAACAAATGTTATTTTTGGGTTGAGTTATGATTTAGCTCCTAAGTGCCTCAAACATGGCACCCAAAGATGAAAAGAAAATCTGATTCCAGGACTTAGTATTTTTTTCTAAGTTTGGAAATCTGTGTAATAAGCGTCGACGTCTCACGTTCTCAAGATTTCATGAAGCAACTTGAGTTGGACCAAAAATAAAGGTTGGAGGCGTAGACTTTAAGGAAGAGCATACCAAAAGTTAGGATCAATTGGACTCAATTTGACATGATTTTGATTTTTGACATTGATTTCTAATCATCATTAGTGCATTGACATTGCTATTTTGGCATGTTATTGTCTCCTTAACCAAATCCCTAATGATAGTTTGGCCTTAATAAATTTTGGAGAGCATCACGAGGACAACAAACTTTGTGTCTCGACCATGTCCAAATTCAGTACAGACCAGGGCCATAGAGATAAGTTTTTATTTTCTTTAAAAAAAAGACCATGTAGCTAAATTTGGTTTTTCTTCGAGGGCCATATAGCTCAACATTAGTGACTTAATAAGCAGGTAAACTGTATGTACGTGTTTCCTTTAAGGAGGAACAACATGCTCTCTGAATCAGTTTGTTCTAAAGCCCAAATCTACGTATTGCATGAGCGAATTTTCAGTAACTTTAATCTAGAAGATCGTGACTTAACGCACTGTCACCCCGACCCCACCCGCTACGGCGCGAAGGCATTGCGTCTTGGAGAAATGCCTAGTCGCTTTGCGTCTTGTGTTGGAGTATTTTGGGTTTGAGTCTCGCCTACCTGCATCCTCAGCGGCGCCCCGTCCACGGAATTCTCCACGGCCATCTCCCCAGCACATGGAGCACGAAGCACCCGGTCCAGTCCGGCCGCGCGGATTCCACCTCACGTCGCGAGGGATTGTTTGGCGTCGTCGACCGACGTGTGGCTTGAATCAGATCGATCCACCAATTTCGGTTCGCACCAAATTAATCCGAGATCTCAATTAATCCACCCATCCGAATCGTGCTCATATATCATTGCTGGTAGTTCGAGATTAGGGTTTCCTCGGCGCCCAGCGGCGCCGTCTTCGACCACGGGAGACGAAGCATCTCGGCGATGTGGTCGGGGGAGAAGAGGCGCAGGACCATCGGCGGCCCATCTCCTCGTCCTCTCGGTCTTGGTTCATCCTCCGGCGACACAACGGATGCCATGCTCATGGGCGGCGGCAGTGATACCCGACCCCAGGTCCGGGAGGAGCAAAGGGGGCGAGTCTTCTCGGCCGAAGGCGACATCGACCAGGAGGAGCTCATTCGTTGCTGGCGTTTGCTCGTCGTTCGGCGTCCCGTCTGTTTTCGGATTGCACGCACGCTAAAGGGCAAAAGACGTTAAGGAAGTGGTTCAACGCCTCTATGCTCTTCGCTTCAGAGATTACAAGGCAAGCTTGCTCTATATCATCACATCATATAATCTACCTGCTGTCTGTACATTTGACGATTATATGTTCTCCGCTTAATATATATACACACTATATGTTTGTATCGCACCTCATTTCAATTCCACTTATTTACAACCAATTTGATGCCCTCAAATTAATCCTGGCTCCATCTGTGTGCAGAGGTTGAAGGAGGGTAGTCTCAACTGTGATGACACCGTGCCAGCAACAGAAAGTGAGTACCCTGACGAGGTTTTTGATTGGGATAACCTCTTTAAGCCAGGTCCTAGCATCTTCGGTTGGACCTACGATCCCCATTATTTTGATCTCGCCGAGCTGGATGACTACCAGCGCATAGTCCCTACAAGAGCTGTGAGTACTTGATATCACCTCCGTTTTGTCATCAGTATTTAAACTGCATCCAAAATGAATTCTTCTTGTTGCCTCTGATCTTTTGCATGAGTGCATGAAAGTCTATCACTTGCGATAGTAGCCCTCCATGATTGCACGTCGGTTGGCCTTTCCTGTGGACAGCTTCGGTCTTTATTCAACTAGGAAATTTTTTGCTAAGTTTGTTTCTGAAAGGCTACCTCTGCATTAGTTACTTTATTTTCCTTGGACAACAACATTCTAAATCCTTGTTCTCCGCATATAATTTTTTTTACTAGTTTATTTACAACTCTTTGGATTAGCACTGGCTAACTGGGTGAAAAAAAATCTGAACACATAATGCCATTAAGCAGCCAATTAAGCTCTAAAATCAGTTTGGTCGAAGCGCTTTTAGCGCTTTTACTCATGCTTTGAGTATAATGTTTTCGTTTTTCCTTCAATTCTGCGTGCTCTTATTACAAGGATAATACCAGATTCATAACACAAATTTGAAGTTACTCATTACCTTTCGAAGGGCTTTTCTTTAAATAAAAAAAATCTTCCTTTTGTTCAGTCAAATGTTTTGGTGGTTGGCACTATCTTTCACGTCTCCATGTCATCAAAGTCACTTGTGTGACATTCAACAATGCTAGTTATTTGCCATACATTGTCCTTCCATGCTAACACATCACTTGTGTGGTATTCGAAAATGCTAGTTGTATTCTGTTGTGCTGACTGGTCATACTAGTCAATTCCACTTGTGTTCCTTAAATACCGGTGCCATGGCAGCGTATATATTGTATAATGCTTTTGTGTAGTTTATATCCAAAAATAGGTTAAGATAGTGCTTGCAAATATAGCTACACACTCTAGAGATGTGGCACATCCGTAATCTTTAAGTCTATACTATTGAATCTGTTATTGTATTTGAAGTCTGTTTTGTTTTGTTAAAAGCCTGGGTAAGCTTTTTATTTTGTCCTTGCTCTTGAATTGTCCTTTTCATTGTAGTAAGCAAATATAAAATGTGATCACATGGATTTTCATTTGAGCTGGGAGTCAAAAGTATATATTGACTTTGGAGTTACATCAAAAGTTGAATGCTCATTTGATCACATGGATTTTGTCCATGTTTGTATTGTGTTGGAGTACTTGGATCTAGTATTGTTCCTTCAAGTCACATATATTGCTTCTCTCATTTGGATGGCAGGATGTTGATGAGTATTATGAATTTGAAAAAAAGTACCGCTTAATTTTTAGCTGCTATGAAACTGATGAGGCATATGTCAAGTACTGGCATGAACTGTCAAAGCAGATGAAGGTATGCATCGTGTGTCTTATTCAAAAAGTTGAAAAAACATGTGCTACAGCTAAATTGTATTGACTGTCGACGTTTTTTTACCATGTGACAGTGGGTTGAAGACGCTCTGCTTCTAGATCATAAAGAGGTAAGCATCAATAGTGGGAAATAATGTAGTTCAGATATATGCATAGTTTAGCACCACCATGACTCTTTTGCCCTTTAGTTTCAAGGTATGAAAAAGGGGGAGAATGGCAAGCCATTAAGATTGCAGCAGGCTTCTGCCATTTGCCAGCTTCTTTAGCTACTCTTGGCTATGAGGTAAGATTCATTTATTCTGCTATTAACTTATAATGGTGGCAGGTGATGCTTATTGTCGATGCATTTTATGACTCCATTTGTTTTTTTGGACACAGGGTATGTGTTGGCCCTGCGCTATGATCTTGATCGTCGAAAGGACTATGATCTGGTCTATTTTGAGGTTTGGAGGCGAATCTCTAAGCAAGAGGTTGGCAGGCTGCCTTGTGCATTTTACATACACATAACTGATTATTGTTTGTGTTTGTGTTATCTTGTTTTCTACTCTGTATGTTTAATTAATATTTCCTTGTGGGAGCAGATGAGTTTCGAAGAGGCTCTGAAGGACATCCTTTCATCAGAAAATAAGCTTCCTTCTTCATGCTTGTTTAGTATCCAAGCTCAGCTTAAGAGTTGTTGGGGCCAAATGCTCTGCGATGTAGGTTTCGTGTATATTTGTAGATGTTAAGACATGCTCCCACTTCTTTTATGTTGTTTCTGTTGGTGATTTTTGTTTTAGTGCTAATGACTTGCCATCTGATTATGTTTTCAGTATAATGCCTGCATGGATCACATTAAACTTGTAAGTATGATTTTGTAGACATACTGCTATGTTTATGCAACTAGTTTCCCCTCCCATCATTGTTGTCCTGTCTGTTTGCCTTTAGGTCATAGAATTTGGCGAAGGCAGAGTTTCAAAGAAGCATTTTACTGATGCAGTTTACAGTAAGGTTAGCTATGATATTCTACCGTTACTTTGCTGGGTAGCTGGCCTGAAACTCTCTGCGCATGTTCTAAGCTACAATGAAGTAGTAACAAATTTGTTTTTCAGATTCCAAGACCAAAAATGTATGTGGATTATGTCAAAAAGAAGCTTGAGGTTGCCCGCCGCATCCATCTGATGCCTGGTACAGGTTCCCAAGCCACTTTATATAAAATGTAACCGCAAGTGTATATGGATTCCTAACGCTCTTACTTATAAATTGATAATGACCCTTTGCAGGCATGGGCTTGCCACCGAGGACTGAAAACGGTCATTCTGACAGTGAAATTCGGGCAGTCTGTTAGGTATCGTGTGGGAGGATACATCTATTGTATATGGGACCTAGACTGAGCACAAGAAAGTCAACTATGTTTTTAAGTTATTGCTAGTTTTGAAAAGAAAAGGTCGCACTTATTGCCGTGCTGATCTAGAATCTAGCTAGATAACTGTTGTCATGGCATATATCTCTTATTTGGGTATAAAAGTCATGGACTATGTGCGAACAACATACAAAATTTCCAAGTATGTGTCAACTAAGGTGGTGTTATTGACATTTTTTGTTCTTTCTCTATTCATTTCTTACAGCGTTGACATCTGTCCTATCAATGCACATCCTTATCGATCTCGTGTTTTCTATTCTTTGTGTGCTAAACAATAAAATTTGTTTGGAATTTGGTCGGTTTTTTGTGGGATTGGGACGTCGAACTGTGATCCGCCGCCTACCCCCCCCCACACACACACACACACACACACCACCTGATCATTAACACGTTGTGAATGTCGGCGGCGTCCGCGGGGAGCAGAGGTCGCCGACCTACGGTAGGAAGCGAGTCAGTCCGTGCTTTTGAGAGGCAACAAGGGTTTGAAAATTTTTTGAAATGAGAGTGCGGGTCTCCCGGGGCCCTCCCCGCCCGCAGCCGGCGGCCGCCTTCCGGGCCGGGGCTGCGCCCCCACCTCCCCTCCGCTCCCCTCCCTCTCCTCCCCCACCTCCCTCCCCTCGGCCCGGGACCCGAGCTGCGCCCGACCATGGCCTAACCACGGCGCCGCCGCCCGGGGGGGGCGGGGCGGCGTCCGTCGGCGCCGTCGCGCTGCGGCATGCCGCCCGCCGCCACCGGCCCGGTGCCTAGGCCGCCGCCGCCTTGAGGCCGGCCCCGGGGCGCCTAGCCGGCCTTCGCGGACCAATCGGAAAACGCTTCGCGGGGAAGGCGGCATGGAGGGCGGGATGGAGATGCGGGAGGCGTTCGAGGGGTCCTCGGCGTCGGCGGCTTCATCTCCGCCGCCGAGCCGGCGGGGCTGGGCGGCCGCCTCCCGACACCGGCGTCCCCCTCCGACTCTGCTCCTCCTCCCTCCCGCGACCATCTTGGCACACCCGTACTTCGCTCCGTCTCATGGGCCCGAGGGAATGGCGCCCGGCCGGCGTGGCCGTCCGTCGGGTGTTGGTGCCACCCGCCCCGCATCCCGCTGCCTCGGTGATGCCCAGGGCCGGACCTCGACGACCCATCAGCGGCGGCTCTGTCGGCATCACCTCGCCGACTTACTCCCCAGTGCAGGGGCGTGTCCCTCGGGTTCGGGGCTGGCGGCGGCTGGCGGCCATGGAGGTCGCTTTGCCCGCCGTCGGGCTCCTCGGGACGGGGTGCGGTGGGTGCTACAAGTGCTACACGGACACCGCTTAGTTTTGGTTACGGCATAGTGCGGCGGCGGCGGCGGGCGCGCCCGGCAACTGACACCCGGCTGGCGCCTATTGCTGCTTCCCCTTGTCTCGAGGTCGGGAGACTTTGGCTAGGGTTGAGGCGGCCATGGTGGCCTGGGATTCCATTCTGGTGGGCCCGCTTCCGCCGCTTTGCTCCAGCCCGGCCCTCACCGAGGCGAGAGCCGGCATGGGAAGGCGCCGCCGCGCCATCGACCCTACCCCTATCGTTCTTTGGGTGCGATGCCGGGCACGGGTGTGGGCGATGTTCTTGTCTCCGATCCACGGGCTGGAGGAGGGCCCATCCATCGGCGACGCGCTTCTTTGCTCCGCCCGGTCACCCGGCGACCATGGTGGTACGCTTCCCTTGGTCTTGAGGTGGGGGGGACCTCGACCCGGGGTTGAGGCGGTCGACCCCTCAAGGTTGCTCCTTTCCTCGGCGTCACGGGCGGCTCCCCGCTTTCGCGTCGGGGCGTCCGAGCAATGGCGATGAGGGCCTCGGCGACTACGGACGGGGGTTCGGCCGCGGGGTGCGCTCGGCCCCCTGCCAGGGGATGTTGGGGATGTTGGCGCGGTCGAGGCGAACTCTACCTCAACTACCTCGCCACGAGGCCTTCCTCATCCACCCATACGCCCCGTCCCAAGTCCCGTCTACCTCGTCTCTTGGCGCCGCCCCTTTCCGCCCTGGGGGTTCGTCGGGGCGCCGGTTCCGACGTTGGCGAGCGGCGATGGCGGCGATGTCGAGGATGAGCCACCCTCTACCTACACGGATGCCGCCCGTCGCTCGCCGAGGCCTCCTACGTGCCTCATGTTACGCCTCGGGGCGGGTCTTGTTACGACCCACGAGGCGGGGCCGGGCGTCGGAGGACCCGGCGTATTTTCGACAACGCCGGTGAAAGGATGGTCGGCCGTGTCGGGTTCGGTGAGCGGCATCCTTGCCTGCCGGGAGGGTCGTATACCGCCCGCGGCGCCTTCGGAGCGCCGCGATGAGGATCTTTGCCCCCAACGCCGATGGGTGGCGCGACATTCTTCCTCGCCCGGGGCCAGCGTCGGGGCGACGTCGATGGAGCCTCGGCTGCGGCGATAATCGGCTCCCGGAGGATCAGGCGCTCCGTGATAGGTGCCTCAATTTCACGTCCTTTGCTCACGGGTGGCGACTTGCCGGCTCCACGGCGGTGTGCAACGTTGTCGCGGCCTCCACCACCTCGCTAGGGAGTGTGCGTTCCGGGGCCGCTGTGACGATCCTCGGCGATGAAGGGCGACCGTCACACCAGGCTGGCGGTGGCTCGGTGTCGGCGCTATTGGCGCCACGTCGAGTGCTACGGTGGGGATCGAGAGTGGCGGCGGCGGTGATGGCGGCGCCGCACTCTCGGCCGGCGGTGGATCCCACGGCTGTGGCGGTCGACAGCATCGCCAACCCGAGGTTTCGCACGGACCCCCCGACGCCGAGGGCGCTTGCGGTTGCTTGCCGACAACACTATCTCGGTCGCGCCCGATTATGCCTGGCCGGGTGTGGCAGCGTAGGGCGAGCGGCGTCGCCCGGCGTCGGCGGGGCGCCGCGGGGCGTTCGGGGTCGTGGCGCCCCGGCCGAGGTTCACGGCGCGCCGATGTATTATTACCAGCTGGCGGTCGAGCATTTGTTCGGACGGGCGGCTCCGGCGCCCTGGTTGATCGTGTCGCTTGCGCGGATGACCCGATGTTGCTCGAGGCCTCTCTGCGAGCAACGGGTTGTTCGCCCGATACTTTGGCGGAGGTGGAGGCCACACAACTTGGTGGTGGCTGCCCGCACCTTTGCCTATGGCAGCCGTCCGCCATGCCACCTTCGCACGCGCCTCACCCTCGGTGACCACTCGGCTGGGTTTGCGGAAGCCCACGCCAATGCGAGATGGTTTTCGGCGATGTCGCGGACGTCGGCGACCGTGGAGGAAGGCGACTACCGCGCCGGCTTTGGCCCGACCGAAGACGATCTGCGGATGTTCACACGACCCCGCGGTGGACAACGACTACCCGCGGGGCTTTGGCTCGCGAAGGAGCCACGTATGTCACCGCCTCACGGTGGCCAACTTCGACGATCGGCCAGCGTGGCCGCCCGCATAAGCCACACCTACCCGCACGGACACGGTTGTCATCGCCTCTCGCCTTCCCTTGGCGAGAGAATAAAGCGGTTCAAAGACAAGGTCTGCGCAATGCGTCGCCGCCTTTGTTGCCTGCCGGCCGGTGCGGGTGTCACCGCGGAGCCTACGCTGTCGCAGACTTAGCGGGAGGCTAACCGCTTCGGCCGTTAGCGCACATGCCCGATTCGCGGCGTGAAATGTTGGTCATACGGCGGATGGGGTTCACTAACGGCGGGCGGTGCCTTCTGCTGGGCGGAGGCCCCTACTACGGCCGAAGTCTGGCGACAAGCGCACTCCCTCGCAAAGGAGGCGTGTGCGGATCTTCGGACTGTCGGGTGTAGGACCGAGGGGCGGTCGGCGCGTCGTACGAGCCGTCGCATCCGAGCGGCGAAGTCGAATAGGTTGTTCATCTAGTGAGTAAATCGCGTTTGTTCTCTTTACGCTAGGGAGGGCTGAGCTATTGGTATAATTGTTTCCCCTAGTGCGTCGTTCATGACGCCGTCGTTGTAACTCTTAACTTTTAATTAGTCTTAATATAAAAGGCGCGCCAAACCTTTTGCGTGTTCGAAAAAATTCTATCCTTTCACGTGCGGGAAGTGGGAATCCTAACAAAATAGGCTAACAAACCTAACGGAAGGTCATAGGGGCATAGAGATAAGTTTTTTTTTTTTTAAAAAAGACCATATAGCTGAGGCCCTGTTTGGTTTTAGGGACTTTTTAGTCCACTAGGACTAAAAAAGTCCCTTTTAGTTCCCAAGTAACCAAACAGCCGAGGGGACTTTTGGGACTAAAACTAGTATTTGGGACTAAAATAAAAAGACCCTATGGGAGAGTCTTTTAGGGACTTTTTGTTTTTCTTTTCTTTCCCAGACCCCGCTCGCCTCTCGCGCGGTCACGCCGCGCCGATGCCCGCCCGCCGCGCTATCGCCGCCACCGGTCCGCCGCACTAGCTCCGCCTCCAGGCTCGTGATAGCTCCGTTGACGAGGCGGACGGCAGGGCGCCGGGACGGCCCCAGTCCCACATATGGCAGGCGACATGGCGCCGCTACCGGTGCCGGTGACAGATGACGGCGGCCCGTCGATGTGCGCCAGCAGCCAGGAGGAATAGCGGCGGTTCCATGACAGTGTCGACGGCGGCGATGGCGTCGATCTCCGCGATCCCGGAGGCGGTCTCGACCTGGCATATGACGAGCGTATCGTCCTCGCAGCGACTGCCCGGTCATGGCAGCCCCGCAGCGCGCCTCACCGCCGCCCGTGCACGTCGCGCCCGCCGCGGCCGGGATTGCCGCAGTCGCGACGCCGATGCTGCACCACCGGACCAACCCACGCGATCACTCGCCGGCCAACCTCTACGAACGACGCCACCCGCCACCGGCTTGCCGTACCCGCCGCGGCCCATCTCCTCCTCGCCTTCCTCTGTTTCTTGCGGACGGAAACGACGGGCAAGGCAGAGCACCCGAAGCGGGTTCGTGATGCGGCTCCCGGTGCAGATGGCGGTGCAGGCATTCTACTTCAAGCAGCTGCGGCCGTGGAGCGTGATCCAGGCGAGGGGCGGCGGCGGGCACAACACAGCGCTCTTCTTCGGGTGCGCCGCGGCCGCCGCGTCGGCGCAGGGCAGCGTGAACAACATGCGGTCCGGCAGCGGCGCAACGGCGTGGGCAGCGGCGCCACGTTGCCGCGGGACAACTAGTCGTCGGTGCGGCGGGACAACCGGGAGATGAAGTTGGAGGTTGCGCCGATGCGGATGCAGATGCGGCTCACGAACAGATTGGGCAGCAAGCTGGAACATCTAAAAATAGCTGGGATTTTTAAAAAAAAAGTTCAAGGGACTTTAGTCCATGTGACCAAAACAGGTAGGGACTAAATATTTTTAGTCCAAGCTTAAAAAAGTCTAGTCCCGCGAAAACCAAACAGGGCCTAAATTTGGTTTTCTTCGAGGGGCCATGTAGCTCCCAAACATTGGTGACAAGCAGGTAAACTGTATGTACGTGTTTCCTTTAAGGAGGAACAACATACTCTCTGAATCAGTTTGTGCTAGCAAAGCCCAAATGTACGTATTTATGAGCGAATTTACAGTAACTTAACGCACTGTCACCCTGACCCCACCCACTACGGCGCCGAAGGCAATGCGTCTTGGAGAATGCCTACTCGCTGCGTCTTGTGTTGGAGCGGTTTTCTTCGACTGTGCTATTACGCTGCGTATTTTGGGTTTGAGTCTCACCTGCCTGTATCCTCCAACGGCGGCGCCGCCCGTCCACGACCATCTCCCCGGCACATGGAACCGCGAAGCACCCAGTCCAGTCCGCCGCCGCCCGGTTTCCACCTCGCGTCGCGAGGATTGTTTAGCGTCGTCGGCCGGCGTGGTTTGAATCGGTCGATCCACCAATTTCAGTTCCCACCAAATTAATCCACCCATCGAATCGTGCTCATATATCATTTGCTGGTGGTTGGAGATTAGGGTTTCATCGTCGGTTCATCGAGATCGAGGTTAGGGTTTCGTCGTCGGTTGTTCGAGATGATGCCACCCGTTGTCCGATCTGTCGCGGCGCCAGCGGCGACCCGCGAAACGAAGCAGCTTCGGCGATGTGGGCCCGGGGGACAAGAGGCGCGAGGACCATCGGCGGTCGTCTCCTCGTCCTCTCGGTCTTGGTTCATCCTCCGGACGACACAAGCGATGCGATGCTCATGGGCGGCGAAAGTGATACCCGACCCAGGTGCATGAGAGCAAGCGGGCGAGTCTTCTCGGCCGAAGGCGACATCATCGAGGAGGAGGAGCTCATTCGTTCTTTGGCGTTTGCTCTCGTCGTTCGGCGTCCCGTCTGTTTTCGGATTGCACGCACGCTAAAGGGCAAAGACGTTAAGGAAGTGGTTCAACGCCTCTATGCTCTTCGCTTCAGAGATTACAAGGCAAGCTTGCTCTATATCATCACATCATATAATCTACCTGCTGTCTGTACATTTGATGATTATATGTTATCCGCTTAATATATATATACACTATATGTTTGTATCGCACCTCATTTCAATTCCACTTATTTACAATCAATTTGATGCTCTCAAATTAATCCTGGCTCCATCTGTGTGCAGAGGTTGAAGGAGGGTAGTCTCAACTGTGATGACACCGTGCCAGCAACAGAAAGTGAGTACCCTGACGAGGTTTTGATTGGGATAACCTCTTTAAGCCAGGTCCTAGCATCTTCGGTTGGACCTACGATCCCCATTATTTTGATCTCGCCGAGCTGGATGACTACCAGCGCATAGTCCCTACAAGAGCTGTGAGTACTTGATATCACCTCCGTTTTGTCATCAGTATTTAAACTGCATCCAAAATGAATTCTTCTTGTTGCCTCTGATCTTTTGCATGAGTGCATGAAAGTCTATCACTTGCGATAGTAGCCCTCCATGATTGCACGTCGGTTGGCCTTTCCTGTGGACAGCTTCCCGGTCTTTATTCAACTAGGAATTTTTTTTTGCTAAGTTTGTTTCTGAAATGCTACCTCTGCATTAGTTACTTTATTTTCCTTGGACAACAACATTCTAAATCCTTGTTCTCCGCATATAATTTGAAATAAGTGCTCGAGCAATTGATTATTAGGTAAGTAGGCGGCGTAGAAGGGGCGGTTCTACTTAAATGAATGGCTCGTTCATAAATCCACTCGCTTGGCAGCAGTCCATTCCTACCGTACTCCGGCTATTCTATCTGTCTGTGTATCGCGTAGAGCACGTACTATGAATCCAAGTTCCCTAGTGCCGGACTCAACTCAGTCTAGTAGTGTCCCTGGTCCTATCGAAGCAGCTACTTCATCCCTGGTGTAAGGGCTTGTAGCTTTCAATGTGTTCTTTCTTGCAGTAAAAAGTAAGGAACGATTGATCCCTCTTTTTTGAGGGACCATAGGCCTTAGGCTTAGTCCTAGAAGGTTGAATTTTTTTTTACTAGTTTATTTACAACTCTTTGGATTAGCACTGGCTAACTGGGTGAAAAAAATCTGAACACATAATGCCATTTAGCAGCCAAGCTCTAAAATCAGTTTGGTCGAATGCGCTTTTAGCGCTTTTACTCATGCTTTGAGTATAATGTTTTCGTTTTTCCTTCAATTCTGCGTGCTCTTATTACAAGGATAATACCAGATTCATAAGAATCATAACACAAATTTGAAGTTACTCATTACCTTTCGATGGGCTTTTCTTTAAATAAAAAAATCTTCCTTTTGTTCAGTCAAATGTTTTGGTGGTTGGCACTATCTTTCACTTCTCCATGTCATCAAAGTCACTTGTGTGACATTCAACAATGCTAGTTATTTGCCATACATTGTCCTTCCATGCTAACACATCACTTGTGTGGTATTCGAAAATGCTAGTTGTATTTTGTTGTGCTGACTGGTCATACTAGTCAATTCCACTTGTGTTCCTTAAATATCGGTGCCATGGCAGCGTATATATTATTGTATAATGCTTTTGTGCTCGTTTATATCCAAAAATAGGTTAAGATAGTGATTGCAAATATAGCTACACTCTAGAGATGTGGCACATCCGTAATCTTTAAGTCTATACTATTGAATCTGTTATTGTATTTGAAGTCTGTTTTGTTTTGTTAAAAGCCTGGGTAAGCTTTTATTTTGTCCTTGCTCTTGAATTGTCCTCTTCATTGTAGTAAGCAAATATAAAATGTGATCACATGGATTTTCATTTGAGCAGTATATATGGGAGTCAAAAGTATATATTGACTTTGGAGTTACATCAAAAGTTGAATGCTCATTTTCTTTCCATGTTTGTATTGTGTTGGAGTACTTGGATCTAGTATTGTTCCTTCAAGTCACATATATTGCTTCTCTCATTTGGATGGCAGGATGTTGATGAGTATTATGAATTTGAAAAGTACCGCTTAATTTTTAGCTGCTATGAAACTGATGAGGCATATGTCAAGTACTGGCATGAACTGTCAAAGCAGATGAAGGTATGCATCGTGTGTCTTATTCAAAAAGTTGAAAAAACATGTGCTACAGCTGAATTGTATTGACTGTCGACGTTTTTACCATGTGACAGTGGGTTGAAGATGCTCTGCTTCTAGATCATAAAGAGGTAAGCATCAATAGTGGGAAATAATGTAGTTCAGATATATGCATAGTTTAGCGCCACCATGACTCCTTTGCCCTTTAGTTTCCAAGGTATGAAAACAGGGGAGAATGGCAAGCCATTAAGATTGCAGCAGGCTTCTGCCATTTGCCAGCTTCTTTAGCTACTCTTGGCTATGAGGTAAGATTCATTTATTCTGCTATTAACTTATAATGGTGGCAGGTGATGCTTATTGTCGATGCATTTTATGACTCCATTGTCTTTTTTTTGGACACAGGAGTATGTATTGGCCCTGCGCTATGATCTTGATCGTCGAAAGGACTATGATCTGGTCTATTTTGAGGTTTGGAGGCGAATCTCTAAGCAAGAGGTTGGCAGGCTGCCTTGTGCATTTTACATACACATAACTGATTATTGTTTGTGTTTGTGTTATCTTGTTTTCTACTCTGTATGTTTAATTAATATTTCCTTGTGGGAGCAGATGAGTTTCGAAGAGGCTCTGAAGGACATCCTTTCATCAGAAAATAAGCTTCCTTCTTCATGCTTGTTTAGGATCCAAGCTCACCTTAAGAGTTGTTGGGGCCAAATGCTCTGCGATGTAGGTTTCGTGTATATTTGTATATGTTAAAGACATGCTCCCACTTCTTTTATGTTGTTTCTGTTGGTGATTTTGTTTTAGTGCTAATGACTTGCCATCTGATTATGTTTTTCAGTATAATGCCTGCATGGATCACATTAAACTTGTTAGTATGATTTTGTAGACATACTGCTATGTTTATGCAACTAGTTTCCCCTCCTGTCATTGTTGTCTTGTCTGTTTGCCTTTAGGTCATAGAATTTGGCGAAGGCAGAGTTTCAAAGAAGCATTTTACTGATGCAGTTTACAGTAAGGTTAGCTAATGATATTCTACCGTTACTTTGCTGGGTAGCTGGCCTGAAACTCTCTGCGCATGTTCTAAGCTACAATGAAGTAGTAACAAATTTGTTTTTCAGATTCCAAGACCAAAAATGTATGTGGATTATGTCAAAAGAAGCTTGAGGTTGCCCGCCGCATCCATCTGATGCCTGGTACAGGTTCCCAAACCACTTTATATAAAATGTAACCGCAAGTGTCTATGGATTCCTAACGCTCTTACTTATAAATTGATAATGACCCTTTGCAGGCATGGGCTTGCCACCGAGGACTGAAAACGGTCATTCTGACAGTGAAATTCGGGCAGTCTGTTAGGTATCGTGTGGGAGCATACATCTATTGTATATGGGACCTAGACTGAGCACAAGAAAGTCAACTATGTATTTAGTTATTGCTAGTTTTGAAAAGAAAAGGTCGCACTTATTGCCGTGCTGATGTAGAACCTAGCTAGATAACTGTTGTCATGGCATATATTTCTTATTTGGGTATAAAAGTCATGGACTATGTGTGAACAACATACAAAATTTCCAAGTATGTGTCAACTAAGGTGGTGTTATTGACATTTTTTTTGAAAGATCCGGCAAGCCGGCTTTGTTATATTAAGAAGGAAGTAGCAAACAACAATGGCAGCGTGAGAAGCGCCGGCCCCCAAACTAGCCTAGGCTGATTCGGGGCTAAGGTACAAAGGTGATTACTCACACACTAATGACAACACGCATGGCGACCTAGGTGCCTAAGCTTCCGGCTCACCGCAACGGCTACAAGTAACCTGTAAAGGTCCTCGTCCCTCCATACTGCTGCCTTTACGGATGGCCTTGGCTTCCTCGGGAATCCGAGTCCGTACATATCAATGCAGGAAGTGATCGCTTCATCCGGGGCCGGTGCCGCTGGCTTTCCGTCGAGGAAGGCGAGCTCGCGCCTAAGCTTGTGTTGGGCACGCTCCGCGGACCGGGCGTGGATGGTCGAGCTGCTCGCCGTGCACTCGGCGGGTAGGCGCGTGAGGCACTCTCCTCTGGCGTCTCCCCGCCGGTAGAAGGGGGGCGATGTCGGTCTCGGGAGGATTGGAGCATGGATGGGCTCCTCCTCATTTGCTTCCCTCCTCCCTCCTCCTCCTCCTCCTCCTCCTCCACTGCGGTTGTGTGGGCCGGCTGCGGTGGAAGGAACAACCTTGAGCGACGCATCAACCTCCATGGAGCCGCTCGGTGCGGGAGGTGGGCACACATTTTGCAAGCGGAGCGACAAGCTCCTCGAACATGGGGTCAACCCATATCGGAGGATCCATCTCCCGCCGAAGCATCGACATGAGAGGTTCGGTGCAACCGGAAGGTGTGCGGCCGCGGCGTCGTTAGTGGAGCCGGGCGGCGACGGCGTATCCACCGTGGTGTAGACTTGTGTCGCCGGTGTCGTCGTCGTGCTCGCCGATGTCATCCCCCGGCCATTCTCGGACTACGGGCGGGAGGGTCGATGGCGTGAGCCGAGCGCCCCTGCCAAAGGCCCGGCGGGGGCGGGAGGCGAAGTCGAGAGCGAGCTTGGCGGAGATGGGTTGTCACCCGACTTGAGCGACAGTGGCGGGAGGCGTGCCCAAGTCCCATGCACCGGAGGCAACGACGGGGGGTCCCGACCTTCGTGCCACCCGGTGTGGTCGGTGCCGGGCAATGAAGCGGCCGTCGAAGGCCGGCGGGTCTTCCGTGTGCCCGTCTGCGTCCATCGGTGCTCACCCCTTGGCGTTGCACCGGCCGTGGTGCGGCATTTGCTCGAGGATCTTTGGTGGAGTACGCTACGCCAACCATTGATGTCAGGGGCGTAAGCCGCCCTTCGGCGGCCCCCGGCCTGGTGGATGGGGATTCTCAGGCCGCAATGGGACCTGCCGCCTTTTCGACCGAGTCTTCGTTGCCGGCGGCGCTATCCCTGTCGCGGCGGCTCTCACCCTCCGGCGGCGATGGCGACGGCGGTGGCGCCGGGCGATGGCGCCTTGCCGGGTCTGTGAGGGCTCGACAAGCATTGCCCATGTCGTCGTCGGTTCCCCACCAACTCGGCGCCTCGGCGAGTCGATGGTCGGAGTGCCGGCGAGGGTGCGGCTCTTGCGTTCTTCAGCGTGGTGAGGGCTCGGCGAGCTGCGCCGAGGTAGGGGAGGTCTGCCTCCACTCCCCCATCGTCATCCTCATCGGCCATCCGGCGGCGCGCGTCACTCCCGAGATCGGCCGATGCGCGGGTGGAGGGAAGAAGGGTGCGGCGTCGAGCGAGAGGCGAGCGGTCGGCCGCATCACCGTCCCCCGCCACGGTCTCAGCACAGCGGAGGGACGAGGTCGTCGTAAGGGCGTGGCTTCCAGCGGCGGCGGCGGTGGCGGGGTGAGGGCGGTGTGGAGGGGAAGGCCACACTCGGCATCGCCGACACCACGGCGTGGGCGCCATCGATGGTCGGCGTTTCTCGGTTGGCGGCCGTCGGGGAGGCGGCGGTGGCTCGGGGCAAGCGGGAGCATCTCCCACCTCCCCGGCGGCTCCTGCGAGGTGGCGGCGGAGGGGAGTTGGCGTCGGCGGATCCACGGCGGGGAGAAAGCAGCGGCGGCGGCCGGACTCGTCGTGGCGCCACAGGAAGGGGCGGCGAAGTGGATCTTGGAGGAGCGGGCGGATCTGGGCGAGGAGGAGTAGTAGCGGCCATTGACGCCGCCGAGCGGCCGGTGCGGCGGGTGCAGCGTAGAGGGGCGGCGCGGCGGCGCGTTGGGGCGTTGGGGAACAGGGAGGAGAGGGAGGGGCGTGGTGGGACCATGGGGATGAGGAGAGGGGCGGCGGCGGGGGGGCGGCGGCGGGGGCGGCGGCGCCCGGGCGCTAGGGTTTCATCGCCCCGCATCACGACGCCCGGGGTGTTGGTGTTATTGACATTGTTTTGTTCTTTCTCTATTCATTTCTTCTGGCGTTGACATCTGTCCTATCAATGCACATCCTTCATCCTACGTATGATCG
The DNA here is from genome assembly GCA_015847255.1 of Hyparrhenia diplandra. Classification (NCBI taxonomy): domain Eukaryota; kingdom Viridiplantae; phylum Streptophyta; class Magnoliopsida; order Poales; family Poaceae; genus Hyparrhenia; species Hyparrhenia diplandra. The sequence goes on from JADLZK010006747.1 coordinate 231,455, forward strand.
ATCTCGTGTTTTCTATTCTTTGTGTGCTAAACAATAAAATTTGTTTGGAATTTGGTCGGTTTTGTGGAATTGGGACGTCGAAGGCGTGATCCACGCCGCCAACCCCCCCCACACACACACCACGACCATTAACACTTATTTGTGAATGTCGGGCGGGCGTCCGCGAACGCAGGTCGCCGACCTCTGATAGGGGAAGCGAGTCGATCCGTGCTTCGAGAGGCAACAAGGGTTTGAAAATTTTTGAAATGAGAGTGCGGGTCTCCTCGTCGCGGCTTTGACGGGGCCCCCGCAGCCTGCCCGGCCGCCTTCCGGCGCGGGCGGCCAAGAACCCAACTCCCCTCCGCTCCCCTCCTTCTCCTCCCCCACCTCCCTCCCCCTCATTGGGACCACGAAGCTGCGCCCGACCATGACCTAGCCACGGCACCGCCGCCCGACGGGGCGGGCGGCGTCCGTCCGGCCCCGTCGCCGCCGCGAGCATGCCGCCCGCCGCTGGGCCTGGGCGGTCGCCGCCTTGAGGCCATGCAGGGGACGCCTTCTTGGCGGCTCGCGGACCAATCGAGGGCGCTCGCGGGGAAGGCGCATGGAAGGGCGGGATGGAGATGCGGGGGGCGTTAGGGTCCTCGGCGTTGACGGCTTCATCTCCGTCGCCCAGAGCCAGCGGGCCTGGGCGGACGCGCCCGACACCGGCGTCCCCCTCCGACTCTGCTCCTCCTCCCCCCCCGACCATCTTCGGCTCCCCGTACTCGCTACGCCTCGTGGGCTGAGGGAATGGCGCCGACGGTGTGGCTGTCGGGGTGCAGTGCCACCCGCCCCCCGCATCCCGCTACCTCGATGATGCCCAGGGCGGACCTCGACGACCCCATCACGGGCGGCTCTGTCGGCATCACCTCGCCGACTTACCACGGGTGCGGTAGCGTCCCTCGGGTTCGGGATTGCTGCGGCTGCGGCCCTCGAGGCTGGTTGCCTCGCCGTCGGGCTCCTCGGGCGAGTGCGGTGGAGGTGCTTCAGTGCTACACGGACACGCGCTTAGTTTTGGTTCATGCTAGCGGCGGCGGGTCTGCGCCACGGCGGCGGCACCGGCTGGCGCCTCACGTTGCTTCCCCTTGTCTCGAGGTCGGGAGACTTAGGGTTGGCGGCCATGGTGGCCTAGGATTCCATTCTAGTAGGCCTTCGGCCGCTTTGCTCCGGCCGGCCCTCACCGAGCTGAGAGCCATTTTGGGGAAGACAGCCCCGGCCAGCGCCATCACCGACGTGGTTCCCTCGGTCGGCGGCGTCGACCTACCCCCTACGCTGCTGGTGCGACGCCGGCCTTTGGGTGTGGTGATGTTGCGGTCTCGATCCACGGGCGAAGGGTCGATCCCATCGGCGACCGCTTCTTTGCTCCGCCCGCTCCACGGCCCAACCATGGCGGTCTGCTTCCCTTGGTCTTGAGGTCGGAGGGACCTCGACCGGGGTTGGCGGTCGACCCCTCCAAGGTTGCTCCTTTCCTCGGCGTCATCGACGGCTCCCCCTTTCGGCGTCGAGGGCGCCCCGAGCAATGGCGATGAGGGCCTCGGCGACCTGCTCGGCGACTACGGCGGGGTTCGGCCACGGGGGGTGCGCTCGGCACCCCTACCGAGGATGTTGGGGATGTTGGCGCGGTCGGCGAACTCTACCTCAGCTACCTCGCCCTCGAGGGCCTTCCTCATCCACCCATCACCACCCCACCCCCCCCGGGTCCTTCGTCCACCCTATCTCCTAACGCCGCCCCTTTCATACAGGGGGTTTCGTCGAGGGGCTCGGTTTCGACGTTGGGCCGGCGGCGATGGCGGCGTGTCCAGGGGATGAGCCCTTTGAAAGGTCCCTTTGGTTTTGGTAATTGAGTGTCAACATTAGAAGAACTAATATGTGTGATTGAGATAATACACGGGAGATTAGTTCACACGTGATGGTGCAATGAAGGAGCTTTATTGCATATGAAACATGACATGGAGTCATGTGACCGAGGTGGTGAAGATCAAGACAAGGCTTGGCTTGATGGACCGGTTGCAAGTGTGAAGGGCAAGTCGAGGCGGTGAAGCGATGGACCGCGAGGCGGTGAAGCTTGGGCAAGACTTGGCGCCCGACGGACCGACGCATAACGGTGAAGAGCAAGTGAGGTCAAGATCGATGGACCAAGAAGGTCATGTGATGATATGAAATGGATCATATCATTCTTGATTGTGTTGGTGCATGCGTTGCATCGGCACTTGGAGATGGAGCGGAATGGAAATGCGCAAGGCAAATGTATAACCTATAGGGCATTTCATTTCACCGGTCATTGGAGCTTAGAGAAGTTTATGACCGGGTTTAGGATAGATGGCCGTACTATCAAGAGGGGCAAACTTGTTTGCATATCGGTCATCTAGTGCCACTTGAGCGATCTAACTTTGCGATGTGTTAGGATCGAGTGGCGTGCTAAGAGCTAACCCGGCCTTTGAAATGATTGTGAAAATGCTAACACACTTGCACGTGGTGATGTACACTTGGTGGTGTTGGCACATTTGCAAAGGCGGTGGTGATTGGGGTTGAGTTGGGTTTGGGAACCGCTCATCCTCCCGCCGAGCTTGCGAGGCAGGATTCGGCGCTTTTGAGAAAATGAGAGGCTTATTTTCTATTGTGCCGGATGCATCGTGGTGATGAAAACATGCTATTCCTCGTGCTCAAGTTGGTATACTTGTTGGATAGCATGTCGAAGCAAAAGGCGACGGAGTTTCGCGAGGAAAAGGGTGGCCGGACGCCTTTGGAGAAGTCGGCCGGGCCGCGACCGACCGGGACGCTTCCGGTCAAGTGGTTCCGATCAGAATTCTAGAGAGCATGTTTTCGGGTCGTCGCCGAGGATCGGCCAGGACGCACCACCGGAAGCTCGACGGACGCTTCGAAGTTGCCGTTGGTCGTGGGGCCAAGGACTTTGTCCTATGTGACCGGTTAATTGTTGGGTGCGGCCGGACGCTGGACCGACTTCGCCGGTGAGTCCGGTCGGTGCGGTCCGATCGACGCAGCAGAAATGGATTTTTCCTCCCAACGGCTCTATTTGGCTTGGGGCTATTTATACACCACTTACCCGACCTTGTTCGGGGTCTTGAGCACACTTGGGCCTTGGTGGCTTGTGTTGTGGTGCTAGAGAGCCCTCCCACTCACTTGTGATTGATAGTGTTCATCCAAATCAAAGTGAGAAGTGATTCTAGTGCATTCGCGTTGAGAGATCGCATTCGTGGCACTAGGTGATCGTGTTGCAAGCTGATGTGCTTGTTTTTCTTGGAGGTTGCCACCTCCCTAGACGGCTTGGTGGCAAGAGACTTCGTGAAGCACGCAAGGAAGCTTGTGCGGTGCTCGAAGAAGGAGGATTTGTGAGAGGTTCGTGCTCACCTCGCGGGGGATCGCGAAGAGCGACACTACTAGAGCGTGTCGGTGAGTACCTCCCTTGTGCGTGTGGTGTCTTGCGGTGCCTTGTGATAGGCTCACTTGAGAGTGGTGTCTTGCGGTGCCTTGCGGGGCGTGCCTTGAGGGGCAAGTGATCGGAGAGTCACACCGAAGAACCATCTAGGTGAAACACCGAAGAACCATCCAAGGTGTTGGTCGACACAACAAGGACTAGGGGAAGTTGGCAAGCTTCCCGATACCTCGGTAAAAAAATCACCGGTGTCAACTTGTCTACTCTTCTCGGTGGTTTGCATTCTCCAAATCACAAGCTTTGTATTTACATTCATTTTTACCTTGTGCTTGTGCTTGTGGAGTGGCTCTTGCAATTACTAGCTTGTGTAGCTTGTTAGTTGCTTTGCTTAGTTTGTGTAGCTAAGTAATTTGAGCCTTTGGGTTAGGCGTGTGTCGCCTTGTCCTTAGTGCATCTAGTGAGCTTAGGTTTGGCTTTGTGCTTTTGCTCATTAGAATTGTGTAGGAGCTCACCCTTATTTGAAGTACTAGTGCATAGGTTTGTGTGACCTTGCAATAGAAACGAGTTAGGAGCTCAAGCTAGGCTTATCACCTCATTTGCTTTGTGTAGGATCTTTTTTGTGAGGTGATTTAGAGTCATAACTAGAGGGGTGAAGTCTTGGCTAAAGCGAATAGTTTCAATTCCGCATTATATTTGTTTAGCGGGCGCAATTAGTTTTTAGTAAGGACTATTCACCCCCTCTAGTCCCCATCTCGACCCTCTGACCACTCTCTACCTACGGATGCCGCCCGTCGCTCGCCGAGGCCTCATACGTGCCTCATGTTCGCCTCAAGCGGGTCCATTACGACGCCACGAGGGGGCCCGGAGGGACCGGGCGTACTCGACAACGCCGGGCGAAAGGATGGTCGGCCGCGTCCGGTTCGGTGGCGGCATCCCTGCCCGGCCAGGGAGGGTCGTATACCCACCGGGTAGCGCCTCGGATGCCGTGGGAGGATCTCTACCCCCAACGCCGATGGGTGGCGCGACATTCTTCCTCGCCCGACGCGCGCCCGGGGCGGCGTCGGTGGAGCCCTGTTTGCGGCGACAACCGGCTCCCGGGAAGATCCTAGAGGCGCTCCGTGGCGGGTGCCTCAATTGCACGTCCTTTGCTCACTAGGTGGCGACTTGCCGGCTCCCACGGCGGTGTCTGGCGTTGTCGCGGCCTCCACCACCTCGCTAGGGAGTGCGTTGCCCGAGGGCGGCCGACGATCCTCGGAGATGAAGGCGACCCGTCGCGCGAGGCTGGCGGTGGCTCACCGTCATTTGTTGTTGGCGCCACGTCGAAGTCTTCTGGCGGGGATCGGGAGTGGCCGGTGGACGGCGATGGCAACGCCGCGACTCAACCGGCCGGTGGATGCCACCGAGCACGTGACGGTCGGCGCCGGATCGCCAACCCGGGTTTCGCTGGACTCCGGCAGCCGAGGGGCCCTTGGCGGTTATGGCCGGCGACACTATTTCGGTCGCGCCGTTATGCCGCGCGGCCGGGTGTGGCGGCGTGGGGCCGGAAGCGGCGTCGCCCGGCGTCGACGGGGCGCCCACGGCGTTCGGTCATGGCCGCCGGCCAAGGTTCGGGCGCGCGCCGACATGTGTGTACACCACTGCGGTCGAGCAGCTGTTGTTGAACCACGCGCTCCGCGCCACCTGGTTGATCGTGTCGCTGCGCGGATGACCCGATGTTGCTCGAGGCCTCTCTCTAGAGCAATCGGGTTGTTCCGCCCGATCACTCGGGCGGAGGTGGAGGCCACACAAATTTTGGTGGTGGTTGCCCACGCGCCACGGCAACCGCCGCCACCACGCACCGCACCTCACCCTCGGTGACCACTGGCCGGGTTTGTCGGTCACGCCAATGCGGATGGTTTTCGACGATGTCGCGGACGTCGGGCGACCGTGGAGGAAGACGACTACCCGCCAGGCTTTGACCCGATGAAGACTATACTGCGGATGTTCACACGACCGCGGTAGACAATGACTACCCGCCCGGGCTTTGGCTCTGAAGGAGCCACGTATGTCACCGCCTCACGGTGGCTAGCTCGGCCGATCGGCCCCGTGGCCGCCACGCAAGCCACACCTACCGCCGCGCGGACGCGATCGCCCGTCGCCTCTCGCCTTCCCTTGGTGAGAATAAAGCGGTTCAAAGACAAGGTCTGCGCAAGGCGTCGCCGCCTTTGTTGCCTCTGCCGTCTGGGGTGTCCTTTGCCGAGCCTCTGTTGCCGCACCGCGGCGGGAGGCTAGCTGCTCGGCCGTTCCACGCACATGCGATTGCGGCGCGGGGAAATGTTGGTCATGGATGGGATTCATTGACGGCCGGACGGTGCCTTCTGCTGCGGAGGCGGCAGGCCTACTATGACGGAGTCTCGACGACAACCACACTCCCTCGCAAAAGGAGGCGATGTGTCGGATCTTCCGGACTCGTCGTAGGTGTAGGACCCGGCGGTCGACGCGCGGCAGTATGCTGTCGCGTCCGAACGGCTAAGTCGACTAGGTTGTTCATCTAGTGAGTAATTGCGTTTGTTCTCTTTTACGCTAGGGAGGGCTGAGCTATTGGTATAATTGTTTTCCCCTAGTGCGTCGTTCATGACGCGTCGGTGTAACTCTTAACTTTTAATTCGTCTTAATACAAAAAAGACGCGCAAACCATTTTGCGTGTTCGAGAAAAAAAATTCTATCCTTTCACGTGTCCGGAAGTGGGAATCCTAACAAAATAGGCTAACAAACCTAACGGAAGGTCATAGGGGCCATAGAGATAAGTTTTTTTTTCTTTAAAAAAAAGACCATATAGCTAAATTTGGTTTTCTTCGAGGGCCATGTAGCTCCCAAACATTGGTGACAAGCAGGTAAACTGTATGTACGTGTTTCCTTTAGGGAGGAACAACATGCTCTCTGAATCAGTTTGTGCTAGCAAAGCCCAAATGTACGTATTGCATATATGAGCGAATTTACAGTAACTTAACGCACTGTCACCCCGACCCCACCCACTACGGCGCCGAAGGCAAGGCGTCTTGGAGAATGCCTACTCGCTTTGCGTCTTGTGTTGGAGCCGGTTTTCTTCGCACTGTGCACTGCGTATTTTGGGTTTGAGTCTCGCCTGCCTGTATTCTCCAACGGCGGCGCGCCGCCCCGCCCATCTCCCCCGGCACATGGAGCACAGAAGCACCCCGGTCCAGTCCGCTTCGCCGCGGATTCCACTTCGCGCGCGAGGGATTGTTTGGTGTCGTCGACCGACGTGGCTTGAATCCAGATCGATCCACCAATTTCAGTTCCCACCAAATTAATCCACCCATCCGAATCGTGCTCATATATCATTGCTGGTGGTTGGAGATTAGGGTTTCATCGTCGGTTCATAGAGATCGAGGTTAGGGTTTCGTCGTCGGTTGTTCGAGATGATGCCCCCCGTTGTCCGATCTGTTGCGGCGCCCAGCGGCTCCGTCTTCGACCACGGGAGACGAAGCATCTCGGCGATGTGGACGGGGGAGAAGAGAAGCAGGACCATCGGCGGCCCGTCTCCTCGTCCTCTCGGTCTTGGCTCATCCTCCGACAACACAACGGATGCGATGCTCATGGGCGGCGACAGTGATACCCGACCCCAGGTCCATGAGGAGCAAGCGGGGCGAAGTCTTCTCGGCCGAAGGCGACATCGACCAGGAGGAGCTCTCTCGTTGCTGGCGTGTGCTCTCGTCGCGCGAGCATCCCGTCTACTTTCGGACTGCACGCCCGCTAAAGGGCGAAGACGTTAACGAAGTGGGCGAACGCCTCTGTGCCCTTCGCTTCAGAGATTACAAGGCAAGCTTGCTCTATGTCATCACATCATATAATCTACCTGCTGTCTGTACATTTGATGATTATATGTTCTCCGCTTAATATGTATACACACTATATGTTTGTATCGCACCTCATTTCAATTCCACTTATTTAGAGCAACTCCAACCGTGAGCACCTAAATGGAGGTCTCTATTTTTTATTTAGGTGTTTCTCCAATTATTTGTTGGCCTAAAATTCGTTTCCACTCAACGGCAGGCCCCCAAATCCGAGTACAGAGTACTAGCTCTTTCTTCCCACACGGCTTGGCAAGGCGAGTACCGGCTCGCGGCGGAGCTGCGGACAAAGACGGGCGAACATCTCCCACGGGTACTATCGGCGTGGGCGTCGACATCTCCCACGTGCTCCGGGCGGCGCCGTCTTCCTGGACACCTACGCATCCTCCCGATGGCCATCTCGCCGTGGACGTATGCCCACCTGCGGGCGGCGGCGGCTCCGGCGGCTGGCGACCCGAGCCGGCGAGCGAGCACCGCGACGACCGCCTGTGCGTATTGCTCCGCCGCGGCGCAATCTTGAGCAGGGCAGGCGGCGGGGGCCAGCGTTCGCCGGCAGCGTGGCGGCGAGCCGGCGGCGGAGCACTCGCGCAGCACGCGCGGCCGGGTGGGCGCGAGCCCTCGCAGCGGCGTGCGCGAGCCGGGCGGCGGAGCACCGTGGCGGCGTGCCGGCCGTGGCGGGCGCACCCACGGCGTCGCGGCGCGGGCGCCAGCACGGTCACGCCCGAGAGATCTCCACCAGATTGGGCACCGCCCGAGCTTCTCCTTCGCCAAGAAGGACACCGGCATGCGGGTCCGCACGGGGTGGCTGGTAGAGCTCCGCCTCCTCAAGGATGGCGCGGGCGTAAAACCGAACGCGGAGGAGAGCAACCTCGGAGCACCTGCAACCCGCAGCCAAGCAGCAGCGGAGCCACGCGAATCGGCACCGATGACGACGAGGGGCAACCCTAGGCCGTCTGCTGTCGGTGTGCCGCCGCGCGCCCCCGCGGCGCTCGTGGAGCTCCGGCTCGACCACGTCCGTGACATGCGCCGCTGGAGCTGGGCGCGCGCCCGGGCCTCCGCCTTACGCACGTCGCCCACGGGAACCCCATGGCGATTGGCGGTCGTCGGACGACGACGGCGCGTGCGTGCGTGCATCCGTGCAGCTGCTTCGCTTCCTTTCTTTTCTTGCTGCTTCTTGCCATCGATGGTGAGGCGTGGCCGTCCATCACCTCGCGCCTGCCGGACGACGACAATTGCTGCCGCTTGCCGGTCGGACGACGATGAATTGCCGCCGCTTGCCGGCGGACGACGGACGGATGTCCATGCGTGCGTCTCGGGGATCTTCTTGAAGGACGTGCACCCGTCAATGGTGAGGCGGGCGGCGGGTGCGGGCGGTGGTGGCGGCGGCCGCTGCGGGTTGGATCGGGAAGGGGAAAAGTCAGTGGGACCCACCGAATAGGGGGCTGCTGGGAGTGGGGGCTTCAGATTAAAATTTGGAGTGGCATGTAAAATAGGGGCCTATCTAGGGGCTCCATTGGAGTTCGTTTTTTTGCTAAACCCCCTAGAATTTAGAGTAAGGGCTTAAATAGGGGCTCCATTGGAGTTGCTCTTGCAACCAATTTGATGCCCTCAAATTAATCCTGGCTCCATCTGTGTGCAGAGGTTGAAGGATGGTAGTCTCAACTGTGATGACACCGTGCCAGCAACAGAAAGTGAGTACCCTGACGAGGTTTTTGATTGGGATAACCTCTTTAAGCCAGGCCCTAGCATCTTCGGTTGGACCTACGATCCCCATTATTTTGATCTCGCCGAGCTGGATGACTACCAGCGCATAGTCCCTACAAGAGCTGTGAGTACTTGATATCACCTCCGTTTTGTCATCAGTATTTAAACTGCATCCAAAATGAATTCTTCTTGTTGCCTCTGATCTTTTGCATGAGTGCATGAAAGTCTATCACTTGCGATAGTAGCCCTCCATGATTGCACGTCGGTTGGCCTTTCCTGTGGACAGCTTCCCGGTCTTTATTCAACTAGGAAATTTTTTTGCCAAGTTTGTTTCTGAAATGCTACCTCTGCATTAGTTACTTTATTTTCCTTGGACAACAACATTCTAAATCCTTGTTCTCCTCATATAATTTTTTTACTAGTTTATTTACAACTCTTTGGATTAGCACTGGCTAACTGGGTGAAAAAAAATCTGAACACATAATTCCATTAAGCAGCCAAGCTCTAAAATCAGTTTGGTCGAATGCGCTTTTAGCGCTTTTACTCATGCTTTGAGTATAATGTTTTCGTTTTTCCTTCAATTCTGCGTGCTCTTATTACAAGGATAATACCAGATTCATAACACAAATTTGAAGTTACTCACTACCTTTCGAAGGGCTTTTCTTTAAGTAAAAAAAAAAACTTCCTTTTGTTCAGTCAAATGTTTTGGTGGTTGGCACTATCTTTCACGTCTCCATGTCATCAAAGTCACTTGTGTGACATTCAACAATGCTAGTTATTTGCCATACATTGTCCTTCCATGCTAACACATCACTTGTGTGGTATTCGAAAATGCTAGTTGTATTTTGTTGTGCTGACTGGTCATACTAGTCAATTCCACTTGTGTTCCTTAAATACCGGTGCCATGGCAGCGTATATATTGTATAATGCTTTTTGCTCGTTTATATCCAAAAATAGGTTAAGATAGTGCTTGCAAATATAGCTACACACTCTAGAGATGTGGCACATCCGTAATCTTTAAGTCTATACTATTGAATCTGTTATTGTATTTGAAGTCAGTTTTGTTTTGTTAAAATCCTGGGTAAGCTTTTATTTTGTCCTTGCTCTTGAATTGTCCTCTTCATTGTAGTAAGCAAATATAAAATGTGATCACATGGATTTTCATTTGAGCAGTATATATGGGAGTCAAAAGTATATATTGACTTTGGAGTTACATCAAAAGTTGAATGCTCATTTTCTTTCCATGTTTGTATTGTGTTGAGTACTTGGATCTAGTATTGTTCCTTCAAGTCACATATATTGCTTCTCTCATTTGGATGGCAGGATGTTGACGAGTATTACGAATGGGAAAAGTACCGCTTAATTTTCAGCTGCTATGAAACTGATGAGGCATATGTCAAGTACTGGCATGAACTGTCAAAGCAGATGAAGGTATGCATCGTGTGTCTTGTTCAAAAGTTTAAAAAACATGTGCTACAGCTGAATTGTATTGACTGTCGACGTTTTTACCATGTGACAGTGGGTTGAAGACGCTTTGCTTCTAGATCATAAAGAGGTAAGCATCAATAGTGGGAAATAATGTAGTTCAAATATATGCATAGTTTAGCGCCACCATGACTCCTTTGCCCTTTAGTTTCCAAGGTATGAAAACAGGGGAGAATGGCAAGCCGTTAAGATTGCAGCAGGCTTCTGCCATTTGCCAGCTTCTTTAGCTACTCTTGGCTATGAGGTAAGATTCATTTATCCTGCTATTAACTTATAATGGTGGCAGGTGATGCTTTTGTCGATGCATTTTATGACTCCATTGTCTTTTTTTGGACACAGGAGTATGTGCTGGCCCTACGCTATGATCTTGATCGTCGAAAGGACTATGATCTGGTCTATTTTGAGGTTTGGAAGCGAATCTCTAAGCAAGAGGTTGGCAGGCTGCCTTGTGCAATTTACATACACATAACTGATTATTGTTTGTGTTTGTGTTATCTTGTTTTCTACTCTGTATGTTTAATTAATATTTCCTTGTGGGGGCAGATGAGTTTCGAAGAGGCTCTGAAGGACATCCTTTCATCAGAAAATAAGCTTCCTTCTTCATGCTTGTTTAGGATCCAAGCTCAGCTTAAGAGTTGTTGGGGCCAAATGCTCTGCGATGTAGGTTTCGTGTATATTTGTAGATGTTAAGACATGCTCCCACTTCTTTTATGTTGTTTCTGTTGGTGATTTTGTTTTAGTGCTAATGACTTGCCATCTGATTATGTTTTCACTATAATGCCTGCATGGATCACATTAAACTTGTAAGTATGATTTTGTAGACATACTGCTATGTTTATGCAACTAGTTTCCCCTCCCATCATTGTTGTCCTGTCTGTTTGCCTTTAGGTCATAGAATTTGGCGAAGGCAGAGTTTCAAAGAAGCATTTTACTGATGCAGTTTACAGTAAGGTTAGCTAATGATATTCTACCGTTACTTTGCTGGGTAGCTAGCCTGAAACTATCTGCGCATGTTCTAAGCTACAATGAAGTAGTAACAAATTTGTTTTTCAGATTCCAAGACCCAAAATGTATGTGGATTATGTCAAAAAGAAGCTTGAGGTTGCCCGCCGCATCCATCTGATGCCTGGTACAGGTTCCCAAGCCACTTTATATAAAATGTAACCGCAAGTGTGTATGGATTCCTAACGTTCTTACTGATAATGACCCTTTGCAGGCATGGGCTTGCCACCGTGGACTGAAAACGGTCATTCTGTCAGTGAAATTCGGGCAGTCTGTTAAGTATCGTGTGGGAGCATTTACTCACAATGCATCTATTGTATATGGGACCTAGACTGAGCACAAGAAAACTATGTATTAAGTATTTAAGTTATTGCTGGTTTTGGAAAGAAAAGGTCGCACGTGCTGATCTAGAACCTAGCTAGATAACTGTTCGATACTCCCTCTATTACTTTTTCTTAGGGGTGAGCAGCCAAATCTGACGATACCAAGGAAAACGTGGAGCCGCGTGTATAGCTTAGTAATGGGCCGCACTGCTTAATATTAATGTGCCACCGCCGCTGCATGCGCTGAATATAAGCATATAGAAATTTGCTTAGCCAAAAGCGCGCGTGCATGGCGCTCCATATACTTTCGACGCTGCATACTCCATGCAAACTCTTTGAATTCTATACGTTTGAGTAAATATAGGCATAGTAGCATGGGAAAATATATGGTGGAAACGATGATAGGTGGAAACATGGAAACCAATTTAAAAGTCATATCTAGAAAGTTTCAAAAATTCTGAAATTTAACACACCAATACTACATACCAATATGAACCGACATGTAAAAGTTGAGACGTCACCTCAAACTAGCAAAATTCATACAAAAATAACAAATTTCAAGTGCATGTGCACTAAAGGACAAATCCTTTCAATTTTTGTCCTTTAGTGCACACACATTTGAAATTTGTTATTTTCATGTAATTTTTTTCGAAGTAAGTTTGCATCTCAACTTTTGCATGTCAATTCATATTGGTATGTAGTATTGGTGTGTTAAATTTCAGAATTTTTGAAACTTTTTAGATATGACTTTTTAAATTGGTTTCCATGTTTCCACCTACCATTGGGTTTCCACCATATATTTTCCCCGTAGCACACCCATTAACCTCCTGTGCCTTGATTCTGCTGCACGCGCCTTTACAAAAAATAAAAAACCAAAAAACTCCACACGCCCTATAAATCGTAACGGAGGGAGTATCTCTTATTTGGGTATAAAAGTCATGGACTATGTGCGAACAACATACAAAATTTCTAAGTATGTGTCAACTAAGGTGGTGTTATTGACATTGTTTTGTTCTTTCTCTATTCACTTCTTACAGCGTTGACATCTGTCGTATCAATGCACATCCTTCCTCTGTATGATTGATCTTGTGTTTTCTATTTCTTTTGTGTGCTAAACAAGAAAATTTGTTTGGGATTTGGTCGGTTTTGTGGAATTGGGACGTCTGGGGTTGGTAATCTTATGTGTAGGGCAACAGAGGGGAGATTGTTTATACAAGGAAAGGGATGAGCCAAAGCCTACTAAAATGGTCCTGTTGTTTCTTGGTATTTAAGTTTGAGATAATTATCTATATGCCCCTCTCAAAGTTAGATATGATTTCTATGGCTTTATTTTTTTAAAAGTTAGCTATATGGCCCTAAGAAAAATTTTTAGTGACCTGTATGGCCTTCTGTTAGATTTGGTAGGGAACTCGGTTAGGGTTAGCACTGTTGGAGAGGTACAATGACTAAAATACCCTTGACTGAATGGAGAGCGCTGCCTGTACGCGTCGCGGGACGCCGTGATGGCCGAGTTCCCGGACCTGTTCCCCGTGGCGGCGCGCGGCGCGGAGGAGGGGCTGGACACGTCGGCGTGCGGCGCGGGCGTGCGGCACATGCTCAAGGTGAGCATGCCGGACACGCTGGAGGACTACTACGCGGTCGGGACGTACGACAACGCGACGGACACGTTCACGCCGAACGAGGACGGCGGCGGCGACTACCGCAGGTGGCGGAGGATCAACCGCGGGCACCTGTACGCGTCCAAGACGTTCTTCGACTCTCGCAGGAGCCAGCGGGTGCTGTGGGCGTGGGTGAACGAGTCCGATAGCGAGGCCGACGACATCGCCCGGGGCTGGTCCGGCCTCCAGTCGTTCCTGCGGGCGCTGTGGCTGGACGGCGGCAGGAAGCAGCTGGTGCAGTGGCCCGTGGAGGAGATCGAGACGCTGAGAACGAGGCGCGCGACGCCGCTGCCGCAAGGTGTGGAGGTGGATCCCGCCGGCGGGCTGCGCGAGGTCACCGACATCGTGAGCTCTCAGGCGGACCTGGACGTCGTGTTCCGGTGTTCGTGATCCCGAGCCTCGATCGCGCTGAGGCCCTCGACCCCAGCTGGCTGCTGGACCCAGACGCGCTGTGCCGGGAGAAGGGCGCCTCCGTGCGAGGCGGCGTCGGCCCGTTCGGGCTGCTAGTGATGACCTCCGGCGACCTGCGTGAGCACACCGCCGTGTTCTTCAGGGTGCGTTCAGGCTCCTGCAGGAGTACACTGTTCTCATGTGCACTGACCTCAGCAGGTACAGAAACTGAGCAATCCTGACATGGCGATGAATCTGCCAACCTGTGAACCTCAAATCAAATGTATATGTAGGTCCTCCATGAAGGCAGGCGTGTAGGAGTACAAGCCAACGCATGGAGGGTTCGTCAACGTGGACATCGAGAAAGACATAAGCATATCATTAAGAACATTGGTGAGCTACTTCTACTTAGAATAAAATCTCACTCACAGTGACACGAGTACCTGAAATATGTGACACAGTGTCACGGGACTGAGAATCCATTTTTTTTTGTCTAGGGGTATGTCAAGGGCCTTGTCGTCGTAGGTAGGAGGCCCTCGGCTACGTAGTTCGTAGCCGCGGTCCGTCGTCGTCTCCCGGTGAGGTTTTCCCCCTCTACACGGTAGGCTTCGGGAATTAGGAGAGGAAGAGAGATATGTTGGTTGATAACTTGCTTAAAAATAGAATCCCAACTGTTTACACAATATATATGGCCTATGGCCTGACCCCGGGAGTAACAAACTCCTTGATTCTAGGAACACAAAATAGAAACTAATCTTATCTAAACTCTAGCCACGCATGCTGCTCGACCCAGACGCGCCTGCTGCTGCTGCTGCGCTCTCAAGGCGCGGCCTGACATCCCGTGCCCGGCGCCGACGCACATACGGTTGCCCGTACATGACATCTCTCCCTCCCTCGAGGCAGCTCGCCCCTCGAGCTGAAAGCCGGGTACTTGACGCGGAATTGGTCGACGCCCTCCCAAGTAGCCGATGCAGCCGACTCCCCTTCCAGAGGACTAGAACTTGGCGAATTCCACGTGCCACCCGGTACTTGGATGGCCCGTTCGGCTAAGGCACAACGGCGCCGTGGTGGACTGGAGGCGGGGCGTCGTAGTCGGAGGCGACCCATGGAACTTCTTCAAGAGGCCGACGTGGAACACATCATGCAGCCGGGCGTGGGGGAGGGAAGAGCGAGGCGAACCGCGACCTCGTTGATGAGCTCTGGTGCAGGTACGGCCCGTAGTAGCGGGCTTCAGCTTGCCCACCGTGGCCTGCGGCGGCGAGGACACCGCCTATGACGCAGCCGAGTAGCACCCAGCCCCCACGCCATAGGTGACTTGGCGATGGCCTTGATCATAGAA
This sequence comes from Hyparrhenia diplandra, assembly GCA_015847255.1. NCBI lineage: Eukaryota > Viridiplantae > Streptophyta > Magnoliopsida > Poales > Poaceae > Hyparrhenia > Hyparrhenia diplandra. The sequence goes on from JADLZK010006747.1 coordinate 246,619, forward strand.
CTTCTTCGGGACTGCTCGGGCTGCTCGGCCGGGCACGGATGTCCTCCAGAACTCGTCGCGCTCCTCCATGGTCCTGGCCACCGCAGCCACCCGTGTCTCGCCCGGCTCGCACGACCGGATACAAGGGGGGTCGCGGCCGTAGACGACACGGAATGGCGTGTCCCGCAGCGACGACTGGTAGGCGGTGTTGAAGATATATTCCGCCCATGGCAGCCACTGAAGCCATTGTCTTGGACGATCCCCTGTAAGACAGCGAAGATACATGATAATGACGCGGTTTGCCTGTAACATCCCAGACATTAATAAGTAATTAAAATATTAAATGTGATCATTACCGTGTGTGATTATCAAGTATCAAGGCAATAAACACATTTCGTGTTTTATATATTGCGATTATATGTTACCAATAGTGTGTTTTGTTTGCTACATGATATATTGACATTAAACATCAGGTATAATGTTTTGTGATTTTCTGATGGTTGATTAATGATTGTTCACTAATTAAGTTGGCTAATTAATTATTTTATTAATCCTAAATTCAAAATCCTACTTTTTCAAAACTACTTGGAATTTGGAGATGGTCCTAAAAGAAAGTGTGGAGATCTCGAGAAGCTGAACATCTTTTATTTTGGAAGATTTTCTAGTTGCTATATAATTTTGAGAGTAATTTGAAGAAGAAGGAAGCAAGACGTACTAGTACATTATTTCAAGAAACAGCCGTACCTATCACCTACGGCTTGCTTGCCTGTTCATCGTCGTTGCACCTGAAACTGAATTCAGTTTCACTAAACCTTCTTTGGAATTTAAAATCTTCAAAACTATCAAGTTTTAAGTGTTGACCCTTTAGGAAAAGATGGAGAGCACGTGTAGATGAATAGTTTTCGTTCTTGGAGCTGATCGAATTGCTGCACGAAATCGGGAGAACAAGTGAGCTGAAGGGCCGGGTTTCAGTCTGCTACAGTAAAACGAGAGGCAACTTCTCAGGCTGCTCACCGTCGTGTGCCGTTTGGCCACCTTCCCTGTGCTCCTCACGTCCGGGCACGTAGCCACCCGCGTGGACACGCCCAAGCAGGTGCTGGCTCGCCCTGAAGCTTCTCCATCGTCCTGCAAGTCCCAGAGCCGAGCCGGTTGCCGTCTTTCTTTTTCTTTCTTCTCACGTCGCTGCCGCCAAGAATCCTTGCTCCGCCGCCTTGCACTGCCATCACCGCGCGTCCCTGCCAAAAACTGGTCGTGCAGCTAGCCTCGCCTCGCTCTTGCGCACCGCGCTAACCCACTCTCATCGTACCGTTCCGCCGGAATCGCCGTCAGCGCCGGTTGCTGCGGCGGCCGTGCCTCCATGGCCGTCGCAAGCAGCTCACCGTGGTCAGGTCGCTACGGTCCGCCACTGGTCGAGCTGCGCACCTCTGCGGGTGCGAGCTGACCCAGGCGTGCTCGTGCGCCGTCCCTTGCTGCCGGTGCGCTCCCACGCCGGCCGAATCGACAAGCCCCGTCCGTGCTCTGCTCGATGTGTACGCGAGGAAGGAGAAGAGCAGTAGTGGGCCGGTCCTGTGCAGTCCAGAGAAAGAGAAAGGGAAAAGGTTTTCTTTTTCTTTTTCTATTTTCAGCTGAAACTTGTGATTTTCATATCTAATTATTGGTGCATGCTAAATTCGTGAAACTTTTTTGTGTAGCGTCCTTATGATGATATCTGTGTAGGAAAAATACGAAACCTTGAGAATTGATAGTTTGGGTATGATAAAAATTACCTCTTTTAATTAAGAAATGCTTACTCCATTGTTTTTGTAGGCTAAAATAAATATCTAATGATCATGAAACTTCTTGTGTATCGGTTTTATTCTAGTATCAACCTTCACAGAAAGTTTGGGAATAATTTGATGATGTTTAAGTATATCCTTAATTATATGCCCTAATTATTAGTTAATGATTATCAAATTGATTAGCATAAATCATTATATGATTTCGGTGGATATTTTGGAGTTGATTGTAGACCGGGGAACATGATCACCTCGGTTGTCCTTGGCACTGGCTTAGTTGTCTGTGATGCTCATAATCAACTTGTGCTAAATAACTAAAGTGTTTTATGCTCATTACTTGTTATTGCCTCGTGAAGGAAAGTTGTACTCAACTTTCATGAGTTGTTTAAAGTTCTTTTATGCACTTGTATGCTTCTCATCAAGCATCGTGGCATGCATTCCGTCATGTTAAGCAATACATCATGTATTACGTGTAGTAAACGAGAAAGAGAAGGGTTAGAAGTCGCAAGTACCAAGCGTGTGATGCTTTTGGTCTCGTCGAAATTAAGGCAAGTGCATGACGAATCTTTGTTTTGGCTTTACGCCTATTATTCGAGTTGTTCTTTGCTTTCCAATGTTCAAGTATTATATTTCCGGTTCAAGTTCAAGTTTCTTGTTCATGAGATTCAAGTATTCAAGTTTTCATTTAAATTCACTCGTGCCGGTTTATCAGGAGGTGCAATTTGGTTCTTATATTCGAGGTGCTGTGAGTAAGTGCTGGCCCCACTTGCTCGGCTTTACCCGGTAAATGCTAAGGAGTATTCAAGCTGTCCGTTTGCACGGAAACTACTATTTAGTTGGAGTTCCAATGAATTCATTCATGAATTCTCATGAGTTGATTGTTCTTTGGTTCTTAATGTACTTGTTGAGTGTTTTCACTCACCCTTGTGTTCATTTGGTTTTTAGGTGTTAAACCATCACGACTTGCATGGGAACGGGAGTAGCACCATCATCACAAGTACTCACTTTTCGTTTACAAATGCGTAATCTTTTACATAGCGGCTGTAATTGGTTTGTTTTAGTCTTAGTGAATGTGTTGAGGGTAGCCCGTGGTGGTGTTTCTAGCCGGGCGTTACATTGCCGACTCCGATTGGCCATCGATTGAGGATGGAATGCCGAGGTCATGTGCGCTGGCGCCGACCACCGCGATCGCCTCTTGCCGAAGTTGGAGGTGAACACCGAGTCACGGTCCGACACCATCGACCGCGGTACCCCATGAAGGCGCACGATCTCGGCGAAGAAGGCTTGGGCGACGCTCTCGGCGGAGTAGGGTGCGCCGGATGGAATAAAATGGCAATATTTGCTGAACCCGTCCACCACCGTCAATATCACCGATTTGCCCTTCACCTTGGGCAGCGCCTCGACGAAGTCCGAGCCACATCCGTCCATACCCTTGCGGGACGGGGGGGGGCAGCAGCAGGCCCGCAGGGTGGAGGTGCTCGACTTGTAGCGTTGGCATGTCGGGCACGATCTCACAAAATCCCGCACAAGCCCGGCGCATGTTAGGGAAGTGAAAATCTCGCCGAGTCGATGGAGGGTGCGCTGGACGCCCTCGTGTCCTCTTCATGGACCGGCCGGGGGAGAGCTCGGAAGGAGCGCCGAGTCCCCCCGGAACGTCTGAGGGCGCCGTATCTTGGAGGGTGTTGTCGACGACGCCCAAGGGAGGCCCCCGAGGCCCGCCGCGGGACCTCCGCCGCGGCGCCACGGGACCGGGTCGGTGAGCTGCGCTGCCGCTGCTGGGGTGACGGTCGAAGCGGCGCCGATGGGGCAAAGACGAGCCCTCCTCTCGGTGTGTCGCGGCGGGAGAGAGCGTCCACCCACCGTGTTGCCGCCCCGGCTTGTATTCGACGGCGGTCAAAGCCGAGGAGCTTCCCCACCCAATGGTGTTGGGGGAATCGCCGCCAAGCGCAGTCCAAGAGGAACTTTGGGGCGTAGTGGTCGGTCTTGACGATGAAGTGACGACCTTTACGCAGTACGGGCGCCAATGGCGCCACGGCGTGGACCAAGCCGATGAGCTCCGTTCGTAGGCGGCGGCGAGCACGGTGGCGCGGCGCGATCGGTCGGTGAAATAGGCCAACGGGTGGCCCTCCCGGATCAGGACCGCGCCAAAGCCGTGGGATGATGCATCACACTCGACGGTGAACAACTTGGTGAAGTCGGGCATGGCGAGGGACCGGGTCGCCCGTGATGGCGGTCTTGAGAGCTTCGAACGCCGCGTGGCCTCGTCCCCCGCACGAAACCCTCCTTCTTGAGCGGCAAGTAAGCGGTGAGGGGCGCCGCGATAGCCCCGTAGTTGTGGACGAACTTGCGGTAGTACCCGCCAAGCCGAAAACCCCGCACAGCCCGCACCGGCGTGGTCGCGGCCACTCGCACGCACTGGACCTTGGAAGGATCCATGGCGACGCCGGCCGCCCGAGATGACATGCCCGGTAGGCCACCGACCGCGGCAATAAGGCACACTTGGAGCGCTTTGACGAAGAGCTGGTGGCGGTGGAGCTCGGTGAACACAGCGGGATGTGTCGAAGGTGGTCCGCCACGTCTTGTTGTATATAAGGATGTCATCAAAAAAAACGCGAACGAACCGACGGAGGAAGGGCCGGAGAACCTCGTTCATGAGGGCCTGGAAGGTTGCCGGCGCATTGCAAAGTCCGAACGGCATGACCAGAAATTCGTAGAGGCCATCATGGGTGCGGAACGCAGTCTTGTGGATGTCGCTTGGCCTCATGCGACTGATGGTAGCCGGAACGCAAGTCCAAATTTTGGTGAAGAACCTTGCCCCATGGAGTTCGCCGAGCAACTCGCCCACCACCGGGATGGGAAACGCGCCCTGACGGTGACGGCGTTGAGGGCGCGGTAGTCGACGCGAGAATCTCCACGATCGGGTCCCTTCTTGACAAGGATGACCCGGCGACGAACGCCGAAGTCCGCCGCGACGCGACAATGCCTTGGTCGATCATGGCGACGCGGCGCTCCGGCTCGTCCTTGTCGCGCCACGGTGCGGTAGGGACGAACGGCGGCCGGCGGTGATCCGGCTTGAGGACGATGGCATGATCGCGGCCACGCTGGGCGGCAGATCCCTTGGGCTCGGCGACCGCGGTGAACGCCGCGGCGGCTCCTCCGATGCTTGTGGCCCTGGGCAGCGTCGTCACCGGCAGAGAGGTGGCCGAACGGCGACCACACACGTCGGCCAGACCGCACGGCCCCCCTCGAGAAAGACAAGGCGGCGCGCCGAAATTCCGCACGATGTCCCGAGGGTGACGAGCCACCGAGTGCCCGGACGCAAGTCATAGCCGCCGGCGGCATCACGCGAAGGTCGGCGTGGAACCGCTCCCCCTCGATGTTGATAGCCGCTTGTCGAGCACGCCGGGGCATGTGACGCGCGCTCCCCATTGGCAACCGCGGGTCGTGAGGCGTGGGCGCATTGCATCGGTAGCCCGTGCGCCGCCGCCTCCGCGCCGATGAAGTTGTGGGTGGAGCCCGTGATCGAGTGCCACCGGCTTGGCAGCCCCACGGACACGGCGACTTGCATGGTGCCACCGATGGGCACACCGCCATCGCCCTCAAGGAGAAGACCGGCGCTTCATCTGCCGCCTCTCCGTGGTCGCCTCGGTGTCGTCGAGTTCGACGCCGTCGGCGAAGAAGAGACGGCGGGACGCGATTATGCCCCCGGTGTACTTTTTCATCACGTTGTAGCACAACCCCGAGCGGCGGCGTTCGGCCGCTCGTCCGGCGACAGGCGTTTCACCGGTCCAGCTGCCTTGATCGGGGCGGTGGTGGGAGGTGCCGGAAGAGGCGACGCGGAGGTGGTGCGGCGGCGGCCGCCGGGAAGGAGGGCGTCCCCACCGCTGTCCGCACGGGCGGCCTCCATGAGCTCCACCTGCCGCGCCAAACTCATGGCCGCCCGGGAGGGACTGCGGGTTTTGTATCTGCACCGCATGGCTCAATGGCGGCAGCAGCCTCCGGTGAAGAGTTCGACGCGGCCGACGTTCCTCGGCCGGCGGAGGCGGGAGGGCTGGGAACCGATCTTGGTATTCTTTTGACCGACCTCGTCGCGGCGACATTCGGCGAGCTCGAAGAGAGGAGCCGATCGGAGGGGCGGCCCATAGCGAATGGATGGAGCTCCTTGAACCGCGCCCGGGGGTGCCCTCATCACGCCTGGACCTGGGTGTACCACGATTCTTGGCGTCTTCGAGATTGTAGGGAGGCCATCCAAGTTTTCTCCTCCTCCATAATCCATTTGTTGGTGGAAGTAGGATTCGCACCGGTTGATGAAGATCGGCGGATCGGACTTCCCGTCATAGCGAGGGAAATCCATCTTCCGGAATTTAGGCGCCGATCGGTGTGGTGTTGCCCATCGTGGCCGCTGCCCGGCGTGGAGGAGTCGGAGGTGGACGACTTGTCCTTCTTCGGGACATCGACGTCGGTCCGTAGGTTGGTGATCTTGGTGGTGAGGGATTCGATCAATTTTGGCGATGTCGGCGTTGGTAGGCTCGGCCATGGGTGAGGTATGGGAGGTGGCGGATGAAGGTGATGGCGGGCCGGGTGGAGGAGGGCGCGGTGGCGGGAAGGGGTGGCGGCGGCCGGGATGAGGACGAGGAACGCCCTGGATGCCGATACCAAGGTTGTCAAGGGCCTTGTCGTCGTAGGTAGGAGGCCCTCGGCCACGTAGTTCGTAGAGTCGGGTCCGTCGTCGCCTCCCGGTGAGGTTTTCCCCCTCTACACGGTAGGCTTCGGGAATTAGGAGAGGAAGAGAGATATGTTGGTTGATAACTTGCTTAAAAATAGAATCCCCAACTGTTTACACAATATATATGGCCTATGGTTCGACCGGAGTAACAAACTCCTTGATTCTAGGAACACAAAATAGAAACTAATCTTATCTAAACTCTAGCCACGCATGTCGCCGACCCAAACGCAGCGTCTGCTGCCGCTTGCTGGGCCTTCAGGCTTGGCGCGACATCCCGTGCCCGGCGCCGACGCACATACGGTTGCCGTACATGACAGGGTATAATGGTCTTTTCCCTAACACTTAACACCGTCAAGTGTCAAAATTTGACGGAAGGCCATAGAGGTAACAGAAAGTTTTTCACGGCCATAGAGATAACTTTAAAAAAAAAAAGGTCATAGAGATCCAACCAAACTTTTAGAGGGCCATATAGATAATTGCCCCTTTAAGTTTGGAGCGTTTCGAGCAGTGACCACCAAATGATAGGTGTCAACTGGGTGGCTGACTTCTCTCTCTACACTTCCCTCATTATTATTATGGGCCAAATCAAGGGCGTACCCAGTGCCGTAGGCTCCCGCACTGTGCGGGGTCTGGGGAAGGGTATTTTAGCGCCAAGCCTTACCCGCACCATGTGCAATATGCGGAATTCTGGGGCTTGAATCCGGGACCTTCCGGTTACAGGTGGTAGAGCACTACCACTTGCACCATATTTCAGTTGACCCTTGCAACCGTAGCAGCACCTGGTCTAGATAGACGTGCTAAAAAAACAAAATCTAATTCGCATGTCGTGCTCAACAATAGATATTGACAAAATCCTTTTCAAAGAATAATGATAAATTAGTTGACAGCTGTTACTTGGCAGGGAAAAAAAAACCATACAAGACAGCAGCGTCAAGTTCTGTTTCATTTGGCCCCGTTTGGATCCTCCTGGATTCTAGAATTCTTGAAAAAAAAAACGTAGCTGCCAAGCAGGCCATCAATTCTAGAATTTGGTAGATACAATTGCAAAAATCCGGAATCCAGAGATGGGCTGCTTCTTCACAGATTAAGATGAACTTAGGATTCTTCGTAGGTCCTCCAAATAACAGCAGATTCAGTCTCCAATCAGAAACAGTCGAGCGCATCAAAGATCCTGCAAAGAATAGTTAAGCAGTAAGCCTCACTTAGCATTTCACATGAGTCAAGCATGTCTTGTTAGGACCACACTGAAAACTACATTGCCAATTGTGTCTCGAATTGCATTCTATTTTCTGAATTTCCATTTTTGCTGATAAAAAAAGGCATGAGAGAGGGTAGTGTCAACTGTGAAATATTCAAGATGCTGAACAAACGTCGACTAAGACTAAAAATTTTCATGTATTTCTTCTAAACATACGTACACAGGGGAAAATATATCATATTGTCTGCAAGGCCATCCTTGCTGTGCCATTTGTACAACACAGTTTGAGACAATGGATTAGGTGTTCTTGTTTCTTGAAGCAGGGAAAAACGCCCTGCGTGCAAAACACATAACCCTCATCCTGTTTTCTGTTGAACCATTATGAAATTCGGAGAAACATGCTTAGGAACATCAAGGCAATACAGCACAAATAAAGCATTGAGCTAGGTCAAAGTAAATCGTAGGGTGAAAGATTACACGGTGTGTCTTTACTCTTAACATGTGGTGACTTCGGAATTTCAAGACTTGCCGGCTCAGTTCTTCGAAGGTGCTCATAGGGGTAGGGTTTGCGTACGTGTGTTCATAGGGGGTGAGTGTGCGTGCGTGTTGAGCGCCCTGCGTTATGCTTGTGTAATCTCAAAAAAAAAAAAAAAGACAGGGTAAGTTTTCATACTTACCAGGAACCTAAAACCTAATTAGTATACCAGCAATAATCTTCAGTTGCTCCATCTCTTCTGAACTAGCAATTCCAGGATCCACATAACACAACTGATGACATGACATACACCAGATAATATATTATATTATACAAAAATGTACAAATTCATGTGAGCCTTTTTAATTTCATGTTCTTTGGGCCATCCTCTTCACCTGACGCTGCCATCCTCTCGGAAGGAAGAACAACCTCGGCAGCCCATCAGGAGATGGAATGCAAGCCTCGGGAGCACGCCAAGCAGACCAAGACAATCGCTCCAGGACAAGAAACCATCATGACTCTTCCCGTCGGGGCTCGTAGGCGGTGGCAGGTGACAAGCCTCAGCATGCTCCGGAGTCGAGGGTGTTCGGTTACCATGCAAGCCAAAATATTTTGGGTTAGGGTACTGTAGCACTTTTCGTTTGTATTTGGTAATTGTTGTCTAACCATGAACTAACTAGGCTCAAAAGATTCGTGCCTCGCACTTTTCACCCAAACGCGCAATTAGTTTTTGATTTAACTACATTTAATACTACATGCATACGTCAAAAGATTCGATGTGACAGGTACTGTAGCACTTTTTGGGTTCACTTTTTGGGTTCGCATGGGAACTAAACACACCCTCAACACCATTACCGTGGAACCAGCCCGCGCGTGTCGCCTCATCCCGCAGAGGGTGAGGGAGAGCGCATAGCGGGCATGTAGAAGGTAACGGGTGTAGTGCTCGCGCACTATTCCTCCTTCGACACAGCCGTCATTGGCGGGGGCGGGCCGCACCCGAAACTCGTTTCTGAGCCTCAGTGGGCGGTCGCGGAGGCCAACGCTGAGGGAGTCGCCGGCGAGCTCTTCGACCTCGCGACGGAGGAGCTCGAGCTCTTCGAGAGGCCTGTCGACGAAGAAGCCGCGGATGCCCCCGTGGAGGAGGATGCGCCTGCAGAGGAGCAGGATTAGTGGCAGGATTAGTGGGTCGAGACATGGCCTCCTTTATTTGTAAAAACTTTGAAGTCCGCGAGGGCATGTGTAAATACAACTCAAACCGTTTAAGTTATAAAGAATTTGTTCTCTTTTTATCCTTGTGTGTTTTGCCAAGTTGTTTAAATTCGAGCTCGTGCTTCGGTAGAACGAATGGCGGGCAGTTCCTCGCTGGCTGCGGAGGCGAGGGAGGTCGATGGGCAATCACGCCATGCCTTACGATGGCGATCTCAAACTTAACTAAACCGGCAACCAACGCAGGAGAGAAAGACAAAGCGAACGAGATCCAAGTAGATTGAACGCAACCTTGACGAAGCTCGCAAGCGCGCCTTAGAGCTCAAGATCGTTATTTGCGAAAAAAGAGTTCATGAAAAAACGCGGGGTGTGCGCCCCGTCCTGTAGCCCCCGAGCAAGGGGCTGGCCTTGCTGAAGGCAGAGGCTGGCCATTGCTCTACGACCCGAAGGGAAAAAGAGTTTGAATGCTTGCACAGATTTTGCATCGGAACGAGAAGAGATTTTATTCAAACTCATAATGGTAATTTACAAAGTACAATCAAGGGTAAAAGCGACGAAGTTGTTCGATGTTCGAGGATTTGGTGAAAACTCGGCCCCTAGAATCCTTGATCTTGTATGAGCCCGATCGCAGGACTCGGTCGATGGTGAGCGGGCCCTCCCACGGAGCTGAGAGCTTGTGGTGGTCCTTTCGTGCTCGAACTCGTCGAAGTACTAGGTCGCCGACGCTGAACGGCTCGACCTCTCACGTGACGGTCGTGGTAGCGCGAAGAGACTGCCGATACTTGGCCGAGTTGAGGAGTGCGACGTCACAGGCCTCATCGAGCTGATCCACCGGCCCCTCGGCGATGCTTCGTTGTCGTCATCGTTGTAGTGCGGACTCGGGGTGCGCCATACCGAGGTCGGTGGGGAGCACGGCCTCGGACCGAAGACGAGGAAAAAGGCGTACGTCCGGTGGCCCCGCTTGGTGTAGTCCTTAGGCTCCATACGACGGCGGGGGAGCTCGGCAAGCCACCGCCGATTTGTCGAGCCGCTTGAAGATGCGCGCTTCGGGCCCCTGCAGGATCATGTTGTTAGCTCGCTCGACCGCCTGGCCGGTCTTGGGGTGGCCGACCGCCGCCCAATCCACTCTCGGATGTCGTTGTCGTCGCAGAAGTCGAGGAACTCTCTCCCGTGGAAGTTGGTGCCGTTGTCGGTGATGATAGAGTTCGAGACCCGAACCGGTGGATGATGCCGGTGAAGAACTTTCTTTGTCTCCTCGCATCAGGGTTCGCGTGATGGGCGTCACCTCGATCCACTTGGTGAACTTGTCAATGGCGACGAGCAAGTGGGTGTAGCCCCGGGCGACCTCCCTGAATGGTCCCACCATATGTCGAGACCCCGGACCGCAAAGGGCCGGTGATCGGGATCGTCCCGGAGGGCTTGCGCTAGGAGGTGTGTCTGTCGAGCAAGAGTTGGCACCCTCGCAGTGGCGCGCGATGCGGTTGGTTTCAACAATGGCGGTTGGCCGGTAGAGAAGCCTTCTTTGGAAAGCCTTTCCAACCAGAGCTCGGGGGCGCGTGATGCCCGTAGTCCACGGCGTGGATCTCCTTCACGAGCTCCTCGCCCTCCTCGAACGTGACACGGTGGCCGGAGGATCCCGGACATCTTTGCGCCTATAGAGCTCATCTTCGACGAGGGAGAATGACTTGGCGCGGCGAGCGAGGCGTCGAGCTTCCTCTTTGCCCGGGGGCAGCTTGCCTTCTTTAAGCCATTCCAAGATGGGAATCTGCCAATCGGGCTTGGGGATCCTTGGCTCTGGGACTGCAAGGACTCCTGTCTCAACCAAGTCGACCTCCATTGCAGAGTCTGACCTCGTGGGGAGGTCGAGCTCTATGTCGTCAGGAGATGGCACAAAGGGGGTCTTGGCCGGGTTGTCGTGTGAGCTCGAAATTTTCAATGTCTCTCCCTCGAACCGAACCGAGGGTGAGTGCTGGTCATGGGCGAACACCCGGGAGGTACTTGCTTTTCGATCCGACGTGAGCTTGGCGAGGGCGTTGGCATCTCCGTTGTATGCTGCGTCTCCGTTGTACTACGTCGGCGCATGCAGCCCGAGTTTCTTTTTCTTCCTAACACGCCTAGTTTGGGACTTATCAAGTTGCTACTTTGACTATAGTGGTATTATATTTTCTAAGTGAGAGATGAAGTTTGACCTTCAAGAAACATTGAAGACCGGTTGCATAACAAATGTTATTTGATCAAGGGCGGAGCTAAAGAGGAGGCACGTGGAGCGGGAGAGCCATTGTGAAGTTTTGCGGCGATCCTGCGTATTCCACGTCTTCTTCGAATGCCCTATGGCGAAGAGATTTTGGGAGGCGGTGAAAACCTTGAAAGGTGTCGGTGCTCTAAGTTACATCCATGCTCGTGGGGCTGCAGATGTTTGAAAAACGCCGGTTTGCTCACCGGCCATGGCGTCGCTGGTTGTCGGTGGAGCTCGGGCGCGTGGACCGGTCGGAATGGCCGCCGTCATGGGAGGAAGGTGTGGGAGCCGGGTGCTGCAGCACGATACATCTCTCGACCGCTAGAAGCATTGGTGTCCCTACGGCCTAAGCAAGAGCAGAAGACGAGGCCAAAGAGAGCACGATGGGAGAGACCGGAGGAAGGGTGGACGAAGGTCAACACTGATGCGGGATTTGATCAAGAACCTGCCTCGGGAAGGACTGGAGTGTGCATACGGAACCATGAGGGCATAGTTCTGGGGGCAGCGGCAAGATGGATGGATGATGTCGATTCGGCATTGACGGCTGAAGCGTTAGTCGCAAAAAGAAGGGCCGGAGCTTGTCGTGGAACTTGGCATTGACAAGGTAATTCTTGAAGTCGATTGTCAAAGCTTGGTGCGTCTCCTACAGGATCCGGACTCCATCTACTCCTCCATTGGTAGTCTTTGTTTTGATATCATAGAGCTTAGTAAAGGTTTTTCGATTTTTCGTGTGGCTTGGGTGCGTAGAGAAGCTAATCAGATGGCGCACATGTGTGCTTCCTCGTAATCTCTGCCACCATGCGTTCATTTTTTTGGCTTGATGTAATCCCGGACTGGCTAGTTGATCTAGCAGCCACAGATTGTATTCCTTCAAATTATGAATGAAAGCTCTATGATTCACTCAAAAAAAAAAAAAAAAAACAAATGTTATTTTTGGGTTGAGTTATGATTTAGCTCCTAAGTGCCTCAAACATGGCACCCAAAAATAATAGAAACTCTGATCCCAGGACTTAGTATTTTTTTTTCTAAGTTTGGAAATCTATGTAGAAAGCGTCGGCGTCTCGCGTTCTCAAGATTTTATTAAGAAACTTGAGTTGGACCAAAAATAAAGGTTGGAGCGTATGCTTTAAGAAAGAGCATACCAAGATCAATTGGACTCAATTTGACATGATTTTGACATTCATTTCTAATCATCATTAGTGCATTGACATTGCTATTTTGGCATGTTATTATCTCCTTAATCAAATCCCTAATGATAGTTTGGCCTTAACAAAAATTGGAGAGCATCACGAGGACATCAAACTTTGTGTCCAACTTCAGTAGAGACCAGGGCCAAATTGGACGTCCAACACGGCCACTACGGCACTTGCCCGGTGTTCGGTGGAATGTCTCGAACTGTGATCCCCCTGCCACACCGCGAACTGACCGTTAACACGCTGTGAACGTCGACGGCGTCATAGAGAATAGAGGTCGCCGACCTACTGTAGGAACTGAAGGGCAATTATGTCCTTTTCACGTGTCATGAAGTGGAAATCCTAACAAAATAGGCTAACAAAACCTAATAGAAGGTCATAGAGCCAACAACAAATTTATCCAGTGAAGTTTTTTTCTTTTAAAAAAAAGATCATGTAGCTAAATTTGATTTTTTTTTTAGAGACCCATGTATGTATGTACGTGTTTCCTTTTAGGAGGAACAACATGTTCTCTGAATCAGTTTGTGCTAGCAAAGCCCAAATGTACGTATGAACGAATTTTCAGTAACTTCCTGTTGGTTCCTACGGGGACTAGGGACTAATTTTTAGTCTCAATTATTCCCTAATTTATCTAACAATAAGACTAATGGACTAATTTTTAGTCCCAACTAGTCTCTAGTCCATTAGCCCCTCTTGAGAGTCTAATTGGAACTAGTCTATGCTCTTGTCGGTCGTCAACTCATTTTGTGCACTTGTGCATGCACTAGTCGATCATCGCTCTACTCCCTCATTAGTCCTTTGAACTAAACATCTTTAGAGATTAATAATAAGTCCCTAACTAGTCCCTAGTCCCTACTCCATGGAACCAAACAGGCCCTTAATCTAGAAGATAGATCGTCGTGACTTGACGCACTATCACCCGACCCCACCCACTACGGCGCCGAAGGCATGCGTCTTGGAGAATGCCTACTCGCTTTGCGTCTTGTGTTGGAGCCGGTTTTCTTCCCACTGTGCTTGCATCCTCCAACGGCGGCGCGCCGCCTCGTCCACGGCCATCTCTCCCGGCACATGGGGCACGGGAGCACCCTGGTCCAAAGTCCGCCGCCGCCGCCGGATTCCACCTCGCGTGCGAGGGATTGTTTGGCGTCTCGACCGGCGTGGCTTGAACCCGGATCGATCCACCAATTTCAGTTCCCACCAAATTAATCCACCCATCCGAATCGTGCTCATATATCATTTTTGGTGGTTGGAGATTAGGGTTTCCTCGGCGCCAGCGGTGCCGTCTTCGACCACGGGAGGCGAAGCATCTCGGCGATGTGGACGGGGAGAAGAGGCGCGAGGACCATCGACGGCCCCTCTCCTTGTCCTCTCGGTCTTGGTTCATCCTCCGACGACACAACGGATGCGATGCTCATGGGCGGCGGCAGTGATACCCGACCCCAGGTCCGGTAGGAGCAAGGCGGGCGAGTCTTCTCGGCGAAAGGCGGCATCGACCGGGAGGAGCTCTCGTTCTTTGGTGTGTGCTCTCATCGCGCGAGCATCCCGTCTACTTTCGGATTGCACGCACGCTAAAGGGCGAAGACGTTAAGGGGTGGGTCAACGCCTCCGTGCCCTTCGCTTGAGAGATTACAAGGCAACCTTTGCCCAAAACTAGCCATTCTTGGGCTTTTTCGGGTCGACTGGACGCTCCGTCACTAAAAACTCCCTAGAGCCCTCTCTGGAAGTGACCGGACGCTTCAACCGGACTCTTGACCGGACCCTCCGGTCGAAACACTTAGAAAGTGACCGGACGCTGGGGGGTGCAGTTCTGATTGTCTGTCGGACCGCTACAGGAAAAACAGCGATATTTCCTTCATCCGAACTTCGTTTTTCGATGATCTTGGACTCTATGGAAAGCTTATTCAGAGGGCTACACAACCCATACACAACCCACATGGTTACTTGATGGAAAGCATAAAGGATCAAAGCAGTATTCCACTCCAAATGCAGTCCAGGTTGTCCAAGAAACACCGAAACAACTTCTCCTTTGCAAATGTGCCAACACCACTAAGTGTACATCACCATGTTCATGTGTGTTAACATTTTCACAGTCATTTTCAAAGGATTTTCTCTTGCTCTCACCACGCCCACTCGATCCTAACACATCACAAAGTTAGATCGCACAAGTGACACTAGATGACCGATATGCAAACAAGTTTGCCCCTCTTGATAGTACGACCATCTATCCTAAACCCAGTCATAAACTTCTGTAAGCTCCTTATGACCGACGAAATGAAATGTCCTATAGGTTATACATTTGCCTTACGCATTTCCATTTCGCTAAATCTACAAGTGACGATGCAACACATGCACCAACACGAAATTCTATGTCTTTTTTTCTGCCTGCCCGTGAGTCCGGTGCAAATAAGAGTCCATTGCAAATACAAAAAAGTCAGCATTAGTACGTGTATGTATATATAGAATAAAAGGAAAATCAGCCAACACGGGATACAGGAGGCCCAAGAAACGCGGCTCATGCGGTATGCAAGTCCAGTACGTACTATAAACATGACGTTTTCTCGTTGGTTTGCTTAATCTAATAATCTCGACAGGCGGATACGATATGATATGGACAGAACACGATGCCGCTCAGACATACCGCCCTACTGACTTTAGGATCGGAGGCTCGCCGTCTTGACCCCTGATTCGCTATTTGGCATGGAGCATCCCGATCCGTCGAGGTGCACAACGAGGGGATTGTGACTCGCGGCAGTACCAATGTGCCATCGGGCTGCTTTTCATCGCGAGTCACAGAACCAGCATCGTCGATCCATCGAGGTCCGGGACAATGGGATTGAGACTTCGGAGCGAAGAAGTGCCATTGAGATGTAAACAACGTCATACAAGATATCACGACAAACTTCATAAACAAGACTAAATCTTGTATCCTTAAAGTTATTTGATGATAATGATATATTTCTGCCCATCACCGTAGCAATGCACCAGCATTTTTACTAGTAATCTATACCTACTTAATAAAGAGATAAAATTTCAGTCCCGCCTCTCTTTTCACTTTTTTTTCTGCCTTCTTTTCTGCCTTTTTTTTTTCCACCTGTCAAGCCCCGCTAATCGCGGCCGCGGCTCCCTCCGACGCCCGCCCTCAGTCAGCTCGCCACTATGATGCTGCCGCGGCTCCCTCCGACGCCTGCACAACCGCGCCCGCCCGCCGCCTGCCGTGCCTCTCGGACGACGCACACCTCTCGGACGACGCGCACGGCGTCGCCTTCGAAGCCGGGATCCCGCGCTCGCCTGCACGGACGCCGTTGCTCGCCAAGCCCTGCTCCGAAACATCATCGACATGCAGTTCAGTCAACGCAAAGAACCAACCATGAATCTCCAGCGGTGGCGGAGAGGCTGCATGTCGGAGATCAGGTACGTGCAGTTTGGTGATTGCACATTGGTTCTGCAGTTTTGTCTACCGATTTTGTTTCAGGTTTCAGTTTCAATGTTTATCTATAAAATAAAATTCAGAAGATCTAACAATCAGATATGAGGAATTTGTTCTATAGATAATGAGCCGTCTCTCTAATGTTCTCGGAAGATTTCAATAGGTATGCAAACATGTTCATCTCTATAATGTTTAGAGACTGACAGGAAACAATTCAGCAACTATTCTTTTGCCTTTACTTTTTGGACTGAAACTGCCAATTGACACTGTTAAAATTAAGCTGAGCACCAATCTTTCCATATTATCTTGTCATTCATCATTTATGATAGTTTAGTTTTTACAAACAAAAGCTAAATTATGATCATAATTGTACATCTCAGTTTTTTCTCAAGCTGCAATCCGGAGAGGAATAGGCAAACACCATGTAACTTTCAATAGTTCATATGAATAGTATATGAGATTCAAAAATAGTGTTGTGAAAAATACATTGTTAACAATCCAATAAATACTAATATTTAAATGTGGTTACCCTAAAAGAAGACAACAAAATATGTTATCGTGGTAATATTCCCGTTGCAACGAATGAAATAGAATTATGGAAACCCTATAGTATTAAAGAGAAAACCAGAAAGATGTTGGTTATAAGAGCGTTGCGGGCAAGATATACTCCCTCCGTCCCTAAAAAGAATGACACTGCGCTTCACCCGAGACACAAATGCCGGCAATTATAAATTAAAATGTAAAAACATTTGTGCTAAGTAATTAGCATATCATCGAAAAGATCTTTAAGTCTAGTTTTTAACAAATTTATTTGAAAATTTAAATGTTGCACGTATTTTCTACAAATTGAGTCAAACTTTGGTAAGACGCATCCCACGTCACTCTTTTTAGGGACAGAGGGAGTAGGTGCCAATGCACCACGCACCGTGGGAAGGAGCTAGGCCTTTTCTTTTCTACGGTGAACGTTACAAATTTGCGTTTGTGTCACTCTATCTTTGCTTAGCCTTATGCCATATCCCACAATCGCTAGAGCTTATCAAAATTCAATTATCAGCCATGATACAATATTTTTATCTCACAATAAACATCAGATTGTAGAAGAAGCTAGGAAAAGTAGGTAAAAAATCCCTTCTATGCAGCCGAGGCATGACGATTGTATGCGTTTTGGCGCAACGCATGTGCGTCCCATTGAGATGTATCTATATATTTATTTGATATAGTTCTGGGACAATAATTGTACGCCTCCCGCATAAACGCACGAAGGCGCGTTTTTCTAAGTAATAAATAAAAAAAGACAAAGCCAGTCATTGAACCGGTTTGCAAAATTTAGAGGCAGAATATTATAGCTTGGTGGGAATATCGGGAATATCCCTTGCTCCGATGTGCTCTATCCTTTCCCCACCGCCCAACCGACGGCGAAAGAAAAAAAAAAAACAAATAAATCCCCTTCAAAGCTCCATCGTCCCGCAGGCTACGCCTCGCCTGCCTGCCTGCCTGCATCCTCCAACGGCGGCGCGCCGCCCCGTCCACAGCCATCTCCGCCCCTCCCCCACCCACCCCGCACATCGCCCTCACGCACCCCGCAGCAGGGACCGGTCCAGTCCGCTTCGCCGCCGGATTTCACCTCGCGTGCGATTGTTTGGCGTGCTTTGAACCCAGATCGATCCACCAATTTCAGTTCCCACCAAATCAATCCACCCATCCGAATCGTGCATTGCTGGTGGTTGGAGATTAGGTTTCCTCGTCGGTTCATCGAGATCGAGGTTAGGGTTTCGTCGTCGGTTGTTCGAGATGATGCCCCCGTTGTCCGATCTGTTGCGGCGCCCAGCGGCTCCGTCTTCGACCACGGGAGACGAAGCATCTCGGCGATGTGGACGGGGAGAAGAGACGCAGGACCATCGGCGGCCCGTCTCCTCGTCCTCTCGGTCTTGGCTCATCCTCCGACGACACAACGGATGCGATGCTCATGGACGACGACAGTGATACCCGACCCCAGGTCCATGAGGAGCAAGCGGGGCGAGTCTTCTCGGCCGAAGACGACATCGACCAGGAGGAGCTCTCTCGTTGCTGGCGTGTGCTCTCGTCGCGCGAGCATCCCGTCTACTCTCGGACTGCACGCCCGCTAAAGCGCGAAGACGTTAACGAAGTGGGCGAACGCCTCTGTGCCCTTCGCTTCAGAGATTACAAGGCAAGCTTGCTCTATATCATCACATCATATAATCTACCTGCTGTCTGTACATTTGATGATTATATGTGCTCTGCTTAATATATATACACACTATATGTTTGTATTGCACCTCATTTCCATTCCACTTATTTACAACCAATTTGATGCCCTCAAATTAATCCTTGCTCGATCTGTGTGCAGAGGTTGAAGGAGGGTAGTCTCAACTGTGATGACACCGTGCCAGCAGACGCAAGTGAGTACCCTGATGAGGTTGTTGATTGGGATAACCCCTCTAAGACAGGTCCTAGCATCTTCGGTTGGACCTACGATCCCCTTTATTTTCTTTTCGCCGACCTGGATGACTACCAGCGCATACTCCCTACAAGAGCTGTGAGTACTTGATATCACTTCTGTTTTGTCATCAGTATTTAAACTGCATCCAAAATGAGGTCTTCCTGTTGACTCTGATCTTTTGCATGAGTGCATGACATTCTATCACTTGCAATAGTAGCCCTCCATGATTGCATGTCGGTTGGCCTTCCTGTGAACAGCTTCCTGGTCAAATTTTTGCTAAGTTTGTTTCTGAAATGCTACTTCTGCATTAGTTACTTTATTTTCCTTGGACAACAACATTCTAAATCCTTGTTCTCTGCATATAAATTGTTTACTACTTTATTTACAACTCTTTTGGATCATGTTAGCACCGGGTGAAAAAATCTGAACACAATGGCATTAAGCAGCCAAGCTCTAAAATCAATTTGTTCATATGCACTTTTAGCGTTTTTACTCATGCTTTGAGTATAACTTTTTTTTTGTTCTCCTTCAATCTGCGTGCCCTTATTACAGGGATAATACCAGATTCGTAACACAAATTTGAAGTTACTAAGTACATAGAACGTTGCCTTTTCGAAGGGCTTTTTTTTTAAAAAAAAAAAAATAAAAAAATCTAACTTTTGTTGAGTCAAATGTTTTGGTGATTGGCACTATCTTTCACGTCTCAAGCGTCGTCAAAGTCACTTGTGTGACATTCAACAATGCTAGTTATTTGCCATACATTGTCCTTGTATGCTAACACATCACTTGTGTGGTATTCGAAAATGCTAGTTGTAGTTTGTTGTGCTGACTATTCATACTAGTCAATTCCACTTGTGTTCGAATTTGTATGAAGTTTTACTAACCTTAAATACCGGTGCCGTGGCAGCGTATGTATAGGACAAGATAGTGCTTGCAAACATAGCTACACACTCTAGAGATGTGGCACATCCGTAATCCTTAAGTCTATACTATTGAATCTGTTATTGTATTTGAAGTCTGTTTTGTTTTGTTAAAAGCCTGGGTAAGCTTTTGTTTTGTCCTTGTTGTTCTTGAATTATCCTCTCAATTGTAGTAAGCAAATATGAAATGTGGTCACATAGATTTTCATTTGAGCACTATATATGTGAGTCAAAGTATATATTGACTATTGAGTTACATCAAAAGTTGAATGCTCATTTTCTTTCCATGTTTGTATTGTGTTGGAGTACTTATTCAGATGGAAGGATCTAGTATTGTTCCTTCAAGTCACAGACTCACGTATATTGCTTCTCTCATTTGAATGGCAGGATGTTGACGAGTATTACGAATGGGAAAAGTACCGCTTAATTTTCAGCTGCTATGAAACTGATGAGGCATATGTCAAGTACTGGCATGAACTGTCAAAGCAGATGAAGGTATGCATCGGTGTCTTGTTCAAAAGTTTAAAAACATGTGCTACAGCTGAATTGTATTGACTGTCGACGTTTTTTACCATGTGACAGTGGGTTGAAGACGCTCTGCTTCTAGATCATAAAGAGGTAAGGATCAATAGTGGGAAATAATGTAGTTCAGGTATATGCATAGTTTAGCGCCACCATGACTCCTTTGTCCTTAGTTTTCAAGGTATGAAAACAGGGGAGAACGGCAAGCTATGAAGATTGCAGCAGGCTTCTGCCATTTGCCAGCTTCTTTAGCTACTCTTGGCTATGAGGTAAGATTCATTTGTTCTGCTATTAACCTACAAAATGGTGGCAGGTGATGCTTATTGTCGATGCATTTTATGACTCCATTGTCTTTTTTTTTTTTGTTGACACAGGAGTACGTGTTGCCCTACGCCATGATCTTAAGCGTCGAAAGGACTTTGATGTGGTCTATTTTGAGGTCTGGAAGCGAATCTCTAAGCAAGAGGTTGGCAGGCTGCCTTGTGCAATTTATATACACATCACTGATTATTGTTTGTTTTTGTGTTGTCTTGGTTTGTACTCTTATGTTTAATTAATGTTTCCTTGTGTGAGCAGATGAGCTTCAAAGAGGCTCTGAAAGACATCCTTTCTTCTGAAAATAAGCTTCCATCTTCATGCTTGTTTAGGATCCAAGCTCAGATTAAGGGTTGTGGCCCAATGCGCCGCGATGTAGGTTTAGTCTATATTTGTAGATGTTAAGACATGTTCCCACTTCTTTTGCGTTGTTTCTGTTGGTGATTTTGTTTTAGTGCTAATGACCTGCCATCTGGTTATCTTTTCAGTATAATGCCTGCATGGATCACATTCGAAACATGTAAGTATGATTTTGTAGACATAGTACTATGTTTATGCAACTAGTTTCCCCTCCCATCATTGTTGTCTTGTCTGTTTGCCTTTAGGTCATAGAATGTGGCGAAAAGCGCTTTTATCGAAGGAGCATTTTACTGATGCAGTTTACAGTAAGGTTAGCTAATGATATTTTACAGTTAATGTGCTGGGTAGCTGGCCTGAAACTCTCTGCACATGTTCTAAGCTACAATGAAGTCATAACAAATTTTTTTCAGATTCCAAGACCAAAAATGTTTGTGGATTATGTCAAAAAGAAGCTTGAGGTTGCCCGACGCATCCATCTGATGCCTGGTACAGGTTCCCAAGCCACTTTTATATAAAATGTAACCGCAAGTGTATATTGGGTTCCTAACGCTCTTACTGGTAATGACCCTCTGCAGGCATGGGCTTGCGACCGAGGACTGAAAATGGTCATTTTGACAGTGAAATTCGGGCAGTCTGTTAATTATCGTGTGGGAGTATGTAGTCACAATGCATCTATTATATATGGGACCTAGACTGAGCACAAGAAAGTCAACTATGTATTAAGTATTTAAGTTGTTGCTGGTTTTGAAAAGAAAAGGTCGCACTTATTGCCGTGCTGATCTAGAACCTATAGCTAGATAACTGTTGTCATGGCAGATATATCTCTTATTTGGGTATAAAAGTCATGGACTATGTGCGAACATACAAATATTTTAAATAATGTGTGTCAACTAAGGTGTTGTTATTGACATTGTTTTGTTCTTTATCGATTCATTTCTTACAGCGTTGACATCTGCCGTATCGATGCACATCCTTCATCCTCTGTATTATTGATCTCGTGTTTTCTATTTCATGTGCTAAACAAGAAATTTTGTTTGGGATTCGGTCAATTTTGTGGAATTGGGACGTCTGTGGGTTGGTAATCTTATCTGCAGGACAGCCAAAAGAATGGGAGAGTGTTTACAAAGGAAAGGATCAGCCAAAGCCTACTGAGATGGTCCTGTTGTTTCTTGTCAATACATTTACTTGCAATTTAAGTTTCGGAGCGGTGACCACCAAATGGGGATCAACTGGGTGACTGATTTCTCTCTCTCTTTACTCCCTTATTATTATGGGTCAAATCAAGAAAGTATATAATAATATAAATATTTCTGTTGACCCAGACTCAACCCTCATTATCTGAGGCAGGGGACTAGATTAGATGATCAGGGTGAAAGTCACCAAGCAGGTTTCTGAAGCTGGTAAGGATCTTAGCAGTAGTCAAGCATATGATTTCATCTACACCAGGTGATGTTTGGTTCAAGCTCGCGCCGCGCCGGGGTCTCCGCCACGTGCCAGCACGGTGGCTTGGAGCACGTACGCGCCGCTGTCCCGCTGGGCGCACCGCACGGCCGAATGCACCGTACGCGTGTCGTCTCACGAAAGGTGTGCTCTATTTCTAGCAACTCCGGACCTCCGGTCCTTTTGAACTCCTGCCCGTCCCCAACCTCATCGTCCCATCCGCCATCCCACTTTCCCATTCGCACCACCACCACCCACGTCTCTCGTTTCTAGATCCACGTTGTGCCGGCAAATTCACCATTGATTCCTGGACGGGTGAGTAATCGTGCCTTCAGGCTTCAGCTCACTGCTGCTTCTGGCATTTCTCATTGTCCGTTGCAGATCAGATCATCAAATCGTCAAACTAAACAAAGATGTATGGTCTCCGGGGGCCAAGTGATTCACCTCCTACCCCTACACGGCAATTCCCTTTTGATTTCCTGTCGTGTGCAAAACGATATGCTCTGTTGTGTGTCGGTGTCTGTTTCAAGGACAAGGTAAGCTTGCTTTTCCGAAGGAAGGAGCTCTTCTACCCTTCCATTCATTCACAACATACTACAGCAAAAAACGAAAGCAATAGCTAAGTCCCGAAGGATACTACATAAATTGCGACAAAAACATTACAGTTTAGGCAGATAGTGATCTTTTTTTAAACCAGGAACCCGTTTGTTTTTTTAGGAAGACATTCAAGTTTTGAGCGCAGATATACAAAGAAAAGAGAGCTAAAAGAAAAAGACTGCCCTGGCCTGGCCTAGTACTCTAGAATCCAACCAAAAGGTACCCAAAACAACAGAACCCCATTAACAGACTGAAGCTTAACATCAGTAGTACATCCATCAAGCATAAGACTACAAAGAACTACAAGCAACAAGAGAGCTTTCTAGCTCTAATCTTCGGCTCCAGAGGTACTATTACAGTTTAGTCAGATCGTGAATATCTGCGTTCCAGAAACAAGAGCATATGCAACCTCTAATGTTGCCAACTATCAAAATAACAGCCTATGCATCCTCTAATGTTGCCAAGTATCGGGTTTCCATCTCCAAAAAGACTAAAACGACATTACATGCATCCTCAACTGTTGCCAACTATTTCTCAGGGTAAATATCCAAAAAGATAGTAATAATGTACATGTAACTCAAGTTGCCTCCTACAAAAATTTCTCTACCAGATCACTGTACACATTGAAAAACCCTCTTTGCTCATGTAAGTAAAGTTCCCATCATGGTTTTGGTCTATCCTTCAAGTTGCCTGCCAGCTCGGCCTACAAAAAGTTTTTTGGGTAAATTATTATAGTTACAGGATCCAGTTACCCCACTCCATTCAGTCACAACAAATTAAGTCCACTGCAGCCAACAAATAAATAATTTGATCACAAATTTCAGATGAATAATGAATATAATAAACATACCAACTGCTTCATACAGCATGATCCAAATATTTGGCTCCCAAGATTCCATGCTTTGAATCAAGCCCTCACGGCTGCCACCAAGCAACTCCTGCATGAAAAAAAAAATTATATATTTTGCTAGTGAACGAAGGAATACAAAATCTTTTATATATCATGTTTTTGTTTGCTCATATTGGATTTCAAAACTGGAATCAGAACAGGGGAGAGGAAGATTTGGTGGCAATCGGGGGTTCCATGGTAATCAAAACAATGGCAGTGACTGGAAGAGCTGTGTCGATGAGCCCAATTGAGGGCACCAAAGACCCTCCTATGTATCTCTCAAGTCAGGATGATAATGAAGGCAAGAAAAGATGAAGGATCTGATAAGTCAAGAGATGCTGATGCAAGAGGATGAGGCGGCAGAAAAGCAAGTAAAACAAATCGAAGATAACGAGGCTGAAATCAGCAAGAGCTCTATATCTAATCTGATGGCAATGGAAGAGGATGGGAACAAGCAAGCAAAGCTGGCTATTAAAGAATGGCAAGTAGTAAGACAAAGCAAAAAGGGGAAGGGATCAGGAGCGTTCAAGCAACAACAAGAATGGAGAAGAGGCTGGAAAAGATCTACAAGACAAAGATGAAGGTAACAATACTAACTCTAAGAACTCCTTTGCACTTCTAGATCCTATGAATCTGATGGCTATTGCTGGAAAAATGGGTATAGAGCAGGGGGCTTTATCCTTTGAAAGTATAAATGTAATGATACATTTAGAAATGGCAAGGGCTGCTTTAAATAATCCTATCACATCTGTTATTATTGAATATATTGAAAATTTGGAGGAAGACACTCCCTCGCCTAGTAACATTATTAAGGGCTGGCAGACTGAAGAATTTGACTCTGAGGTCTGCCCTATAGCCATTTCTACAAAGATTAAAAAAGAAGGGAAAAGGCAACATAAAAAACAATAATTTGCAGTACAGTAGGGGCAAGGAGAACCAACCTCTTGATGGTGCCTCCACCTCTACTGGAGATAAATCTAAGGACTAAGGCTAGCCCTAGATTTAATCTCAGGGACAAAAAAAACAATAAAAAAACTGCAAAAATGATAGGTCTCATATGGAACTGTAGAGGGGTGTATAAGAAAGGTTTGAGCACCTTCCTCAAAGATCGTATTGAGGAACTTAAGACTGATTTTATATGTATTCAGGAGACAATGAGAAAAAGATTTCTCTGATAAATTCTTCAGGACCCTTGATGGTCAGAAGGACTTTAAATGGTTTTGGATACCCTCTAGAGGGAAGCCTGGGGGGATGCTTAGTGGCATTAGATGTGAAAGGTTTGATGTTTAAAGTTTTAAAAGTGGTGATTACACTATTATTGCCAATTTATATGATAAGGCCTTAAATAAGTCCTTGTCACTAGTGAATGTATATGGTCCTGCTCAAGACGAGTTCAAAGATCAATTCTTGAGTGAGCTGGCGAATATGTGCTCAAAATGTAAATATCCTATGTTGATTGGTGAAGATTTCAACATTCTAAGGATCTATACTTGGAGTAACAACAGAAATAAAATAACCCTACTCTGGAAAAGCTGGATAAAGTCTTTATCTCTAACAGCTGGGAGCAGGAATTCCCTCTTTTCAATATAAAAAAGATTCCTAGATATACTTCTGATCATAATCTTATTGTATACAGTAAGGATCTAGAATTGAACACAAATTAATTTAATTAAGTAGAAAGGGACAAGGAGAGCACCTTAATGTCCAAAGGAAGATCCTCAAAGTGCTTATGGTGATTCCTGAAGACTTGAACATATCCATATGCGTTTTTTATATCGTACTTCGGCATACACCATCTCCCTTCCGCATCATAGATATTATTACACTTAAGCTTAAGAATCTTCACGATAACAGGTGGGTCAGACCCATCAATTCCCTTCGGCCATTGGAGACCAGAATCTTCATTAATCTTGGACCGCATTTCATGTTTAGCAAATGGACTTCCTGAGATCATATGGTACAGGTAGCAAGCTTTCTGATCGTAAGTCCAATTGTCTGGAAAATACTTGATATCTGCAACTGATTTGCATGTACGGGCATATTTGCAGAACCATGTTGAAGACTCTGAGAGCTCAATGTTGCAGACCTATTATGAAACAATAGTACAATATAGAAAATGAAAGCAGTTAGTTCTTAATATTTCTACATTTCTACTGCTAGGCACCATCTAGGCGTGATCACCATGCACCTAAACCTTGTTGGAGCCACTGCCTGCAGGACTAATGGCGCTCCCACATTACATTTTTATGTTTGATGAAATTCGAAACAATATCACAATATAGAAAACAAAAGAGGCCGGATCAGAATATTTTTGTTACCTGACAACATTGTCCTATGAGTAAATCAATTTGATCCCAAGCCCTGTACCATTCTTCCCATTTGGTGAAATAGGGTTTCCTTAGCACTCTAACTGCATTAGTTCCACACAATTATTAGTTAGGGCAAACAAAAACAACAATTGCATGATATGGGTTTATAAACACGTACATTCAGTAAGCAGCAGTTGGATTCTTGGGGCACCCCCTGACAGCATTTTGATGAAGAAATCTTCTAAAGCTATTCTCTCTGGATAAACTTTCTCCTTAGCCATAGCAGACAGTAAGCTCCACATGTCTCTACAAATGCAGTAGGGGGACAAATGACAAATCAAGCCCCCCCAAAACAAACTCAAAACATGTCAACAATACGGCATAGGCATTTCTGTATAAAATTTTGTTAGAACTGCTCCATGCTCCTTTCCTAAAAAAACTCAAAGCGGATGAATGGTGATGGGTGAGGGGCAGCAAGATATATTCAGCATGGTTCTGAGATGTGCATATGACTACACATACAAAAGATCACAAAGGATGTCTCAAAAAAAGAAAAGATCACAAAGGGAGCTCACACAATCATGGTACGAAAGGGTTCTGCCATATCTTTCTTTACACTGGTGCCTCGGAACATAGCAGCGCCTCCTTTAGCTTTAAGCCATCCCAGCAAAGATCCCTCAACAAGGGAGAAGATGAACCATCCATTTCGGTTACTTCCCCTTTCGTAGAAATTCTGTATTGGAATCAACAATTTGTGCTTGTCTTTAATGCCCAGAAGACGATGATACGATTCCGAAGTGAGTTTGTGATCATCAGTTCCCTTCTTTACCAATACCGAGAGTGGCTCTGGGTCAATAGCTCCCATTCGGTACTTGTATGAGAATGTTAGCAGCTCTGGCTCAGGGACCAATCGGAATGACGACCAAGCCCAATCCAAGCAGCGGCCCAAGTCATCGAGGCCCATCAAGACGAACCCACAATACAAGAGTGACGACTGGGCCTTCTAAGCGCCTGTGTGCGCACCGGGGCATTGCCTCTGTAATATAACCCCTGCCGAGAGCACGGGAGAGGGCATCCATCATTTTGAACCAAACAATTACTTGTAACCTTTCCTCTGAAACTCGAATCTATCTAGCTGTTCTTCGTTGTTCCTCCCCAAGTTCGTCTTGCTGTTCCTCGATTTCCCTCTACTCCTAGTCCAATACCTCACAAGTGGTATCGAGACAGCGATTCCTTGGATTTCCTTGCCGTTCTTCTGTTTCCTCCATCGATCCAGCAAACGGCTCTGGTTCTAAGTCGACTGGATTCGATTCCTCGAGTCGCGCCGCCATAAATCCACCCACCGCTGATCGCTTTGGTGGCGCTTCGCGTCGCCGCCGTCTTTGGAGTCTTCGGCCCCGCCTCATCGCCACGAGCATTTCACCCGCCGTCAGCCGCAAGCTTGGCGCCATGGATCCCACGCAGCGCATATTCCTCGACGAGATGGATCGCCGCGCCGCTGCTCACCCGTCCCGGTGAACCAACGCCTCGACGAGCTGGAGCGCACGATGACCGACAACCACGCCCGGCGTCGACTTCGCTTGGATCTGGAGACCGCCTCCAAGCTATTCGACGGATGGCGCCCCCAAGCGTCGGGACTCATCGACGACTCGGCGGCGGCGACATCGATCGCCCTCGAGGCCTGCAGGCGGAGGTGGGGAAGATCACCAAATTCATGGAGCGATCCATGGTCGGTGGCCCCTCATCTTCGCCGGGCGCCCACGGCAAGGCCCCAGCCACGGGGTGCCCTCTTCGCCCGTCTGCTCCTGCGTCTCCGACCGCGGGAGATGTCGACATGAAGCCGCGAGGAGGACCGCTTCCAGGTGTGCCCCCCGTCGTCCCCAACGGCTTGGGCTCACCAGCCTCCCTCTTCGCAAGGCGGTGCCGCCACCATTCACCTCGCCGTTCACGGCGTTCGACGGCACCGTGGCTGCCCCGCGCCCATCTGCGGGATCGGGGCCGCCAACCCGCCCAACGGGCACCACGTCGAGCGGGGGTGGTTACGGAGTGGTCACCACTCTGTGGCCACCACCTATTCAGGGTACGTCCCATGGTCATCACCCTCCCCTCCGCGAATTTCCCAATCCACCACCGCGTCCACCGCCAAATCTGTCTGGGTCTAGGCATTGGGAGTCCGGGTTCCAAGGAGGCCACAGGGGTGGTCACACTGGAAAACCACCTAAGTTTGATTTCCCTCGCTTTGATGGAGATCACCCGAAATTATGGATGAAACATGCTTTGCACTACTTCCGGTTGTACCGAGTGGAAACCGAAGTTTGGGTCGTGGTCCGCCGCTATGCATTTCATCGGGCAAGGCTAAGCGTTGGCGTCTGCAGATTGAGGATCAGCTAGATGCTCTGTCATGGGATGCGTTTTGTTCTCGGTTGTTATTGCACTTTGCTCGTGATGAGCATGAGGTCCTGCTTTGCCGGTTTTTCCAGATTCGCCAGACTGGGCCGGTTAGAGATTACATTGAGGAGTTTGTTGGGTTGGTAGATGATCTTACTGCTTATTCCAAAAATCCTGATCCTCCGTACTATGTTCAGCGCTTTATTGAGGGGTTGCGTGAGGATATTCAGTCTGTACTTATTATGCATCGTCCCTCCACACTCGATTCTGCCTGCGTGCTCGCTCAATTGCAGGAAGACACGGTGGGGCATGCGAAGAAGCCGGCACGCCGTTGGGATTACGCTCCGGACGGCATGGCCCGGAACTCAAGCCCGCGGCCTTCGGCTACCCGTGCTGTTGATACTGATGCACGACGCCAGAATGGGTTTCCGGTTCAGTCCGTTGAAGACAAGTACAGAGCCTTGCGTGCCTCTCGTCGAGCACAAGGTCTCTGGGTCCGTTGTGGTGCCAAGTGGTCACGCGAGCATAAATGTCTTTGAAGCTATCCAGTTACATGTGCTACAAGAGTTGCTGGACGTTTTCCCTGAAGATGAGCCCGAACTGAACCACGAGACAGTTTTACCTGATGCCCAAGTCATGCTTCATTTGTCTGGCTGCAGCTCTATCCGGCAAAGTGTGTCTCTCAAGACTCTCTCGTTTGAAGGGCCAAATTCAAGGTACCGATATCTCCATTCTTGTTGATTCTGGGAGCTCACACACGTTTATCGGTTCCACTGTAGAAAGACATCTTTGTGCGGCATTACAAGTCCGGATGCACCACTGTCGGTTCGTGTTGCTAATGGGGCGCTTGTACTCCGCGATTCTCATATACCGGATGCTATCCGACTGCCTGTGGTTACGAATTCAGCACTAATCAAGATTCTCCCTCTGTTTGCATTTGATATGATTTTGGGTTTTGACCGGCTTTCTAGTTTCAGTCCTATGTATGTTGACTGGGCTAGCAGATGGATATCTATTCCTTACAAAGGTTCTATGGTCTGTCTTTGTTGGGTGATCTGTCTGAACTTCCCGTGGGATCAGTGATTCAGCTTTCTCTCATTCAGGATGCTAGTCCGTCAGACAACCACCACCCGATCTTGCCGTGATTCAGTCTCTAATCTCTGAATATTCTGAGTTGTTCCGGCCTCCCGAAGGTCCGCCTCCTCGACGCGCTTGTGATCACAAGATTCCACCGATCCCCCGGTGCTTCCCCGTATTTGCTCGATCTTATCGGTATGCTCCTCGCTTTGAAGATGAAATCGGCGTCAAGTGCATGACATGCTTCATCAAGGGATAATACAGCCAAGTACTAGCTCTTTTGCCTCCCCCGTTCTTCTAGTCAAGAAGAAGGACAACAAGTTGGCGCTTTTATGCCG
The DNA here is from genome assembly GCA_015847255.1 of Hyparrhenia diplandra. Lineage (NCBI taxonomy): Eukaryota > Viridiplantae > Streptophyta > Magnoliopsida > Poales > Poaceae > Hyparrhenia > Hyparrhenia diplandra. The sequence goes on from JADLZK010006747.1 coordinate 276,450, forward strand.
ACTATCGCCAACTCAATGCAATTACTGAGAAGGGCAAGTTTCCAAGACACGTGATTGAGGAGCCGCTCGATGAATTGTCGTGCTCGTTATTTTTCTACCTTGGATTTACAGGCCGGTTTTCATCGATCCGGATGAAAGAAGGGGATGAATTCAAGACCGCCTTCCGCACACATTTCGGGCGGTTTGAATTCCGAGTCATGTCGTTTGGATTGACTGGGGCACCGGGCACCTTCCAAGGCGCCGATGAACGTGACAGCGGCTCCCCGGGCTTCGTAAGTTCATCCCTGGTATTCTTTGACGATATTCTCATATACTGGCCGCACGCCGCCGAGCAGACGGAGCATCTACGTTTGGTTTTCCGGCTATTGTCCAAGGATCACTGGAAGCTTAAAATGTCCAAATGCGCATTCGCCTGGTGAACTAGCCTATTTGGGACATATTATCGCCGACAAAGGGTAGCCACCGATCCGGCCAAAGCCGCAGCAAAGTATCCGCTTGGCACGTGCCTTCGCTCGATCAAGGAGTTGCGTTCGTTTCTCGGCCTCGTTGGATACTACCGACGCTTTGTTCGTCATTTTGGCTTGATCTCGCCCGGCCACCAACTTCTGGGAAGAAGGGTGCTCGTTTGTGCGATTTGGAGAACATGATGCCGCTTTTCGGTGCCCTTAAGACGGCTCTCGTCGGGCCCCCCGCCCTCGCCCTTCCGGATTTCACCCGCCTGTTTGCCATTGAGACCGACGCCGGATGTTTGGCATCGGTGCCGTGCTCATGCAGGCGGTCATCCTCGGCATTCTCGGTAAGGCTTTGGGGCCAAAGTCTCGTGGCCTGTCCACATACGAGAAGGAGTTCATGGCCATTTTAATGGCAGTTCAGATGTGGCGCTCGTATCTGCAATTCCAGGAATTTATCATATACACTGATCAGCGCAGTTTGACACAGATTGGTGATCAGCGTTTACACACGCATTAGCAGCAGCGAGTCTTCACTAAACTACTGGGGTTGCAATATCGTGTGATCTATCGTTCAGGTGCTTCTAATCGCGCGGCGGATGCATTATCCCGGCACCCTGACCCTCCAGCCCAATGTGCTGTCGTCTCTGTTATGGTGCCGACGCGGGTCAATCCAGTCATTGAGAGCTATTTGCATGATTCTTCTGCTCAACAGATGTTGTCCAAATTGGCCTTGAATCCTGAGTCTGTTCCACACTTTACCCTGTTACAAGGAATTTTGCGCTACAAAGATCGTATCTGGGTGGGTAATGATGCTGATCTGCGTCTGCAATTGATTTCCACCTTCCATCAGAGTGCTTGGGCAGGACATTCTGGCGTGCCCGTGACTTATCGCCGTTTAAAGCAGTGTTTCGCATGGCCGGGCATGAAGACAGCCGTTCGCGAGTTTGTTCAGAGTTGCATGGTATGTCAGCAATCTAAAGCGGACCGTGCACGCTCCCCTGGGTTACTGCAACCTTTGCCCGTACCTGATACCGCCTGGGAAGTTATATCGATGGATTTCGTCGAAGGATTGCCCCCATCTGATTCCTATAACTGCATCCTCGTTGTGGTGGACTTGCTGATAAATGACGTATGGAATGCTGTGTTTAAGATGTCTGATGTCAAGCTATGCAAAACCACTTCGTATCATCCTGAGTCAGACGGTCAAACGGAGAGACTTAACCAGTGCCTCGAAACTTACCTGCGTTGCTATGTACATGCTTGTCCGAGGCAATGGAGTCAGTGGCTGCCTTCTGCCGAATACTGGTACAATACTTCCTCTCATTCTGCTATTGGCCGCTCTCCGTTTGAGGCGTTGTTTGGTTACGCTCCTCGTCATTTGGCTGTCAACCCTGCTCACACTACCAATGCTGCGGTGGCTACTTGGGCTACTGATCGCCGTATGATGGATGACTTACTGCAACAGCATCTCAATCGAGCTAAGCAGAGAATGAAAAGGCAAGCAGACAAGCATCGTTCTGAACGCTCGTTCCAAGTGGGTGACCTGGTATTTCTCAAGATCCAGCCCTATGTTCAGACTTCTTTGGCTCCACGCTCCCACCAGAAGTTGGCTTTTCGATACTTCGGTCCTTACCGTATTCTGGGTCGCATTGGTTCTGTTGCTTACAAGTTGGAGTTGCCTGCTCACTCTTCGATTCATCCAGTCTTCCATGTTTCATTACTGAAGCGAGCAGTTGGCACTCATCAGGTGACCCCGGTATTGCCTTCCGACTTCTCTTTCCATTTAGCTCCTGAACAGGTTCTTCAGTCAAGGGTCGTCTCTCGGGGCACTTACCAAGTCCAGCAAGTGCTTATCAAGTGGAATAATCTGCCATCATCACTCGCTACCTGGGAAGACCTGGAGGCTCTCAAGCAAGAGTACCCGAAGTCACCAGCTTGGGGTCAAGCGGCAAGCAAAGGAGGAGGGATGTTAGCAGCTCTGGCTCAGGGACCAATCGGAATGACGACCAAGCCCAATCCAAGCAGCGGCCCAAGTCATCGAGGCCCATCAAGACGAACCCACGATACAAGAGTGACGACTGGGCCTTCTAAGCGCCTGTGTGCGCACCGGGGCATTGCCTCTGTAATATAACCCCTGCCGAGAGCACGGGAGAGGGCATCCATCATTTTGAACCAAACAATTACTTGTAACCTTTCCTCTGAAACTCGAATCTATCTAGCTGTTCTTCGTTGTTCCTCCCCAAGTTCGTCTTGCTGTTCCTCGATTTCCCCTCTACTCCTAGTCCAGTACCTCACAGAGAACAGATCCATTGACTTCCCATCAAAGTCCACCAGCTGCAACACATCATTTTCAATGATCTCATCACGAAGCTTGAGGACTTTTGCTCCCAATGTATGATAGGTGGTCCGATGCTCTTGATTGCGCTCCACGACTGTAATTAAATATCAGCCATCAATTCTTTTTTTTTTTTTTTTCCGACAAGCCTTAAGTAAGATATAATGAGTATTAACCTAAGGAAGCTACCATACCTTGATCCTCGGGAGTTGTCATTGCAACAGCACCGAAGGATCTTCATTTAATAAACCAAAATAAGTCACACAGGATTGCAAATAAATACAAGTGAAGAAATTGCAAATAAGTACAAGTGAAGAAATGGCGGAGCTTGGAGCAAAACATTTTTTTTTTTAGAATAAAGGGTTTCCCCCGCTTTTATATTACCAAAAGCAGACATGTCACAGTACAGTGTAACGGCGCGCCCGCCAAATTCCACAAGTCTTAAGACTGAACAAACTTAGCCAAAGCAAAATATTAACTATGATCCCCACTAGGCTGATCCGAAGTGGCCGAGACCAAGTGCAGAGCATCCGATTGTTCCCACCCTGATGATGAGTTGATTGTCTCCATTAGCCACGTCAGCACGCTCTTCTTGGAGCAAAACATTGGGGGGGTGCGGCGATTAATAAGCGGGGGCCTGTTTCGCCACACCATAGTTCCGCCTGTGAAGAAATGCAAAAAAATCCGGCCTAGCGGTCGGCGAATGCAAACCTCTCACGAAACCCGTAAGCGATCACACTGAGCCGGTAATCTCCGCCGACGAGGACCCCGCTTAGGGTTTGGAGTTTGCCGGAGTGGCGGGGTTCGAATTTTGCGAGCCGCCCCAACCTTGCAAAGGGGTGGGACTTGGCGGTTTAAAATGATGATACCGTAGGGGGTGGTTTGATGCGGCCCGCCCAGGTCGGTGGAAGCCGGTCCCTGGGTTGTGCCGACCCGCTTCCCCGCGTACGGACACCAAATGTATGACTGCAATTGGTGCCCATCGACTAATATGGGATTAAGTAAGCGATTAATGAAGTTACTAGTTAGAGTGTGCTACATGTTGCCAAGTTGGGAAAAATCGAGTTACGGTTGGCGTACTTATTTTGAATAATGCCACGTCATTATGCTTAAAAATATCTTAATGATAAATAAGTCAAAAAGAATAAATATACTTAATGACAAGTAAGTCATGACAGATGAATGCTAATAATTATATATCTTTTAAATAATACAGTAGTTGTAAAAAAAACAACGGAAAAACCTCAATACCAATTTCTCGTGATATGTAAGATGTTCACCTTGGCGATTCAATATTATTCGCAATTGAAGTTCACTAGCACAGGCAATCATGGTATTCACGTCTAACCTACCTTTAGTTGTCCACGTCAACATGGCACGCTATCCACTAACATTAGTTTATAATAGTTAATCTATTTCTAAAAAATTGTAGGAATAGTTAAATTAAATCAGTACCATTTCGCATCAGCAGCGTGCGGTATTCTCATAGAAAATCTTGTACTTTGTGCTAGGAGAACACCCTCTTTTGTCCTTGTTTTTCATAGAAAAAAATTGTTTATTGTCTCTTGTTTGTTGTGCTAAAATTGTTCAAATTTGTATCTTGTCCTTTGTGCTAGGACACCACTTTTTTTGACCTTGTTTTCTCATAGAAAAAATTTGTTAATTGTCTCGGTAAAATTGTTTTTCCATAGACGTTGACGACAGATCCCACCTTGGATGATGATCCAAGGGTCTACCACGTTGCAAAAATATTAGTTATTTTTCTTGCTAAAGAGATATAGCAACTTCCATAATGTTTTTTTTGTTTGGCGAAACAATCACGTTGTTAGCTGGGTAGTGACCTCAGATCCAGCAAGCGAGCGCACAGAAAACAAAATTAAAAACTCGTTTCGAGGAGCCAAAGTGAGTGAGCTTTCTCACCCCAGCCAAAGCTGAGGGAGCTTTTTGGATCCTGTAGAACAGGATCAGCCTCAAACAACTGAAAACTGAATTCAGTCAAATGGACCTCACTAGTGACTAGACAGACTCGTCACGTTTCCTCGAGCGCATTCACCCCCGACTCATGGATCAATTTCATTCTGTCCTCTTTCAAAAGAAAAAATAAGTTCAATCTTAAAACCATAATATATCATAACCATAACATTATATATATGGTTTGACCCTAACTATTTTCCAAAAATAATATATGCTTCCACCCTAAGCTAACTAAAAGATGTTTGAGAGAATACAAATGCTGCTAGAGATCGAGCTACAAGAGTCAAGACAGCAGCGGTCAGAGTCAAGAGAGGTGCATCACACCAAACACAAGAAGCTGCAACAATGGAGGAATCCGGCGCCTGGCTCCTCCTGCTACTATCACTTGCAGTTGCAGCCTCACTTCTCTTCTTGCTCTACTACCACACCCATGGCGGCCGCAACAACTCAACGCTCAGCAGCACCGGCCGTCTCCCTCCTGGCCCGCCGACGCTGCTCTTCCTGGCCAAGTTCCTGGCGCTCCGGCGGTCCGTCTTCGACCTTGGCCCGATCCTCCGCGACCTGCACGCGCGGCACGGCCCCGTCATCTCGCTCCGCCTCCTCTTCGCCACGCACGTCTTCGTCGCCGACCGCCACCTAGCGCACCGCGCCCTCGTCCAGAGCGGCGCCACGTTCGCCCACCGCCCGCCGGTCGTCGAGCCAGAGAGCCTCTTCAGCGCCGGTGGCCGCGACATCAACTCCTCCCCGTATGGACCGTACTGGCGCCTCGTCCGCCGTAACCTCGCCACGGAGGCGCTGCACCGTGGCCGCGTCAGCCTCTTCGAGCCGGCCAGGAGGTCGGCGTGCGACGCCCTCGTCGACCGCATCCGCGTGCGCGCTGCCGACGCCGACGGAACGGTCACGCTGAGGCCGTTCCTGCGGCGCGCCATGTTCGAGCTGCTGGCGCACATGTGTTTCGGTGCGCGGTTCGGTCCGCAGGTGCTCGACGAGATGGAGGAGCTGCAGCACCGCATGATCATGTCGTACACCACATTTCCCGTCTTCGCCTTCTTCCCGGCGGTCACCAAGAGGCTGTTCCGCAGGCGGTGGGCGGCGTACGTCGCCCTGGCGCGGAGGCTGGACGAGGTGTTCGTTCCGCTAATCCACGCCAAGCGTAGCGGCGACGACGACCCGCCGTGCTACGCGGACTCGCTCCGCGCGCTGCGCGTCGCCGAGGAGGACGACCGGCCGCTCACGGACGCCGAGATGTCGAGCCTGTGCTCCGAGTTCCTGACCGCTGGGACGGACACGACGGTGACGCTGGTGGAGTGGATCATGGCGGAGCTGGTGAACCACCCCGACGTCCAGGCCAAGGTGCACGACGAGGTGAGGAACGCACCGGACGGCGACCTCCAAGCGATGCCGTACCTCAAGGCCGTCGTGCTGGAGGGCCTGCGGCTGCACCCGCCGGGCCACTTCTTGCTGCCGCACGCGGTCCGCGGCGAGGCAGAGATCGGCGGCTACACCGTGCCTAAGGGTGCGGAGGTGAACTTCCTGGTGGCGGAGCTTGGGCGCGACGAGGCCGTGTGGGCGGCGGCGCGAGAGTTCCGGCCAGAGAGGTTCGTTGACGGCGGCGAGGGGAGCGACATCGACATCACCGGAACCAAGGAGATCAAGATGATGCCTTTCGGCGTCGGGAGGCGCATGTGCCCCGGGTACGCGCTGGGCATGCACCACGCCGAGTACTTCGTGGCGAGGCTGGTGCGGGACCTGGAGTGGCTGCCAGCGGCGGATGGCGAGGTCGTCGACATGGCAGAGCAGAAGGAGTTCACCACCGTCATCAAACACCCGCTCCGAGCTCGCGTCGTGCCAAGGAATTGATCCAAGATCACAGCTGGAGGAAACCATTAGACTGCTTTTTTCATACTTTGTTTTGGATCTTGGACCCTGGGGATGATGTTTTGTTTAAACAATCATAGGAGACATTGCTGAGACAAGTTTTTTAAACTATGAACGACTAGAATTTCTGTCTCCAGTTTTAAGTGCCTGTCTGTGCCGGTTCCTTGAAAAACTTAAGGAACGCAGCAGCTGCCTATAACAGCTTCCAATATTACCGATATGCCATATAAAATTATGCAAGACAGAAAGAAACTACAAAGACCTTTGAGCTGTAATGTTCTGTGCTTTCATATATTCATCAGACCAATGTTCCCTGTGAACAATTTCATGACCAGCAAATTGCAAACTCCTACCTTGTTGCCTAAACGATCTCTATTTATGAATTATGATCCCCAAGTTCCATACAGTTTTTCCATTATCAACTCAAATTTAATGCTTTGGAAAACTACCTGTCACACCATTTCTGCTTACCTAGCCTCGCGCCATTTCTGCTTACCTAGCCAACCTAAAGCATTGTGTTCCGGAAAGCGGAAACTAGTCTTGGTGATAATAGCAGGACAAATGCCAAGATTGAGCCAAAGAACATCTTGGTGAGGTAATGCATCAGGTCCATGCTGGAATCGCTGTCTTCAGGCTTTCTGGTTGTGAGTGCTGAAGCAGAGGGCAGGGCTTCAACGACGGCATCTGCAAGGTCGGAGATGAATGTTGAAGTGCATCCAAGAGCAGGAACCCGGCCCCAGTTCTTAATGCCTGATTCTAGAGCCAACTCCTTGTACTCCATGTCAATTTCTTCCAATGTCTCGATGTGCTCAATCACAAAGCTGTATTTGTCATAAATTGCTCAGATTGGGTGGTATGAAAACATCAATAACCACAGCAAGTCAGCAACATAATCCTGTCTTATACTAGTAAAAAGAGTAAACCAGATACTAGCATAACACAAAACCACATCAAGACATTCACTGATTGTAAAAACTGAGATCCCAGATTGTGTAGTTGTGTTCTATGGACCAGTTTTGTAAAAAGAGTAAAGGCTGGTGGCAAAAAAAAAAAAAAAAAAAAAAAAAAAAAAAAAGAGTCAAGGCTGGTTGCTGGTGATTGGTGACAGCTCGACAAACCAGTTGCTCGCCATCAAAAGAGTGGCACTCCAGAAGAGGGCGAGAGTGAAACTTGAGTTCTCTGCTCCTGCAGAGGCAGGGAGAAAGGATTACATGATTTACTTGATGTCAGACTCGTACTTGGGCCGTGATCAGGAGTATGATTTCACCCTTGATGTCAAAGATGCTGGAGGGGATTGATCATGATGACTGACACCAGTGGCGGAGCTATGATTTCACAGCTGGGTATTCCGTGTACATAAAAAATTCGACACAAATGTGCATTGGTAATATAAAAGAAATATAAGGTCATGGTCTGAGCATAGTGCCATTGTCTCTATTAATTAACAAAAAAACTTACAAAACAACAGCGGCTCAAAGCTACAACTCTACGAACCCCTTTTGGAATTCATTAATGATATCATGATCTTTCACTTGTTTGAAGAATTCTCTCTCGATAAATGTGACTAAGAAATCATTCAAATATTCATCACCCATTTAATCCTTTGCTTATTCTTCACATATTTCATCGTGGAGAACACTCTCTCAACACAAGCAGGGCTACAGGAAGAATCAGCACTAACTTAAGAAGCTTGTAGACAACATAATATTGCTCAGCTTTTTGTGTGTGGTAACAAGCGTGACCGAAAGCATCTTCTCGGATCAATCTCATTGTCTGAGTTACCATGCATGGAAGCACTCTTGGAACAAGCTTACGATCCAAGATAACGAGGCATGTGCACGAGGAGGCTCTAAGATTTGATGGTCTGGTCCAATTCGAGATGCAGCCTGCCCAAGGCATGTGCACGTTTGGCGGCCCAGCATTTCTTGTCGATGACACGGCCTCCTCTGCGGCGGCGCCGGCGCCGGCGCAGCCACCAGCAACCACGCCGTCCACAGGGCAGGAGGGAGCTCCGGAGCGGCCGTGCGGGCGCCATGCTGCGCCTCCAAATTCGCCTCCTCCCTCTGCTCCTCGCCGCCTCCCGGGGCTTCCCTCCCCCATCCACTCCAGAGCATGCCGCCTCCTCTCCACCTCCACAACCTCCATCTCCACCTCCTCAGCCACCGTCCCCGCACCCTTCACCCTCGCCGACTACCTCGTCGCCGCCTGCGGCCTCGCACCAGACCAAGCTAGCGAGGTGTCCAAGAAGGCGTTCAAGGTTTTATCCAGAGAATCCAGGAGACCATTGGAGGAGCTCTCCTACTGCCGCCTCGTCTCTGCCTCCAATCCCGATGCCATCCTCGCCCTTCTCGCCGGCGCCGGCCTCTCCCGCGCCGACATTGCCGCCGTCGTCTCCACGGACCCGCTGCTCCTCCGCGCTTCGGTGAAGAACATCGGCCCCCGCCTTGTTGCTCTCCGCGACCGCGTTGGTCTCTCTACTCCCCAGATCGTTCGCTTCCTCCTGGTGGCCTCACGCCCTCTCCGGAAGTGCGGCGTTGTTCCCAGGCTCGAGTTCTTGATCTCCCTCTACGGCTCGTTTGACAAGGTCCTGGTGGCCGCAAAGAGGAATGGGATCCTCCTCAGAGCGGGGCTTGACAGCGTAATCAAGCCCAACGTAGCTTTGTTTCGTCAGTGGGGTGTTCGAGATATTGCCCAGCTGTGTTCACACATCCCGCGGGTGCTCTCCTGTAAACCGGAACGCGTCAAGGAGTTTTTGCTACGGGCAGAACAGCTTGGGGTGCCTCCCACTTCGAGGATGTTCAGGCACGCAGTGGCCGTCGTTGCCTGTATGTCCCAAGAGAAGGTTGCTTCCAAGCTTGAGTTCTTTAAGAGGACTCTTTGTTGTTCTGAGTATGAGGTTTCCACTTTCATGTCCAAGGTGCCATGTCTATCTGTATTCTCTAACGAGATTCTTCTTCGCAAGATTGAGTTCCTTGTCAACCAGGCTGCCATGGAGCCACGGGACATTGCGGAAAGGCCTGTCCTGCTTACATATAGCCTCGAGAAGCGACTAGTGCCCCGACATTATGTCTTGGAGATCCTGCAAGAAAAGGGATTGCTGAATCGCAATACCAGTATCTTTTCATTAGCTGTAATCGGAGAGGAGACTTTTAGATCCAAGTTCATCGACTGTCACAGGGACTCTGTTCCTGGCCTTGCCGATGCTTATGCTGTAGCTCGTGCTGGTATTGTGCCCTCTAGAGTCAGAGTTTAGCATCTCATTTTGTGTTGCAGGAACTTGGCAGACAGTGGGACTGCAACTTAGTATGCTGGTTATTATTAGCAGCTATCCACTGTACGGGCTTTCCGCATTCTGTTTCTGTAGTAGAACCACTAAGTCTGACACTGGGATTGATGATGAAGAACCACTAAGTCTGACACTGGGATTGATGATGATGCTGGAGGGCGAGAGTGAAACCTGAGTTCTCTGCTCCTGCAGAGGCAGGGAGAAAGGATTACATGATTTACTTGATGTCAGACTCTTACTTGAGCTGTGATCAGGAGTATGATTTCACCCTTGATGTCAAGGATGCTGGAGGGGATTGGTGATGATGACTGACACTGGGTTGCATAGAAGTAGTTGAACTTAAAGTGTATATTGTAGCACGGTATTTGTGTTTTGGAACATTCTGTGTTTTGGAATCTGTGAATTTGTGGAAGCTGTAGCTTATTTTGTCTGTTAACTGGTGCACCTTGGGAGATGCTGTCTTATCCTGTAGTGGTACTTAGGCCCTGTTTGGTTGAGGGAAAGTCTCTTTTTAGTCCTAAAGAACCAAACAAAGAGGGATTTTTAGGGACTAAAACTAGTATTTGGGACTAAAATGGAAGACGAGAGTCTTTGGGACTTTTTTTCTTCGTGTCCGCCCTCGTCTCGCCCGTCGCCCCGTCCGCACTCGTCTCGCGTCGCTCGCTGCGGCCGAGCGAGCCCCACCTCGCCGTAGCCGTCTCCTCCTACGGCTGCCGCGCGCTGCACGCCTGCGTAGGAGTCTCCACCTCCTGTCTTCCTCCTCTGCCGCCACCGCAACCCCTCCCCCCTCTCACCGGGCTCCCCCAACCGCGACGACACAACGGAAGCCAGATCTGGCGAGAAGGCAGGCCGGATGGAGGGCGGGCGCTGGGCATGCTCCTCGATGGATCCAGCTTGCATCTACGCCGCACACGACATGCTCGCCGCTAGCTTCCTTCCCCTTCCAGGATGACCCAGATCCCGTGCCCGCGGCTCCAACGAGCTCCCCACACGAGTCCTCTGCCTGGTGGGTCCTGTGAGTTGTGCAGAGGGTCTGGCTATGTGTGTGCCCGCGGGAGTCGTCGGGGCAGATCCATGGTCAGTCGCCTGTAGCATCGAGAGTAATGCACGTCTGCACCAGTGATCCATACTCTTGTTATCTGCACACGGTATGTACACGCCCAACTCTGGAGCGGCCGCTGGCTTAGGTCTGGATTCGTTTATTGTTCTTTGTCAAGTGTCGACAGAGGAGTTTCATATTCCCATTTACGCAAATTAATTTTCTTCTATTCAGGAATGCCTAGTTTACGCAAAAATAAACTGAATTCTCAGTTGAAACCACTAGATTGAAGTCCGTACTGTCCAACCTGCACTGCAGCTAGTTAGTTGCATCCAAAAAGGACCAAGTTCAGTTTCTGCACATGTGGAAATAATGCTTCATTTTTTGGGCTGTACTGTTGTATATCATGGCCATATATATATCTTACTGTCCCTTTAGCTTGGATGAGATCATTAGTATGTTTGACAAAATTTCTCCATGTCCATGATCACTAGAGCAGTTGACTGTGGGGAGTGTAGGGAGTGTGGGAATTTAATTTGATTATATAATAAGGGGAATTTTGTGTGCTAAAATTTGGATTTCTTTCACTGAAAATCTTCAGTTTAGGATTCAGGTGCAGCGGTGTCTGCACCATTCTACTGTATTTATTTTGTTTTATTCTAGTATAGTGGGTGTACTGATTCTTGCTTGATCAATTCGTCTCTATTGTATTACTAGCAGTAGTTTATCACCCTGTACTCTCTTGTTTATCATCGTCAGTTGGCTACTAGGAATACTATTTTAGATTACCTCATCTGACCTGGAGAACATGCTTGACATTGCCCTCTCTTGCCTTTTCGGTTTTAACAAATTTTATACCAGTGTTAAACGTCATTGTTTCTGAATAAACTGAATTATGGCTACCCGTCATATCTAAATTTTATTAGTGCATATGCCAGAAGTAGGCATTGTGGCCTGTATATCTGCCATTGATCTCTGCAAGTCTGCATGCATATGCCTGCATGTTCTGATTTCTCTGAATATTCTGCTAGAGGCATGTAACTGAATAAACAAGTTTACCCTCCTTCCTGCAACAGAGCACAGATGTTTATTTCAGACAATGGTCAAATTACTTAAGAGTGGAAACAGAGATTAGTGCAATATTACCCAAAAATCAGTATGTTGTCTATCTTTCTGTTGCACCTAGCTAAAAATGGTCAGGTGGGTGGTGACTGTAGCTATGAGCAATCCTATTACAAAATTGAGTGTTGTTAGGTGCCTGAATAAACTGAGTGTTGTTAGGTTTATGTGCTAATACCATGACAGCTTTATGTGCTATATATAAACATTCAGGCTGGATGTAGTGTGTAAACCATGCCTGGGCTTACCACTGCAGTTCCACAGTCTATATTTCTTGCATATCTGCTTTGAGTATCATAAAGCTTTGTAAATAGCAGTCTGGATAGATGATCAGTTTCTTGACTGATGACATTGTTTATTTACTGAAATCAAAATGAAATGGCTCTTCCTTGCAGATGCAAACAAGTCTGACAGGAAGGTGATTCTGATAGGTGCGTCTATATCTTCCAGCAAATTACACATACTCCTACATGCATGCATATGCTTTGACATGAATGTTATCCAACTTGAGGTACTGCACGCTGATCCACAGTCCCACAATCTTTGAGGCCAATGCAACTCAACATATTGGTGTATCCTGTTCTGGTGGTCTTGCCATCCATGAACCTTGCTTCATGCCGTGTAGTCAGCAAAGTTTTTTCTAGAACAGTTTACTCAGCAAGTTATTAGCAACTCGTCATATTCTTTTGATAAGAGAGTGTTGGATTCTTCATTTGCACCAAAGGCAGAATCTATTGTGATTAATCGCCATTCAGTCAATGTGTTTGTTCAGTGCCAATAGACGCCAAGATGTTGCAGCTTTACACTGAAAATATACCTACTGCTTGGACCTGTTGTGTCTGTTTACAGTGAAATATTCTTGTTCATTTTTTGCTACTAGGACCTGTTGATTACTGTTGAATCAAAACTTTTTTTAAAAAAATATTCCTGATTTCTGATGTGTGCGTTTGAACTATTGGAATGGGAGAGCTTGCTTGTGCAAGTTTGGATTCTGTGCAAGCGCAGTGCAAGGGCAGTGCAAGTGCAGTAGGGCATGCAGCCGATGCTCTTGTAAAATCCATTTTTAGCTAGCAAGTGCAGCTGGGCATAAAAATCCTTTTTTAGCAACTAGATAGCTCATGATGAATTTTAGTCCCTAATTTAGTCCCTATACCAAACAGGTAGGGACTAAAATTTTTTTAGTCCCAACTTAAAAAAAAGTCTAGTCCCTAACAACCAAACAGGGGCCTTATTATCTAAGGATTACGATCGATTATGCTTGAGCCACACAGTATTTTTGCATCAACTATAAGTTTGCTGCTCCTGTAATGTTGATTGGAAAAAGTCTACTTCACCCCCAAACCTTTCAAGGGTGGTCTAATTCACCCCTCAACTATGAAATGGTCCAATTTACACCCTCAACTTTTTCAAAACCGTCTATTTTACCCCTAGGTGGTTTTCAATAGTGGTTTTGCTACAATATCAACGGGTTTACTATAGTGTGGATGATTTTGGGTTTACTACAGTGTGGATGGTTTTGTTCAGTTTGCACCTAGTGGATGGATTGAATTTTTAGTGGTAGGCTAATTATTGTATGCTTAGACTATTGTAAAAATTTCGTACTCACTGGACCATGAATAACTTAGTTATAAATAATTCCAATTAATTATACACAAAATTGAATTTTTGAATTAATATATAAAGTTGTAGCAGAACTTTGTACTAAATCATACCATGTTATATGTTCACTTTGTAGATTTACTCATGTGCAGTCCAATCAAATTAGATTTTTTATTTTATAATTTTTGTGTGATTTACTATATATTCTAAAAGATTCTATGAAAAATAAAAAAAACACAAAACCATCCATTGTAGCAAACCAAACCAGCACACATCGTTGCAAAACTAATGTTGAAAAACCGCCTAGGAGGTAAAATAGACGGTTTTGTAAAGTTGAGGGGGTAGAGTAGACCGTTTTATAGTTGAGGGGGTGAATTAGACCACACTAGATAGGTTGGGGTGTAAAGTAGACTTTTTCCAATGTTGATTTTAGTGACGTGCAGTAGAAAATGTTATAACCTGTTGATGCACGGTGGGTGTTGGGTACAACCGCCTATAAGTTTCTGTTGTTTCCACCTATCCTCTGACTACTGAGATGGTGGATATGGGATGGATGCCTTTCAGCATTGGCTGTTCAAGTTTACCATGTATTTTGTGATATTGGGATACAAGAATGCTGACACCATCTCTTCTCTAAATCCCTTTGACCTGTATCAACTTTTTTGTCTAATTGTAGTTCTCTGTTCTGGTAATTGTCCATGTAACATGCTTCTGTCTAAAATCTTTGGGTTCTGAAAAAGGTAATGTATCCATAGTCGTGAATAGGCGTGGGCATTAGTCGGTTCCTGCTTTTAGAGATTGGTGTGAAGATTGGTACCATTCATGGCTTCTTTTGCAATGGAACCACTGGAGCAGGCAGTCGTGTCAACTTGGCAAGTAATTTGTGGTGCAGAGACTAGCTAAACATGAGAGTCTCAAGGCATTTTCAGTATCCCATGAGCATGTACCTTGCGCTAACGCCTAACGGTCAATCCATGTTTTGAAACAAGTGCTAGTTTGTTTATCACAGGTTTATTTACATGTAATAGCTCGATCAGCATACATCACCCCTAGGGCTGGATCGCTAGCTAAGAAGAGCAGCTCTTGGAAAACATATTAGGCTCGACGTCTCCGTCACCTTGTTCTAGCAGCGCCTCCCTCTTATCATTAACCTGAACAAAAGAAATATGGCAACTCATTCGGACCAAGCATTGCTATTTGCTAACCCTGCTCCCAGTAACTACCCACTTTCTTTCCGTACAGGAACTCGCTGATTATTAGCACAACCGCGAGGAAAGCACACGAGATTTGTATAGCAGGATCTAGCTGATTAGCACCAACAGCACAGTGCTCGTGATGTAAGTTAGATACTTACTAGATGAGCATAACAAGATCCATGAGAGCCTCAAACTGATTTAGTCATCACTTATTAGTTAGAAACTTACTAGCTACAGTATATGAGTACAAAACAAGGTGCATGGGAGCCTAGAACCAACTTCCACGTTTTACAAGAGTCGATGTCACATAAATAGCCCTATAGACAGGTCTGTCAAATATTAGCAAGATGAGCAGAACAAGCAGGTCAACTCCACCATTGTGATGTCTAATAATTAAGACACCGCCCAACATGCTCGTGATCACGAATATCCACATCAAGTGCGCCATGGTACCAATATGGCTCGGGCACCGGCCACCTGTCATCCAATATGTTTTTGTCCCAATGTAAGTTGGCTGCTGAATAAAACAGAAACAAGTGGCAACGTGAAAAGAGAAAGAAATACCTGTTTTTCTGTATCCCATTCTTTGTCCCATCACCAACACCGACAGGCATAGGATGGTTATATCCACTGTCACCAAACATAATTTTCAGTCAAAGTTCATAAAATATGTGTCATGCCTACCAGTTAGCATTGAGATGGAAATATACCATTCTGATGGTAAAGCATTCACTCCACGTAGAACTTCAACAATCTTGTCCCTTGGTACGAAAGGAGTCACATCGCTTCCATCATAGAAGTTCATGCCAACAAAACTCCCATCAAGATTAATAAGCGGGCCTCCAATCCCAGCCTAGGTTGTTTAAAAAAGGCAAGGTTACTGTAAATAAAACTTGTAATTCGATGCAATATGGTTAAACTGGTTACCATATATAAAAGAACAGTAGAGAGATTCAACACGGTACCTTCTTGATTTCACAAGTAGAGAGCTCAACATCTTTGCAATCAAGTTCGCAACCCTTGATTCCACGCTTCACTTCACCACTAGCAACCATCAATAAACCAAATTTCGGATCACGCCCTATAGCTACAACCTTTTTAGAGGAGTTTCGTGCACTTTTAGAGGATTTTTGTGCACTTTTAGAAGAGTTCGGTGCACTTTTTAATGACATCCGGATCCGGACATATAGCATTGAAATTCTTCTTGAGACTGACAACAGCAATGTTATACTCCAAATTATATAATTCTAATGTCCCACCAGCACGTTGATTCGATTGGGAGAAACACATCAATCTGAAATGAGAAAGTGAGTTCAGCAAACCGTCATTTAAACTTAAAAGACAGAAAGTAACGATAGGGACAAAAGGAGCACATACCGTCAAGCTATTATCAATGTTGTCCTCATTATCACGACTTCTAACCAAACTGGCTGAAGTCAGGATGACAGTTTTCTTAGCTCAGCGTACAGGCAACTTTATAAGAAAACCTGTGCATGCAAAAGATCTCACATACCCTAAACATTAAACGTTTAATCATTAGTTATGAAGATAAAATACAATCACAAAAAGTAAGAAGCACACAGCTGGAAAAATCACCATTGAATGAAGAAAGTGAGACAACACGACGGGATAACTTAGTCACAACTTCTTTTTGGAAGTTGTATTTCGTCGAGGTCCGGAGAGTCACCAAATGTATCACCATAGGGAAACCCTTTCCAAGGAAGTACTTCACCAAAAAATTCTTCAAAATGATTAAGCAATCGCCCATTCACTAGTTAAAGAATGAAGATTAGAAGTGAACTAAAAAAAGGCACAAAGGGAGATGACAGCAATATCAAAGGCAATACTTACATTCAAGCACAAGTGGTGGTGGAATGGGATAGCCCGAGGCCTTTAACCTGCAAATAATGTCCATAAATCCTGATGCAATATTGTGATCATTATTAGTCCTCAGATGATATGTGTGATAGGTATTCTGCGCACAATGATACATAGGCAACATTTTAGAAGATGTATTGTTCATACCTGAAGGAACTACGCTTGATACATCTTTAGGCAATGTATACCCACAGAAGTCTAGTTTTGTAGGACTGCACAATAAAACATAGTTGACTTGTTATGACAAAATAAAACACAGGAATTACACAGGGAAAAAAACCAATCATACCAACACATGAATCTAATCTTGTCTTGTGAAAGAAATAAAGATATGAAATAATGACATGGAATCAAGCATAAATACTCAACAAAAAGATGAAAGAATTGAGCATGTTCATGTCACAAATACAAGTTGCAATGTCCATATTGCCATATAGAATAGTTTAATTTTCTTCCTACAAATATAAAACAGGTTAACTGAAGAAATAGTTCATAAATACTTTAAGTGTAGAAGACACACTTGAGAATCTGAAAATGCTTCAAGCGATCAAAGAGCCAGTCCATTGGTAGGAAGGTGCATCCAAATGTTGCACCAAAGTGATCATAAATATCTAAGTTCATCCCAAGAATTTTATTATCCTGCCCCAGAAGTGGCCCTCCAAGTACAGCCTAGAACAAAAGCGAAGTGGTAGGTTTAGAGAGGATTTACTTCAACGCACACGGAGGAGACCAGCAATAACATAATGCAATTATGTGTTCCATGGTTTCCATCGTGCTGCAAAGTTATAAAGAAATAAAGCGACATGATACCTTAGAGATATTGTGACTAACAGGAACCCAGGTGTTCAATTGTTGGCCTTCTTCATCATAATGAGATCCATGAATGGTCATAAGACTGCCAGAGTTGAAGGCACGTCCAACAGCTCGCACACTATCACCAGGGATAGGTATTGCCTTAAGATCCTGGCTTATAGGATGGACTCCTACAAAGCCCAAGCATGTGACGATAGCAATGTCTTTGTCATATAGTCCTAAGAACCCATCAGTAGTTGTATCATTAGGGAGGTGCACTGCGACCTACAGAAACAAAAGCAAAGGAGTACACAAGCACAAGTTCAGGATGTTCACAATTAGCTTGAAATACACAAAAAAAATCAAGGAACAAAATGATTGGCAGCACCAACCCTCAACTTATCATCTTCATTTCTATTCTTCTTGAATTCTTCAACCAACTGTGCTGATGTCACAAATCTTGTTAGGCTTTTGTTTTGCTCTTTTTGCTTCCCCCTGCGGTACAGCTAAGCCCGAGCATACAAATAACATCTTATCTCCTGGACAATATCATGATTTAAGTAACAAGTGATGAGTAAATGCAAATAAGGAAAATTGAAAAGTATAGTAGCAGAATTACCATCAAACAAAGCAAGGGAGACGACCGAGGAAGACAAATCTACAGCATAATCAGAACTGATTGGACAAGTTATTTCACCAGGTTTGACTATATCACCAAATGAGCTCTCCTTGAAAGGAAGGTTTGAAACTGCCTCTCTATCACGAAAAGACTCGCGCCGAATCGTTCTACTGCTTTAGCAGATCTATTCGCCTCAAAAACTCACGATACGCCACACGAGCCGCATGATCTGATTAATAAATAAACATGATAAACCACAACTGAGTGCTTTGCTAGACCAATATGCGCCACAAAAGAAAGAACCAGCAAATTCAAATCAAACTACTCACTTTGCCGCATCATTTTTACGAGGCGTTTCACTAGTCTCTTGTCACCAGTAAATTTTTTTTTGAGATAGAAATCGGTCTTGACAACGAGGATGATGATGACTCAGGTCTGTTCCTTCTGTTTATGGCTCTCTGCTCCCTACTCACACCTCTTGTGCAATCAATCCCCCTCTTGTCCCTCGCAGTCCTGTAGCAGAAAATAAATGCAAATGCTTAGAACAGTAACTAAGACCCTTTTGTAAGCTTATAATACCCTTTTGTAAGACCCTTTTCGAAGGAAGAGAATTCAGAGTTTATATTATATACATGGTTCGAAAGAAGAGAATTCGGAGTTTTGCTGCAGCAATAAAAAAACTGTGACCTATGTAGGTGGATGTTAAGCTACAGATGGTAACAAGTCTAATCCAAAATCTGGATGTCTGAATTACACTATGAAAAAAAAACAGAAGATATGAAGTCGATACCACTGAGATATGAACCCGAACAAATGTTAGCTTAAATGTTATTTTAGAACCGCAAACAATCTGAATCAATTGCTCTACCACCGAGCTATGAACCGAGAGAATTAGCTTAAATGTTATTTCAGAACCGCAAACAATCTGTGATGTGAGGGAGTATGGATAAGCATTACTCAACTGGAACAGATACAACAGATCGATACAACAGTAAATAGATCCAACAGATCCGTGAGAGTGAGCAAATGAGTGAAGAGACACTTACATCGCGCAATTTCCCCTCGATGAATCACTACTAGCTAGATGCGTCCCCCCGCAGGTCGGAGTCCCAGCCAACCGAGATGGCACCGTACGCCGAGAGACTTGCTTGTAGCTGCCACCGGCCGATAAGATGCCGAGATGTAGGGTTTTGTGTTTGTGCGGCGCCCCGGCGCAGGTGCGGCCGCGAGTGGGTGGGTAGTCGGGGAAGGGGAAACGCTCTGCTAGGGTTTTGTGTTTGTGCGGCCAGGTGCGGCCGCGAGTGGATGGATGCGTAGTCGGGGTCTCGGGGAAGGGGAAACGCGCTCTGCGGGTCCTGGAACCCAGTCTTTATTTATGATCAACAACAGAGAGGGACCCGATGGCGCCCGTTGGGCCGACGGCACGCAGATATTTTTTAGGGGACGCGGTATATATTATTATAAACATGGAAGCCGTTGCTTTGGCCCATATAATCGATGCGGCCCATATTCACTCGCCGCCGCCGCGCTGCCCGTGATGGCCGTCGGCCATCTGTTGCTGCTCGCGACCTCTCCCGGGCAGACAAGCAGGGCGCCCTCGTTCTCCGCAACGGAACCTAGTGCTTCAGGCACTCGCCGCGGCTACAGTGCCCCTGAAGATGGCCGCTACTGCTCGCGGCCTCCCTCAGCACTAGAACAGGCAAGCAGGTCCATGTTGTGTGTCAACGACGGACAACGGGGACGAGGGCTCGATGGCCATTGGACATTGGCTTTCGGATAAAACTAGACACCGCGGCAATTGCTGCGGGCTAAGGCAGAGCTAGCTGACTGAAGGCTAGAAAAGGATAATCTCTGAGATATGAACAAATAAAAGTTGAGCCTCTTCTATAGCAACACTGAAAATAAAAACATGTAGACAAGCATCATGAGAAATTGTGTACCAACGTGTTAAGAAGAAGACCCCAGCCCAGCTACTGTAGAAGACCTTGCACAAGCAGAAGGAAGGCCCAACCGCGACAAGAAGCCCAACACTCGTGTCACTGGTCCACCCTGGGCCCGTTAATCAATTGTAATAGCAGACAGTAGAGATGAGCTAAGCAGAGAATGGCTATGCCATTTGTAACCAGAATTTGAATTCGATTAAGGAGAGGCGGAGGGACAACTACCTCCAGCTTGTTCTTCCCCTTCCCCAAGTCTAGTACTAGCAATTTGCTAACAATCTGGTATCGAATTCGATCTACCTCACCTTCCCCTTCTTCCACGATCACCGGGACTCGTCGCCGCCAGCGAGCTCACGGTGTGATGGATTCCAACTTTAAGTTGATGATGGACGAGATCTCTCGGCGCTTCGATCAGCAGGATGAGTGCTTGGAGCGCCGTCCATCGGCGTTCGAGAAGAGTGCCGCCGACCAGGGGCGGAGCCAGAAATTACACATGGAGGGGGCGGACCATGACTACGACACGCGGCGGACGGATGATGAACCGTAGCTAGAAGGTGAACGTGCGAACAGACGATGAACCAAAGCCAGCGGGACGGGCGATGAACCAAAGCCCGTGTGGCCATGCCAGATTGCTTTGGACGCCTGGCGGCTATGGCGGAATGTCGGACGCCGGAAGAAGGCGCGCACGATCAACAAGCTTATGCGATCGATCACTGGCGGCGGCGCTACAGCAGCTCAACGCGATCGTGATCTCGTGGATCGCCTAGAGATGGCAGTAACTAACTATTATACGTGGTGGTGAGGTTTGGCTACATAGAATGCACGTACATGGGCTAATATTGATGCTAGCTTGATGGGTTGGTGCCCGACTATGCACAAAATACGTAAAATGAGAAGAGTTTCTAATTTTTCCACTAAACATTGGGTGGGGCCATGGCCCTAGCTGGCCCTCCCTGCCGCGCCATCGCCGACCGCTGACGATGCTTGACGTTCGCCGTAGCGTTGGAGGCTGCTTCGTGTGGAATACCGATATTCATGATATCCCAAAACGGGTCTAATTCAAAGCAAAAGCCCGTGCAGTACCGGCCCTGATCCGCAATCGAGCCCATAAGACAAACGACGGACAAGCTCTCCCCGTCCCACACGATTCGAGCTCCACCGGGGCGGACATCCTTCCGTCTCGAACGAGCTCCTCCGACAATGAGCTCCTCTCGCTTTATGCGAGCTCGAGCTCGGCCCATCGACGGCTTTCCGCCTCGAACGAGCTCTCCCGGTGACGTGAGCTCTTCCCGCCTCACGTGCGGCTCGAAGGCTCGCTAACGAGCATTTCTCCGCCTTGACGAGCTCTTCATCAGTGCGGTGTTAGAACAAACACCGACGGGGAAGCCCATACCGCGACGCCGACCTTTGGGCGTCGCGGCTACCTGCCGTGGCTACGACCGTGGCAAGATATCAGAGAGCCCGATCTCTAGAGGCACGCGACGGCAGAGGTGCGTCGACCCACCCATACCGTGCCCGGGCACTACGAGCGTAGTAGCTACAAGACAAAACAACCCTCAACAATATTTGTCGAGCTCGTCGGTGAGCTCTCATGTCCACACGCGCTCGCGACACGTCGATTACCCTTTATGCTCAGGCGGTGCGCCGCAGTCCTCGGGCGCTGACAGGGAGGGCGTGCCTAACGGACGATGGGACATTTTGCCTGCCATTACGGCGCACGCGAGCACGCTGCCTCGCCTCACCTGACCACCGAGCTCAGAACTTGGTGGCACAACTGACAAAGCATGCCAGGGATACAAACGTCGCGCCCCTCACGCGCCCTACGGAACCAAGCGAGCAGGCTACAAACGTGCAGAGTGGCGACGGCGCGCGCACACCGGGCGGTCCGGCGTGCCCTACAACCGGCGTCTATTTACATTTCACCCCCTTCTACTTTGTACCTCTTCTCCTTTTAGGTCCTCTTGGTGGCATCCATGTATCCTCCTTGCGACTATAAAAGGGGCCCTTGGCCATCAGTCGGCGTGCCCTGCAACCGGCGTCTATTTACATTTCACTGCCTTTACATCCCTCGTTGACCACCTGACATCTTATGCTGTGGCGGTGGACCCTATCTATTTTGTGACTCGATTTGTGAATGGGTTTAAACCTGAGATTCGTTCCATACTGCTTGTTCAGCATCCCAAAACTCTAGATATTGTCGTTACTCTTGCTTTGCTTCAGGAGGAGGCACCCAAAAATGAAAAAAAAACTCTGATTTTAGGACTTATGATTTTTTCTAAGTTTGGAAATCGGTGTAGTAAGCGTTGACGTTTTCGCATTCTCAAGATTTCATCGAGCAACTTGAGTTGGACCATGTTATTATCTCCTTAACCAAATACCTAGTGATAGTTTGGCCTTAATAAAATTTGGAGAGCATCACAAGAACAACAAACTTTGTGTTTGGACCATGTCTAAATTCAGTACAGACTAGGGCCAAATTGGGCATCCAACACGGGCACTATGTCACCTGCCAAGTGTTCGGTGGAATGTTTGAACTGTGATCCATGACACCAACCCCCGCCACACCACTAACTGACCGTTAACACGCTATGAACGTTGGCGGTGTCACAGGGAACGGAGGCCGCCGACTGTTCTAGGAACTAAAGGGCAATTTTGTCCTTTCAAGTGTTAGAAAGTGGGAATACTAACAAAATAGTCTAATAAACCTAACAGAGGAAGGTCATAGAGCCAATAATAAAAAAAGGCAACATATCTTATGAAAACTACCTTCGTATCAAACTATGGAACTTAATCAAGAGCGCGGGGATTTAGATCCAACGTTCATCATGTTTTGCACTTAAACCCTCTCACTATTAACTTTGCTAATCGGATTATAATAGGTTGATGGAAGGGTTTAAGTGCAAAACACCCTAGACGTCGGATCTAAATTATGTGCCTTAATTAAAAGTTTCTATAGATAAGGTTTTTTCTATTTTAAAAAAGACCATGTAGCTAATTTTTTTGGTTTCCTTCGAGGGCCATGTAGCTCCCAAACATTGGTTTTCTTTAAAAAGTTTTGGTTTTCTTCGCACTGTGCACTGCCTATTCTGGGTTTGAGTCTCGCCTGGCTGCATCCTCCAACGGCGGCGCGCCGCCCCGTCCACCGGTCCACGGCCATCTCCGCACAAGGAGCACAGAAGCACCCCGGTCCAGTCCGCTTCGCCGCCGGATTCCACCTCGCGTGCGAGGATTGTTTGGCGTCGTCGACCGACGTGGTTTGAATCCAGATCGATACACCAATTTGAGTTCCCACCAAATTAATCCACCCATCCGAATCGTGCTCATATATCATTGCTGGTGGTTGGAGATTAGCTAGGGTTTCCTCGACGCCCAGCGGCGCCGTCTTCGACCACGGGAGACGAAGCATCTCGGTGATGTGGACGGGGAGAAGAGGCGCAGGACCATCGGCGGCCCGTCTCCTCGTCCTCTCGGTCTTGGTTCATCCTCCGACGACACAACGGATGCGATGCTCATGGACGGCGACAGTGATACCCGACCCCAGGTCCAGGAGGAGCAAGGGGGCCGAGTCTTCTCGGCCGAAGACGACATCGACCAGGAGGAGCTCATTCGTTGCTGGCGTTTGCTCTCGTCGTTCGAGCGTCCCGTCTGTTTTCGGAGGGCACGCACGCTAAAGGGCAAAGACGTTAAGGAAGTGGTTCAACGCCTCTATGCTCTTCGCTTCAGAGATTACAAGGCAAGCTTGCTCTATATCATCACATCATATAATCTACCTGCTGTCTGTACATTTGATGATTATATGTTCTCCGCTTAATATATACACACACTATATGTTTGTATCGCACCTCATTTCAATTCCACTTATTTACAACCAATTTGATGCCCTCAAATTAATCCTGGCTCCATCTGTGTGCAGAGATTGAAGGATGGTAGTCTCAACTGTGATGACACCGTGCCAGCAACAGAAAGTGAGTACCCTGACGAGGTTTTTGATTGGGATAACCTCTTTAAGCTAGGTCCAAGCATCTTCGGTTGGACCTACGATCCCCATTATTTTGATCTCGCCGAGCTGGATGACTACCAGCGCATAGTCCCTACAAGAGCTGTGAGTACTTGATATCACCTCCGTTTTGTCATCAGTATTTAAACTGCATCCAAAATGAATTCTTCTTGTTGCCTCTAATCTTTTTGCATGAGTGCATGAAAGTCTATCACTTGCGATAGTAGCCCTCCATGATTGCACGTCGGTTGGCCTTTCCTGTGGACAGCTCTAGGAAATTTTTTTGCTAAGTTTGTTTCTGAAATGCTACCTCTGCATTAGTTACTTTATTTTCCTTGGACAACAACATTCTAAATCCTTGTTCTCCGCATATAATTTTTTTTACTAGTTTATTTACAACTCTTTGGATTAGCACTGGCTAACTGGGTGAAAAAAATCTGAACACATAATGCCATTAAGCAGCCAAGCTCTAAAATCAGTTTGTTCAAATGCGCTTTTTACTCATGCTTTGAGTATAATGTTTTCGTTTTCCTTCAATTCTGCGTGCTCTTATTACAAGGATAATACCAGATTCATAACACAAATTTGAAGTTACTCATTACCTTTCGAAGGGCTTTTCTTTAAATAAAAAAAATCTTCCTTTTGTTCAGTCAAATGTTTTGGTGGTTGGCACTATCTTTCACGTCTCCATGTCATCAAAGTCACTTGTGTGACATTCAACAATGCTAGTTATTTGCCATACATTGTCCTTCCATGCTAACACATCACTTGTGTGGTATTCGAAAATGCTAGTTGTATTTTGTTGTGCTGACTGGTCATACTAGTCAATTCCACTTGTGTTCCTTAAATACGGTGCCATGGCAGCGTATATATTGTATAATGCTTTTGTACTAGTTTATATCCAAAAATAGGTTAAGATAGTGCTTGCAAATATAGCTACACACTCTAGAGATGTGGCACATCCGTAATCTTTAAGTCTATACTATTGAATCTGTTATTGTATTTGAAGTCTGTTTTGTTTTGTTAAAAGCCTGGGTAAGCTTTTTATTTTGTCCTTGCTCTTGAATTGTCCTCTTCATTGTAGTAAGCAAATATAAAATGTGATCACATGGATTTTCATTTGAGCAGTATATATGGGAGTCAAAAGTATATATTGACTTTGGAGTTACATCAAAAGTTGAATGCTCATTTTCTTTCCATGTTTGTATTGTGTTGAAGTACTTGGATCTAGTATTGTTCTTTCAAGTCACATATATTGCTTCTCTCATTTGGATGGCAGGATGTTGATGAGTATTATGAATTTGAAAAGTACCGCTTAATTTTTAGCTGCTATGAAACTGATGAGGCATATGTCAAGTACTGGCATGAACTGTCAAAGCAGATGAAGGTATGCATCGTTGTCTTATTCAAAAGTTGAAAAAACATGTGCTACAGCTGAATTGTATTGACTGTCGACGTTTTTTACCATGTGACAGTGGGTTGAAGATGCTCTGCTTCTAGATCATAAAGAGGTAAGCATCAATAGTGGGAAATAATGTAGTTCAGATATATGCATAGTTTAGCGCCACAATGACTCCTTTGCCCTTTAGTTTCCAAGGTATGAAAACAGGGGGAGAATGGCAAGCCATTAAGATTGCAGCAGGCTTCTGCCATTTGCCAGCTTCTTTAGCTACTCTTGGCTATGAGGTAAGATTCATTTATTCTGCTATTAACTTATAATGGTGGCAGGTGATGCTTATTGTCGATGCATTTTATGACTCCATCGTTTTTTTGGACACAGGGTATGTGTTGGCCCCTGCGCTATGATCTTGATCGTCGAAAAGGACTATGATCTGGTCTATTTTGAGGTTTGGAGGCGAATCTCTAAGCAAGAGGTTGGCAGGCTGCCTTGTGCAATTTACATACACATAACTGATTATTGTTTGTGTTTGTGTTATCTTGTTTTCTACTCTGTATGTTTAATTAATATTTCCTTGTGGGAGCAGATGAGTTTGAAGAGGCTCTGAAGGACATCCTTTCATTAGAAAATAAGCTTCCTTCTTCATGCTTGTTTAGGATCCAAGCTCAGCTTAAGAGTTGTTGGGGCCAAATGCTCTGCGATGTAGGTTTCGTGTATATTTGTAGATGTTAAGACATGTTCCCACTTCTTTCATGTTGTTTCTGTTGGTGATTTTGTTTTGGTGCTAATGACTTGCCATCTGATTATGTTTTCAGTATAATGCCTGCATGGATCACATTCGGAAACTTGTAAGTATGATTTTGTGGACATACTGCTATGTTTATGCAACTAGTTTCCCCTCCCATCATTGTTGTCTTGTCTGTTTGCCTTTAGGTCATAGAATGTGGCGAAGGCGGAGTTTCAAAGAAGCATTTTACTGATGCAGTTTACAGTAAGGTTAGCTAATGATATTCTACCGTTACTTTTTTTGCTGGGTAGCTGGCCTGAAACTCTCTGCGCATGTTCTAAGCTACAATGAAGTAGTAACAAATTTGTTTTCAGATTCCAAGACCAAAAATGTATGTGGATTATGTCAAAAGAAGCTTGAGGTTGCCCGCCGCATCCATCTGATGCCTGGTACAGGTTCCCAACCCACTTTATATAAAATGTAACCGCAAGTGTGTATGGATTCCTAACGCTCTTACTGATAATGACCCTTCGCAGGCATGGGCTTGCCACCGTGGACTGAAAACGGTCATTCTGACAGTGAAATTCGGGCAGAGTCTGTTAAGTATCGTGTGGGAGCATGTACTCACAATGCATCTATTGTATATGGGACCTAGACTGAGCACAAGAAAGTCAACTATGTTTTAAGTATTTAAGTTATTGCTGGTTTTGGAAAGAAAAGGTCGCACGTGCTGATCTAGAACCTAGCTAGATAACTGTTGTCATGGCAGATATCTCTTATTTGGGTATAAAAGTCATGGACTATGTGCGAACAACATACAAAATTTCTAAGTATGTGTCAACTAAGGTGGTGTTATTGACATTGTTTTGTTCTTTCTCTATTCATTTCTTACAGCGTTGACATCTGTCGTATCAATGCACATCCTTCATCCTCTATGATTGATCTCGTGTTTTCTATTTCTTTTGTGTGCTAAAGATGAAAATTTGTTTGGGATTTGGTCGATTTTTTTGGAATTGGGACGTCTGTGGGTTTGTAATCTTATGTGCAGGGCAACAGAAGCCTACTGAAATGGTCCTGTTGTTTCTTGGTATTTAAGTTTCGGAGCGTTTCGGAGCAGTGGCCACCAAATGATAGGGTTCAACTGGGTGGCTGTCTTCTCTCTCTACACTTCCCTCATTATTATTATGGGTCAAATCAAGAAAGTATATAATATTAATATTTCAGTTGACCCCTTGCAACCGTAGCAGCACCTGGTCTAGATAGCCGTGCTAAAAAAACAAAATCTAAATCGCATGTCGTGCTCAACAATAGATATTGACAAAATCCCTTTCAAAGAATAATGATAAATTAGTTGACAGCCATTACTTGGGCAGGTGAAAAAAACCATACACAAGTGATGTACGCGCAACTATTAATTCTTAATGGCACAACACAACACCCAACAAGCAAGAGAGCGAAATTAAAGGCTGCACGAAGCATTCAAACACAAACATTTTCATGTGTGACGCATGACACGACAGATAGCCACTGCCCCAAACCACCTTCACTGCCCCAAACCCTTCATGGCTTCCTATATGTAAGTTTCATCCAACTGAAGCACAATTTATCAAGGAATAGTATCCAAAATTCAATGTTTTAGGAATACATAACCTACAAAATCACTGTTGATCTATCATATGATATCCGATGAGCTGACAACGAACCCGATCCTGGTGTAACTGAAAGCAGCTTCAACCATTTCCAGATTCCAACTCCATGCAGAATATAATCCTTGAATCAGTATTCTAGTCAACTGAGCAGAGTGCGCAGCATCAGATCAGATGCATGACAAAAAAGATTTTTTTTTTTTTTTTTTTTTTTTTTTTTTTTTTTGAGAAAACAGCCGCGGGATGTCATATGCACAAATACTTGATTCTCAACTTGAACACAAGCACTGGGCTCTAGTAACTTGGCCATACAAGACAGCGACGTCAAGTTCTGTTTCATTTATCTACACAGATTAAGATAAACTTGGGATTCTTCAAAGGTCTTCCAAATAACAGCAGATCCAGTCTCCAATCAGAAACGGTCGAGCGCATCAAAGATCCTGCAAACAACAGTTAAGCAGCAAAAACTCACTTAGCATTTCACATGAGTCAAGCATGTCTTGTTAGGACCACACTGAAAATTACATTGCCAATTGTGTCTCGAATTGCATTCTATTTTCTGAATTTCCATTTTTTCTGATAAAAAAGGCATGAGGGTAGTGTCAACTGCGAAATATTCAATATGCTGAACAAACGTCGACTAAGACTAAGAATTTCCATGTATTTATTCGAAACATACATTACCACGGGGAAATATATCATATTGTCTGCAGGGCCATCCTTGCTGTGCCATTCGTACAGCACAGTTTGACAATGGATTAGGTGTTATTGTTTCTTCAACCACAGAAGAATCCTCTGCGTGCAAAACACATATAACCCTCATCCTGTTTTCTGTTGAACCATTATGAAATTTGGAGAAACATGCTTCGGAACATCAAGGTAATACAGCACAAATAAAGCATTGAGCTCGGTCAAAGTAACTGATGAAGGCATCAATAAAACAGTGGTATGAAAACCAATAATTAGTTAGACACAGTTTCTCATAATTGAATTGTTCACTTTGTTTTTTGCTGCATATCTGAACAACGGTAACAAGATGAATAGTGATCTACATTACACGGTGTCTTTACTCTTAACATATATAAACAAAGAAAGACAGGGATACTTACCAGGAACCTAAAACCTGATTAGTATACCAGCAATAATCTTCAGTTGCTCCATCTCTTCTGAACTAGCAATTCCAGGATCCACATAACACAACTGATGACATGACATGTACACCAGATAATGTATATTATATAAATGTACAAATTCATGTGAGCCTTTTTAATTTCATGTTCTTTGGGCCATTTGATGTACCTGATACTGTGGCTTCCTGAGCGTGTGGACACCTCTCTTCACCAGGCGCTGCCATCCTTTTTTTGCTTCTTAGAGACCTTTCTAGATCTGCAGTTCTCTGTGGCATTAAGAAAAACATTTGAATAGCGTACTGATAGAGAAACAGCAATTTAAAGTCTATTCTAGAAGTTTCAAAGTGGACTATGGATACAAAATAAGGAACCAAAGCAAAAGAAAATATAACCCACAATATGTTGCAACACATCAAAACAATGACTTGTTACAACTAATGTGGACACATGCTTTTGGTATCTAAGCTGCTGCTTTCTCAATCTAAGAGTCAATTCACATGAGAAGCAAGAGGTCCTCAAGATTTTCTATAGGGTTAAACATACATGAAGCGCCCGGTTAGACACCAGATGTTCAGTTTATGTTGGTGGTCCTCAAAGTGATTGTTCAGAAATAAGCGTGAAAAACGAAAATACCAAATAGCACAATACTCGCTGAGCTTTAAAACCAATCAACTGACACCATAAGCTGATCTTCAAATAGAATGTGAGACTAAATCATAAATAGGAGTAACTGACAATAAAAAGAAAATAGTTTAGACCAATAAAATGAATGAGAACTGTAAACTTACATGGCCAGGATCTAAAATCAAAAGGGTGTATTGTTCTTGAAATCCACGATGACCCATTTTCTTTTGAATCCCAACTATTGTCCTTGAATGACCTTGATGTTGAAAATACAGTGGGCTGTGAATGACACCTCTTTAGTTAGTCCATAACAAAGTTATTTCTAGATACTGTAAAGCATTTCAGATTATGGGATAGGACATTTGTCAAAACAGGAGATATAGAAGATCATACGTTTTATTGCTTACAGTGACACGCTGTGTGGTTAATCTATCAGAGCACCCACTTGCAAAGTAGTTCCAAACCCAGTCAACAAGGGCCTGTTGGCCTCTCACACTTTCAGCATCCTCTCGACAAAGATCAGGCGATGATTTTGGAGAGTTATTCTTTATTAAGAATTTGTCCATAGGTCCTCGTACTTGACTCGCTGCACGGCTTGATGATTCTGTGCTATCAAAATCTACAATCCTTGCACGGAGGCCAAAGGAGCGGAAGAGGGTAGCACATTCTGCAGCCCCTATCCACTTCTTGGCACCATAAACTTCGTTATGAAAGTGGCTGGAGCCAATCATATCAAAATTTTTGGCCCAAGCAATCTCAAGCCACCTCTGGAGTGAAGGAATGTAAGGAACAAATCCAGAACCACCAAATAATACTTCTCTAGCTTCTGGTCTTTGCTTCAATAGATGAGAGCTCAGCATCTGAATATTTCTCCATCCACATCCCCACCCCTTATCTTCTGATGAAAGACTCTGATGATGGTCAATATAGCATGATATCATACTTGTCGAGGAACCATCTTCTGACTCCAAGCAGCTCCTCAACAAGTTCATAATGCCACCTTCAACTTCTTGAATTTCGCGAATTTGTGCTGTGACCAAGCAAGAGATTTGTTCATCCAATAGCTCACTGTGATGGCGCGAGTATCCACTATGATTTCGATGAGGCCCCTGGAGTATTAGAGTCACTAGTGAATGATCCACTATAATGTTTTGGGTCATTCTGAAAAAAAAAAAAGATCAGCTGAATTATAACTCTGCCAAAACAAGGAATGCAAAACATCAAGTACATGGCGTTTCTGGACTAGTGGATCACAAATCAGGACAACTAGAACAGTATTTCACTTTCTGCTCAAGTCTAAGCATATCTCTGATAAAGGTTTTAACAGAAACAAACAATTTCAGGCAGTATATTTTCATGGTATCTGTACTAGATTCAGCAAGTGCTATGCAGAGAAAACCTTTCAATTATTGAAATGAACCACGATCTACGGCTACTATTATTAAAACAATGTGAGAAAAATAAGCCAAAGCAATATTATTACCGTGGTATCTGTACTTGATTCAGCTATTGCCATCTGTTGTGCTAATTCCATGTCCCTTTGGAGCTGATCATCATCAAAGTGGCTATTAGCATGCCTGCAAAAGATAGTGGTATGTTGTGTATAATGCCAGGGAGAAAGAAAAAAGAAGAGAGGAGACGGCTCAATTGCAGAAGCATGGAGAAGACTCTGCATTACCATTCCAGCTCAACTGTGAGAACTTGTATATTGCAGATGGGACAGGATGAGATCGTCTCCATAGGAATACTCCTACAGTTGAAAAACAATGGGGGGAAAAGCATCAGGCACGGAAGTAGGTGCCAAATATCAACATCACACATGGTGTAGTAACCCTTTAGCCAGTAGAGGTGAGGTACATTAATCTCTCTTTGAAAGGTCAAATAAATAGAGGCAACAAATTATGAGAGGTATCAGGATCAATCTCCTACAAACTTGAACAAAGATATATTGGTGATGCCATAAGCATGAAAAAAAGGGGAAGGAAACTGTCAAGCAGTACAATTAGTATTATATATAACGTGCAGATGTGACGGGAACATTGGACTGGACCCAGTGGCGGAGCTCGTCAATTTTGACACCTAGGGCCATTATCAATTGACGAGCTCCACTATGGCAATATCAAAGACGCCTCCTGGATCGGGGCTAATAGGGATCAGCAACAATTGGTATCATAAATTCAGGATCAGCAACAATATCATCAGCACTAGGAGTAGCGGGGGGATTATTTTGCAAACCATTTACATTGCTAGCAGGTTTCTTCTACTGTTGGTGGTGGTTCTACTGCCTGTGCTTCTATTACTTCTGATTGGGGTTATGCAGGTGGTTGTGCTCGTGGTGCTGCTTGAACCATTGGTTTAGGAGCCGGAGTACTAAAACTGATTTTATTATCCCGCTCCTCTTCGTTGTGCAACTCAAAGTAGTACAAAAATTAAAATAAAATTCCTACTAAATCTGGAACTTAGAACATGAGCAGTGGCCAGTGGTAATTGGGAAAAGAAAAGAGGGATTAGCAGCTTACGCTCAAGCTCCTGCCGTCTTGCCCCTGCCTGCCCCTGCGGCTTGCTGCGCTTGCGGTTGGGCACTTGGGCCGGCGGCCGCTGTGACCAGTGCGTGCGCCGTGCGGTGCGGCCGTGTGGGTGCCGTCCTGCTGCTGTTTGTGGCGTGCCCTCGTGCGCCCACGCAACGCCCGACCGGCGGTGACTGGCTGCTGCTAGGTTCGCCAAATCGCTGATTCGGGAGAAGAACAGTCGCCGGCTCGGAAGCGGAACTGCGGAACGGGCCACGGACGTGCGCGTTGCCTCTGCTCTGACTCCTCCCTCTCTGTTGGGTCAATTTCATTTTTGGGCCAAAAAATTTCTGCTATCCTAAAAATATTTTTGGGCCGCGACTAGGGCCGTGGCCCTAGACCCATATCCGCCCTCTCAGGACAGAGTGTTGTTCCTTGCCATTTTAGTTGTACAGTACTAGTGAAGATCTCTCATAAACTTACAGTCAGCGATCAGTGTTGAACCAATAGTGACCAATCAGTGTCGTCTAGTCGAGACTTACTCCCTCCGTCCACTGAGTTTGTCACCCCGGATTCCGTGCCATCTTATTCGATCTTCGTCTTATTCAAATTTTTTGTATAAATATAATTTATTTTGTTTACGACTTATTTTATCAATGAAGATACTTGAATATTGATTAATTTATTTTATGATTTGCATAAATATTTTTGAATAAGGCGGATGGTCAAACATAAGTTCAAAAGTCAAAACGACGAACTCAAATTTTACGAGGAGGGGAGTAGATGCAAAGTGTCAAGTTAAGTAGGAGTATGTTTATAATAAAACAGATGTACATGTAGCTGTTGAAATATATTAGTACTAGACTAGTTTGTATCATGATGAAGTAGCATAAGCAATATCCGTTTAATGAATGAATAATGATGACTATGTCTTGGTCCATCACAAGCAGCAGACATGTTTGCAAAGAAGACGACTCTGTAGAAAGGAAGATATGTACACGGGGAGATAGGATTTGAGGAGAGTAGATGGAGAAAGACGCATACCAGTTCCAGCGCCAACTGATGCTAGCAAGGGGAGCAACGGAGAGGGCGACGTTCGTTCCCCAACTCCAACGCGAGCGAGTCCGGATCGAGGCGGCTCCAGGGATTCAAACCGCGGAGAAAAAGTCAATCGGAGGGAGGACGGGCTGCTCCTGGCGGTGCGACGCGGAGATTGGAATTGGGGGCGGGGTCTTTTCGCGGCGGTGGGCGAGGGAGCCGGCCGACGACGACACGAGACGAGAGCAGCGCGGCTTGTTGATGGGCCGGCCCTAATAAGGGGCAAATAAAGGCCAGGACATTGGGCTCGCAAGCTGAGATGTATAGGCCGGGCCGGAGTGTATCCGGTATGTTTGGTTAAGAGTCACCCGTGCTTCATGTTTGCTAAAAAATAAAAATAAAACCACATGCGGCACACACACAAAAAAAAAGAAAGATAAAACAAAAAAACATGATAGCTTCCGAAATATTTTTATGTTTTGTTATCTTCCATTTTTAGAAAATAAAAATATGGAATGATAATTAAAACGAAAACAACACATATCAAACTAATAGGTAGTTTACACAACGAAATGAGCAATGAAAAAATATATTACAATAGAAACAACTTACATGTACATAAAAAAATACAGCATATGTACATAATAAAATTACAAGAGTTATATCTAATTTAATTTATAGAATAGGAACAAAGATTCTGTTAAACAGTACCCTCCTTAATTAGAAAAGATGACTCTCTAGAGTGATATATATACATATACACATATTATTCTACACTGGTCACTGGACTGCACAGCTACTACGTGTTGGCATAGGGTTAGTTTTCAGTTGAGAGTTGAGTTCCCTGATGCGTACGGCAGCAGCCAGTCTCGATCTGCATCGTCATCCCATCCCAGTACCAGTGACTGAAGTGCCGCTCTCCCGCACCTTCGCGCGTCTGCTGCAATAATATGACGATGGGGCCGACGATCGCAATAATATGGAATTATGGAAATGGATGTGGTGGTTTTGCGTTGCAAATCAAAGCGATGAGTACGTACGTTGTTATGCTTGCAGATAGAGCCGACGAGGGATTACGTTGGTGGTTGGAGATACAGTATTTTTTACTTTCTTTTGTGTGTGTTTGTATTGTATATTGTACCTTATTAGCGAGTGTGCGGGGTCTCTCCGTTAACTATACTACTTGCTACTTCTTCGGCTCCAAATAATAAAGCGTTTTAACTTGTTTTTATTCATTCATTTTTTGTTATATATCTAGACTAGATACATGCTTGAGAATGGATGTACAATAATGATAATTTGAAAGCAAAAATTGAAAGTACTATTTTGAATTCAATAAGCGTCAACCTAAAAAAGAGTGTCACTCTAGGTTTCAAATAAAATTGGTCTTTTTGAATTTTGACTAAGTTCACAAAGAAAATGATATTATATGATGTTGATGCCCTCTAAGGCCAACAGGTACAGGTAAGCCCCCAAACTCCAAACCACGAGTCTTGACCTCTCACCATAATGTTTTGCGGTATCGAGAATAGGATGATGTAGATGAGCTTGTAGCTCGATTGGTAGGACTTTAGGGAGCCACCCACCCGGAATTCAAATCGTCCCGGGTTACGCACAATAAACCTCCCTCGTTGGGAAGCCGAGGGTTCGAGGTTTTTTTCACTATAAATGGCTGTGACTTTCCTCTTAATGAAAAGGGGTGGGGTTGCCCCCCCCTCCCTCACATTTTTTTCTGTATGGGAATAGGGTAGTATCACTCGGACCTTACCCAAAGAAAAACATAGAGGAATACATCGGACTATGGCACTGCCCTAACACACACATACATCAGGCAGTTTCATTTTCTAGGAAGGAAAGGAAGAATAATATAATGTCAAATAGTTATATGTCTATAATGCAGACAGACAATAAACACCTCGTTTGCTTGAAGTTATCAGCCAGTCTTATCTTAGTATGTATATGCCGCCATCCATGACCATGACGAGATAAGATCATATGAATGGGTTGGGTAGCATGGAGATATTAATTAGTGATAATTATGTTGCAGTCATCTTTTTCAAGTCGCCCCCTCCCTCCAAGACCGGATTCGTTGGAGGCCTTGTTTGACTTTTGGAAAAAGTCCCTCCATTCGAGGTGCTTCTAGGACTTCTAGGGATCAAAAAGTCTCAAGTCCTACTTGTTTGGTCTCCTTAGAATTTTAGGAACTTTTTAGTCCTAAGTGAAAAAAGTCCCGTGAAACAAGTCATAATCCGCCACTTTTTTTCAGTTATTTGGCCTTAGGCAATTCATCAGTTCTGCAACTATATACAGATTCCTCGTCATAAAATAAAATAGAATAAAAAATAATTCACGGCTATGTTTCACGATCATTTCATTTTTTGGTATTAGAAGTCGTTTAGGGACAAATGACACGGCCTCTCAAAACACAACTTTGACCTCTTGTTATTATAAAAATATTTATGGAAATGTGATATATGTATACTTTTATCAAAGTATTTTTAAAGACAAATCTATTCATATAATTTTCACATTTACAAACTCAACAAATTTAAAGTTATTGATGATTTATATTCCCAACGTTTGACTCAAACCTTGTCCAAAACGACTTCTAATACCAGGCGGAGGATTATTGTATAAAGATTCATCACCTTTTAGCCAATTCATCAGTTCTGCTACTATATACAGATTCCTCATCATAAAGTAAAATAGAATAAAATAATTTACGGGCTATGTTTCACAGTATTGTATAAAGATTCAACACTTTTTAGCCAATTCATCAGTTCTGCTACTATATACAGATTCCTCACTACATTCAGTTGGGCCATAAAATGCATGAATCTTGATTCTTGTTACCATGAATTCTGCTACTTTTTTTTTGAGAATTGAATTTTGGTACTTGAGAGATGGCCGGTATAAAATCATCAAAGGAACTGCACATACACGTGCATGATGTTTGATAAATAAAGAGGAAGGAGAAGTTGCGAAATGTTTGTGGCATTCCCCCCATGCTCTACGTACCTTGTTGTACGTGTAGTAGTGCTGTGCAGTGAGGTGTGAGGCTGCTGTGATTGGATTTGGACGGTTAGGGAAAGGCACAACAGCCCACATGGAAAAGGCTGCGTGCCACGTCACCCTCATCCCATCTACTCACTCGATCCGTTGGTTGGTGACGTGTTGGTTTCACCTGCACCAGCTTAGACCTCACGCATATCTTGTTGCCTTGCCTTGTGTTGTGTGACAATTCAAGTCAGTGAGTCAGTTCCACTCCCACTGCACTCTATCCGGGTAAGCTTGCTGCTAGGCAATCAACCCTCAGCCATGGCCATGGCGACGCAGGGGGCTGGCCGACCAGAACCACCACCAGCAGCAGCAGCGGTCGGAGCCGGAGCTCAGCACCAACACCAACACCAACACCACCAGCAGCCACCCCGGCGCGCTCGCCGCCAGCAGCATCGCCACCAACCGCTGGGGCCCCTACTCCGGCGCCGGCGACTTCGCCAGCAACATGGCCGTCATCCTAGCCGCCCTTCTAGCCGCTTTGGCGCTCGGCCTGGCGCTCAACGCCGCCGTGCGCTACCTGCTCGGCCGCGCCCGCCGCCGAGGACGCGGCGGCTCAGCCGGTGACCATCATCATCAGGGCACCAGCAGCGTGTCGTCGGTGGAGGACCCGGAGAAGCCGCCCGTGGACCTCGAGGCGCCCCCGCCACCCGCCGCCTGCCCTGGTGTACTACTCCGCGGCGGGCACCAAGCTGGCGGGCGCCGCGGCGGAGTGCGCCATCTGCCTCGCCGAGTTCGCGGACGGGGATGCCGTCCGCGTCATGCCAGCCTGCCGCCACGGATTCCACGCGCGGTGCATCGAGCGCTGGCTCGCCGGGGACGACGCTCGTCCTGCCCGACTTGCCGCGCACCGGCCGCCGGAGCTGCTACTGCCGCCGCCGCCGCCGCGGCGCAGCCTGCAGATGATGAGTCCGTCACGCCCACGCCATCGTTGGCGTCCTGAATTGCGCTTGCTTGCTTCCGGCCGGCTTGCCTTAATCTGTCTGTGTCTGTCGGCCGGCCAACAGTTTGGTTGGTGATTGGCAATGGTTTTCCTCTTCTTGGGCGTTCTTGGCAGCTGTTTTCTTTTTGCTCTCTCCTTTTTGCGTGTGTAAATATTTTAGTTTTATCAGAAGGGACAGACGGTCGAGCCAGTTAATAATTACTCTGAATAATATTTACTCTTGTTCAGTGTTACTACTGCTGCCACGACATTGAGTGAAGCATGCATGACAGGAAGATGATGTACTAGTAATTACTACGTGCGTGGTATAGTACACAGTTATTAGCCGCTAGCTCTAGTAACCTCCATCCTCATCTAAGCAGAGTGACAACTGATAAGAGTGAGTGAGTCAGTGAGTGAATGATGAAGTGAGTCAAATCAGGTGAGGTGAGGTGTCCGTTTCAGCTGCGTGCTACAAGAATCGATGCCGGAGTGGGCGCTGCGGTATGGGATTGGGTATGGGATTGGCATGTGGATTGCGGCTGTGTGGCCGCACGCCACACCAGCAGTGTAACACTTTAGTGTTGGTTCATGCATGCAGCAACAGAGCCCACAAGTGGCACAAATGATCAGTCATATAATCAATTCTATGTAATTTTATTCAAAGTTGAACAATACAAGATTATTGTTCAGAGCTTAGATATAGGTCTTTCGTTTCTTACATTTTTTGTCACCAAGGTGAAAAACAAACCGTCACCCTCAAGCTAGCTTTCACTTTGAGAGAACTTTTGATGACAAGCTAGAACACCTCTCTCACTCTTCAAATTTTAGGGGAAAAGGCTTTGAGAAACGGATAGGTTGGTTAAAGGTTTGCTAAGTACGAGAACTTCTTATGTGTTCTTTAATTAATGAGAGTTTTTATGGTGCTTTGGAAGGAACCGGTGGTTCCTCCAGTGAATCTATTTTAGCCGGTTCCTCTTACTTAATTATAATTAAAGGGTAGTTTAGTACTTTGGTAAATTAACTTTGATCTTGCTCGCCGGGTACCCTCTGGTCGCGCTGCTCGGCGCCGCCTTCTTGCCCTGTCTGACGAAGATCGGGACGCGCGGGGGCGCCGCGCTCCAGGAAGACCCGGATCTCCACGACGGCGTAGGGGTTGGCCAGCGACACCGTCGTGACCACGACCACGGCCGCCAAGGCCACGTCCATGGCCACCTACGCGGCCGCGAGAGCGATCGCGCGTCGCTGCACCGGCGCCGGTCCGATGCGACGCAGGGCACGCCCAACAGCTCCAGCGCGCAGCCAGGCTGCCACTGATGATAGTGGCGGCAGCTGTTCTTCTTTCATGCATGGCGGCGGCAGACGACGGCGACATGTGCTGTAGGTGAAGAGTGCGTTCGTTGACGATCCCCAGGGTGTCTTGGCGGGTTGGAACGCCAGCGCCGGCGCCGACGCGTCGGGGTTCCGTTCCTGGGCCGGCGTGGCATGCGAGGCGAGCTTGGGAACCTCACCGTGTTCGGCCTCGCCTCCTGCAACCTCACCGACCTGATCC
The DNA here is from genome assembly GCA_015847255.1 of Hyparrhenia diplandra. NCBI lineage: Eukaryota > Viridiplantae > Streptophyta > Magnoliopsida > Poales > Poaceae > Hyparrhenia > Hyparrhenia diplandra. The sequence goes on from JADLZK010006747.1 coordinate 315,156, forward strand.
ATAAAAGGCTTCGTCTTGTTGGCGTCCATGCTCTAGGTAAGACCAGGTTGTGGTGGTCCTCGCACCTTGCCGATGGTGGTGGTCGTGCGGTGCGCAGGACTGGATGTCGGCGGCGAGCCTTGTGCCGTGGCTCGACGGGTGATAGCCGGCAACAGAAACAGGTTCCACAGACAAGTCTTGTATTGTGATCCGGAAGGGTGTATTTCCATTGTATTTCTGGATTTGTTTTCCTAAAGAAAAACGGCCTTAAATCATGATGATGCCATCATGATTTCATATTGATGCCAGCAAGCTAACAAGATCGAAGCAGGGCACCGCACGGCGAGGCTGCTTGCTCCGCTGCTCGTCGGTGTCATGTGTTCGCGTACGCATGTGCCGTGGGTTGCTAAGAGTGTCGTGTGGTCTATGTCCGCGTGCGCCGTGCAGGTGTTCCTGGCCGGTGCGTGTGACGATGCCGGCTCGAAGGCCGGGCCAGGCAGTACGGAAGGCATGAAGAAAGGAAGGGGCTTGAGCGTGCTCACCGAGTCACCGGCGGCTGCTGCTGCTGTCCGACGAGGTGAAGGAACGGCCGGTGCTGGTCTGCTGCCCGTCGAGGAAGAAAGGGCGGCGTGGTGGACAGCAGAGACGTCGGGATGTCGGCCGTGGTTCTGGGCGCGACGCGGCTTGGACGGGCGAGGACACGCGGCCGACGAGGAAGGAGAAGTTGCTAAAAAGACCATTATACCCTTCAATATTCATTCTAATTCGGTTCGATTCTTGTCTTGGTTCGCCCCGCCATTTTGGTTCCTCCTGTGGTTCCTTTGCTTTTTAACCATTTAGATTATATAAAATGGAGGCCCATATTAATCCCAAAGCGTGGTAAAACCCTCTTAATTAATTGTTTATGTGTTCTTTAATTGTGTGTCTGGTAAAAACTTCACACGTAAATGAGGGGTAATACAAAGGATTCCAAAGCTACAAAGGCGACAATAATAAAAAGTTCTAGAGTTACTAATCTCAGAGCACACAAAGCCTAGATCTCCAAATGCCTCCACATGTTCTATAATCATCATACTCTGTCGCAGAAAATTTGTTTATATACTGTAAAATCGTCTAGATGCTCCGTCGCTCGCAACTCGCGATTTTGGCATCTCGCCATGTTGTGCCGCCTTGTAAAACTCCCTCCTTGCTTAATGAAATATGTGCTAATATAAGCACGTTCTCGGACAAAGTTCTAGAATCATGTCACCTAGCTAACATGGAAATGCCTTTACAGAAAAGGACTAGAACACTAGTTGGATCGTTTTGGTGGAGAGGCATAAACAAACTAAATTATTTTAGAGTGATAGCTTCCTGCAACCCTGGCCAAGGGGACACTATTCTTCTTTTGGGAAGATAGATCTTTGTTGTGGATGAATCCTTGAACAAAGCTTGCCCACAACTCTTCTTAATTTCTTCATGAAGTGGAATTTCTCACTCAGATTTTCTGACAAGACCATTCAGTGGAACTTTTTGCTTCCTCTGCCCAATTTTTAGCTTCTGGACAACTGTCAGAAGTTCCGTGTCATCTTGTTTGATTGCTCGTCTTATTCAATTTTTTTATAAATATTATTTATTTTATTATAACTTATTTTATCATCAGATATACTTTTAATAATTATTTATTTAATTTACTATTTGTAGAATTTTTTGAATAAAACGAATGGTCAAACTCGATAGTTAAAAGTCAAAAACGTCACTCTTAAAGAGACGGAGGGAGTATATATGAACACATTCTGAGCATGCATCTGGAAAATCACCACACAGTGTCAAGAGACACCTAAACTTATATGTAGGGCAATGAGGAATTTTAGCATCAAGGCCCAACTACAATTTATTGGCACAATACCAATTTAGTAGCGCAACACACAGCAAGTCCCTTTTTTTCTCATGGATGTAGGAAATATTTTGCAAGGGGAAAGCACAAGCTCTTCTTCTGGCTTCCCTTTATGACATATATACTCAACACTAGCAATCTGTTGAGAAGAAACAACATGATTTTGCCAAGCTATGAGTGTCGTGTTATGTGTAATAACAGATAAGAAGACTCTTCACCACCTTTTTTTTTCGGTTGCATATTTACCACAACCTACTTCACATTACCTATAACTTTAACTTAGCTCCCTTAATTACACATGATTATTATTGATTCACTAGGAGTTCCTTTGGAAATTGCATGTTATTTAGAGAAATTGCTAGTGTTAGCTTGGTGCACATGGTGTCTTCGCAATAATATCATCTTAATTTGAGAATTAGGGATACAAGCAGGTTTGTCCTCAAATATGCAAATAGACTCAATTTTGTGGGTCATCCACATAACCTGTAAAACCAAAAATCTATTTGCAGACAAACCCGCTTGCATCCCTAGGCTACATCATCCATATGTGAAGATTAGCTAGCTAGAAATTCTAGCTACATCATGCTAAAAAACTTATAGCTCTACATCCCTATCAAGAGTAGAATGGATAGATTTGTTGTGGTCATGGTGGTCCCTCTTGCTCATGCATGGGTCTCTTTCTTGTGTTGCATCACCTATACGAATGGTGTATATGGATCATCTCTATCGATATCGATTCCCTTTGTCAGTTTCTTGAGTAGCTATACTCAGCATGGATCCCTCTATCACCAGCTGGGTAGCTGCTGGTATGGTGGGTGAGCGAGGTAGCTTGGCAAAAGGCAACAACCTCATCAACAGTCCAACATGTACGCACCTGGTGGCCATGGCGATGGCGCCTCATGGGCAGGCGAGCCAGCACGAGCACATCGATGATCATCGGCATGGCCACCGGTCGTAGCCCAACAATAGTCACATTGACCTCGGCGCGGCGCGGCGGCGGCATGGCCACTAACCCGAGGCCTTACTCGGCGTCGGCGTCGTTTTTGGTTGTTCGGTATCGGTTTTTGTTTTTGCCTTTGATCGGTTTTTGTGTCGATTTGGTTTCTAGGTCCAGCCCACCCGGTTTCGAGGAACGAACTAACACATTGTTGCAAACCAGGATCGTCAATTCGGTAACCCGGCGAGTCCGGCCCACAGCCCACCATGGCCCATCCCTAACTCCCGGTGACCCGTCGGCGTCTCGGTCTCCCCGGTCCCCGTGAGGTCGGCTAGTCGGTCGATTTCGGTCCCCATCGCCATTTGAATGAAACCCTAGCTGCGGGCGTGGCTGCCTGGGCTGCCGGCGCGCTGGCTCTACGGCGAGGCGATGGCGTAGCGGCTCTGCGTGTCTGGGGTCGGCAAGCGGTCGGGGCGGGCGCCGGTCCGTCGGGCGACGCATCACGTGTAGGAAGGAGCAAAGCGAGCAGCGCCGAGGCCGTCCTCGTGGACCTCGCCACGGAAGCGAGAAGGAGGCGCCGATTTTTCGAAGTCGGTTTTTGGTTAACATCGAAAAAAACCGAAAACGAAATCCTCGGTTTTTGGTTTTACGTGGAATCGATCGGTTATCTAAATCTGGAAACCAAACTTTTTAATACCGAACCGAACTGAATTTTTGGTTTGTACCGAACGCTCAGGCTGAAAGATGTGTATGCCTCTTGCGCACCATGACATTCTCTTAAGAAAGAGCCTACTTTGGTGAGCACATATGCTAGGCTGAATGGTAACCATTGCGTCCATTCCGAATAGGCCATCATTTTAGTTTTCTATGCAAATCTTTCTCTATGAATAATGTTTTTAGATACATATAACCTGTATAGTAATATCAAATACGTGCATTTTTTAGACATCAATTGTTCCATATCAAGATTATCAGCTAGAAAGAGCCTGAAATCGATGTTGTGGTCACACGGTGGTCCCTGTAACACCCGTACGGTATGGTGTGCGTCTCTATCTATCCCTTCGATTTTGTTGGATAGCTTAGGGTAACACCAACGCAGGACGCAGGCATAGATCAGCGTTGGCCCAAACAAATATGTCCACCAAGATTGAAGCAACATGTTGCCTAACGCATACTAGATTAGTCCTTTTTTTTTCACAGTTCCATCATTATATATACTGTGATTTTTGCATGAAAAAACTTTGGCTGCAGCGAGTGGAATATTTTGTATATATATATAGAGAGAGAACGCGGCATGCATGCAGCTGTGGCCCCAATCAAGCAAACAGCCATACGAAGCCACGACACGACACGTTCCTCAACTGCTCGCCGCTTGTGCAGGAGCATCTGACAGCACATATACGGAGCCATCGTTCTGCATGACACGGAGCTTTCGATCGAGCAATCATGGCCATTACGTTCTCATCGTCATCATAGCCTGCTGATTAGCTATATTGATCGATGCAGTCTGCAAGCAGCAGTCGTCATCTTGATTCGTACACGAGTGATTGTTTCAAATTCATGCTGCACGAGTGATTGTACTAAATCAAACTTGTTCAACTTAACTAACTAAGCTTTATAGAAAAATATAGCAATACCGCCGATTTAAACAATAATTATGCTGTCAACATATATTACATGGCGTATCTCATGAACCTAATTCAGTAGTGTATATGTTCGAACAATTTTTCTATAAATTTGATTAAAACTGAAGAAATTGGACTCAGACCAAAACCAAAGCGACTCTGCATTTGAAACCGATCGAGAAAATACTCACTGTCCAAATAACAGCAGTTCACTAAAACACAGCAAGTATAACTAAATTATATTCTCAGTGAAACATGGAGATGACTATCAGCATTGTCACCATCAGCTGCAGTACTAGTCGATCGGTGGCTGGTTGATTCAGGCCCAGGGTGCGGTGTGAGCTAGAACGTGCTGGATCCGCTGGCCCAATCCCTCCACTCCGCCTGGTCCCTCAACAGTTATTGCCTACCTGCCCGGCCATGAAGCCGGACTATAGCTCTTCATTCAATCGTCAGGATGGCAATCATTTTTTTTTCCTCCTTTTCAGAATCACAATACAGACACAGATGCTCATAGATTAACAAGTCATAAATACGTCTCACTGTCTCCTAAAATGGCAAAAATTTATTAACCATACTCCCTACATGTTACTAAAGAAATCGTTTTTGAATAAGGTTTGGATTAAAGATTATAAACATAAATCATGAATAACTTTTATATTGTTGACTTGAAAATGTTTAAACCATTTGAATAAATTTGTCTTAAAAAAAACACTTTCACTTTTTAATAAGTTCTTTTTTATATATAAGGATATCAAAATTATGATTTGGAGACCATGTATTTTTTGAAGACAAAAACTATGGGGCGGAGCCCCACAACACTTAATTTTACAAATTTTAACGAGGGACAAAGAGGACTTATAAATGTCTTAGCTGAAAACATCTAACCAAACACATAAAGATGACCTCAAGTCATCACTAAAGCAAAAGAGCTTGAAGGAGGCACTGGTTTTGAAATTCCTAAACCAAGTATCAATCTGGACCCTGCCATTTCTGAAGATTTTGTCATTTCTGATTTTCCAAATCTCTCACGCTGCAAATGAAGATCATGTGCACAATATGCAGTTCACATCCTCCTCTACATGTAGATGTCTTCGTAGCATCCTTTTGGACACCATGTCACTATCCAAAAAAACTTATTTTAGGAACTTGAAGGGAGTATACTCGTAATGCTATATGTCTCTAAAGATTCTACCCGTGGAATTGTGCAGGTGCACGGATTAATGAACTAGTAAACCATACATCTATCTATCTATTACTCTTAAAAAGAAAACCCCACTACTCCATTCTATCGTATACCAGAGAGTGCCATTACCGGTGATTACGCTAGCCGTTTGATGGTGGTTTAGTAGTAATCACGTCATCGAGAGGGCCTACCACCGATCTGTGTTTAAGAGCTAGGTGAAGCCATTATTTTTTGGCATTATCCCACCCCAATTATTTGTGAGAGTAGGTTTTAGGGGCTTTACTAGCTAGTGAAGCCGTTTCGTTTTATTCCATTTGACAGAAAACGGCTCCTGAAGCTAGTGGAGAAAAACCCTTTGTTAGCCACTGGCACATCATTTGCACTTCATCTCCTACCTCTTGTGCTCCCCATCTCACCAATATGTGCTCCTATTTACCAGGACATCATCAAGTGAAATTTTCTAAGAATTTCTGTTTCATCTTAAAAAATAATGCAATTGACTTAGGAGGAAGGGGCTTTGTATTAAGAAGAAAATAGGGCGTAAGTCCGTCCCCCGATGGGGATCGAACCCAGAGCGGTTGCTTCCACACACTGGGAAGCTAACCATCTCAGGCTTTATCGCCTGGTCCCCCATTTCTGTTTCATCTTGTCCCGAGTAACTCATGTGTTACTTTATATATATATAAAAAAGCAACTCATGTGTTGTCCCTTCGTGTCGTCTCACACTCTAGACAGATAAGCAACCACATGATGACCTCTTCTCTTTTGACAGTAGCATTCCTGAGTTTTGGAATAGCTTCTTTCTCCTTAGAACTTATTTGCTTTGTCCCAACCATACTATATTGCATCCACAATGGACGAGAGTTATTGTGTTTCAGCTTCTTACTTCTACGCGCCTTAAGTAATAGTATATCATATGTCATAACAGAGGCAGCAGAATAATCAAATTTGAACGGATGGCACGTAACAGTAAGTATAAATCATCTTTAGTACCGTCAGCAAACTACTTTCGGAAGAGATGAAGGGTTTAGGTTATTGATTTACACATCTCACTATGCAGTGATTATTCGTGATAAAAACATAAGATAAAACAGTTTTAATTGATTCATATGAGTTGTTGGTCCTAGAAGGAGATATAGTTTCACTAGTTGGCAAGGTGGACCATAGCTAGTGGTCATTGAGTTGGGTTTGGGTTATATACTTTATACTCTCCAGCTGCTACAACAGGCCTTATTAGATCCAAGTGAGTGTGTATGATCTATAAAGCATTACTGGCAATTCAGCCTTTCTTCAAAATTTGTTCTTGGGGAGAGGATGCAGGGACATGCTGCCAGCTTTTGCATTCGCTACAGTTTGAGAGTTCTTCCAATGTGAAAGTCAAATGAGGGGTAAACAATAAACATCCTCTTTCCATGTACAGTATTCTGTTTTCATCTTACCGGTAATCCCCAGTTTAGTCTGGTTTACAGCCACATAGGAGACAGGACCTTGCAAAGACTTGGCCTCCATTTCATAAATATTGAAGGCTCAAACTCAAAAGTAAAGGCCATGTATTAATTTATATCACTGGATTGATCAGCCAGGCCGAGGAAATTCATCCAAAACCTCTTCTTCTCTGGCCTGCAGGCTCGTGCTAGCACATCCTTCAGCTTCCCCATGGAAACAGAATGCAGCCTCTCTTCCAGCTTTCCTTTCACAGCTGGGACTTGCTGCATCCAACAAAAACACACAGCAATTTCCCTGTTAAAACTAAACCCCTGAGAGGGCAAGAATCTATGCTAGCAAATGCACAATGCTAAGCAAGTAAGCTGGGTAAAACCAATTGCTGATTGCCTTTGTTATCCACAGAATGTAGAGTGCTGAAAGCTCTGCTTGGACACGCGACTCCTCAAACTCATCCACAGGGTCATGCAGGCACTGTGACAGCAGTTGTATCTCCTGGATGACAAACATATCCATCTGGGATGTCGTTGGGGGCCAGGTTTCTTCAACAGTCAGCAAGTGCTGTATCCATAGGTGTGAAAGGAACCGACGGTGGTTCCATAACGACTGCAGCAATACATCACCATAGCTAGTATAAACAAACGCACACTCAACCAACAAGAATTACAAGTGGAAGAACAACAGCAGGCTAATTTCAAACCTCTCGCCCCTGGTAGCGTCTGATCAGCATCTCATCCCACCTAAGCTCCTCCTGTCAGGTCATATACAATCAACTTTGCAGCACCAAGATGGGTTGGTATCAATTAACCATTGCCTAAAGAAAAGCAATGTTGTAAAACAAAATGATATGCACACGGATACTTTTTTTTTTTTGTATCACATTCATAATGGAAAGAGAGGATATGATGCCTGAAGTGATTACAAATAACTGTAGCGAAAAAAATAATTAGCTTTTAAGCGAATACACCATACCTTCCATAGAAGGTAAATTTCCGACTCCCAGCTAAGGGAATCCTCTCCATTCCCACGGTGGTTGTCTAGTAGTGCAAGCAGCAGGACTGCAAGGATGCAACAAGGCAGGTAAGTACATGTGCTGTCCATCAGATTGGTTAGCAAACAGGATACGTGTGCTATACTGTCTTTAGGAATTTCAACAAATCTAAGTCCAAAATTAACATAAAGTATGAAGCAGGGTGTGAATTCAAAAGCTCTGCAAATTGGTTTTGCAAACATATTGAGCAGCTCTTATAAGATGCTATACTGGTCAATATGAAAACTGTCAAATAATAAACAATTTTTTGCTTCAAGTATTATACAGTACTAATTATAACCATATGGAATCTACTAACTCTTCGATAGTGGAAGCAGCAGTTGTCAGCAACATGTAGCTCACTCCATCTTGTTGACTCCTTCAGCTCATCCAGCACCTTTAGAAAACAGAAACTGGTAACTGACAAGCAGATATTCTGTAGCTTAGGACTAGGAAGTCCGGTTACAAGATTAAGAATCACAGAGAAGGAATTTTCAAAGAGTTCGAATTGTTTATCCTCACTTGTTTCCTTGCCATGTAAGGAATAAGCCAAGATCGATGCCTCCATGCACGATAGTTCATTTTCGATTTCTGCAAAAGGCATAAAATTATAAAATTATATTTGTGCATACTGTCTACTTGTACTTGTGTATAAGTTTAATTACCAGACACATATAAGAGACAAATGAACATTGTACTAACTTATAATATGGTGAGCTCAGTCAAACTGACACTGTTAGCATCTTAAATAAGCAAGTATTCATGAGTTATAACCTCTGCTATCTCTTTGACCAGTATGGATTCATTCCCTATAAGCTCCAATATATCTTGATGTTGCTCAGCAACTTGTTTTATCACCCATCTCCTGTCGCAGACAGTTATTTTAAACTCTATGCAGTTTTTTTTTTTATTATATCAAAATCAGCTCCAAATAGATAGGAATTGTCTGAAAGAATGAGGTCAACAAGAAAGTTGGCTTCACAAGTGCAAGATAGGGTATACCTATGGCTCCATGTGCTCTCGTTCTTTGGCGAGTAGTAGGAAAGGATCAAGGCACATAATTGCAGCTCATCCTTGAGCTTGGTAAAATCATACTCCGCTGATAGCACCATCTTCCTGCAGGACCGCAAGAAAAGCGTGTGGAATTCAAATTCCTTCCCTCCAGTGCATGGAGCTTGCAGTACTCAATTGAATGTAAGGTGAGAAATGCAAACCCCTTAGGCATATGTCGAAAGTGATAGCATTGCATACCTGGAATTCCATGCACTGAGTAGGTCGGGGCAAAGTATGAGTAGTGCCTTTGTGTGCCTCATGATATGAGTGGACGATAGTGAGGCATCTCTTGCATTGCAGTAGGCGTGCCGAGAGCAGCGTGATAAAGCTTAGGGAGGATCTCGGCAGAGATGGCCAGCTTGTGGTCTCTGCACCAGAAGTATCTTGTGTGATGGAACTCTGGAGGTTGGGAAGTGGAATCACCATCTTGGGCGCAATCCAGTGAGCAGAATTGTGTCGGGTGCAAGAACCCCACCTCATCACTGCGAATGGAATATATTTTTATGGGAAGAAATTAACAAACACTCTGGTTCCAGAATTTGAACTAGAATAAAAAAATGGATGAGAAGAAAAAAAAAGAGGCATACATGAGGGGGTCATCGTGCAGGATTTGCTCGAAGTGGCAGAGGAGATTTTCAGGGAGCTGTTCCTCTCCCCCTTGCTGTTGCTCCGCTGCTGATTCTTGCTGTTGTAATTTCATTGGTCACTTGGAGCAACAACTAGTTTCCAAAGCTAAACCAATCGAGACAGATATATTACCTACAAACAACATCCCGTGCTTAATAGTTGTATAACAAATTTGATAAACAGATGAAGCGAGAAGTGACACAAGAGAACGGTTGAAGAGAACGGTTGAACCTACTGCGTTTGTATATAATTCATTCATTTTTTGTGGATAATTATGGCCTTTCAGCTGGCAATGGACCCATGAAAATATAGGGTATGCTCTTTACGTGGCAAGGAATCCCTATTGTTCAAACTTGAAACCATGATTCCAACTATGATTCAAGAGAGGTGTGGTCTCTAAAACTTACATGAGTGTTGAGAAGTAAATCCAATTCAGAAGTTGAGAAGTAAACACAAGCACTCACCAGGGAGGCAGAGACAGGAGCAGGCCAGCAAGGGGCCAGAGCGCAGGGCGGACTGGGTCAGCCGCTGGGCAGCCCGGTCAGCTCCTTGGCACGTCCGCAGCCGGTGAACTGGTGGCGCGCGGCCACGCAGGGGCCGCGGGGCCCCTGCTCGGCGAGGCGGGCAGGCGGCGGCAGGAGTGGGGCGGGAATCCGGCTCCGGCGCCGGCGGGGAATCTCCCGCGCCGCTCGACCTCCGAGCTCGACCGGGGCGGGGGGCGGGGGCGGCGCTGGCCGGTCCGGAATCGGCGGCGGGTCGCGGTGGCTGGTCGGACGAGGACGAGTGATTATTGCTCGTTTGGGCCAAATTTTCTGTGGGCTGCCAAGTACTAAAATCATTTGGGCCAGATTCCAGGGTAGTCTGGGCCCGCCATTGATTGATTCCATTTGGCCAATCGGTACGCTCCCAGCCTGTTCCTAGTATTTCTGGCTCTAGTATTAGATTAGAGACTGCTGCTCATTGTACATGCAGCCTCTGCTCATTCTACATGCAACTCCCTTCTAATAATTATTACATTATTATTACTCCTCCTCAAAAATAAATTATTATTACTACTTTCAAAGCACAGTTTCATCACTGAGCCACCGAGGGTATCTCTGACTGTATGCTATTCATTTTCTACTAAAAACCTTATTTTTTGAATTTCCAGTTACTTCTCCAAATCTGTGGGGAAAAAAAAAGGATTTACGATTCAGAGTTATGTGCAGCCGTGCAGCAGGCTGGATGTCAAGACTCCAAATACGTGAACCAATTACTCTAAAGATTGAAAGATAATAATAGCAACTAAGTTCGGAATTCCCTACAGTGTCCATGCCTGGAAAATGATCATTTCTGACTGAGAATTCTAGCTAGTTTCTGTAGGAAGCTGAGCAAACCTACACTGTGATCAAACATGACGGATTGTACATGATGGATTGTGTGAAGTTTCGTGTTCACTGGCATGTTATGTTAGGCTGGATTGGGGTCCCTGAAGCCTGAAGGGCTGTTCTGTTGTAATGAGCGAATATGCAGTTTGGCAATCTGGCCAAGTGAGGGCTCCAAATTATAATATACTCCGTAACAAATACTTGAAATTATAATATAACAAATACTACTTGTTTTGTTGGCATCAATCAAACAGCTATCAAGACACTTGCAGTGCAGCCAGCACAGTTCAGGTTAGATCAGTATTTGTCAGTAGTGCAGTCTGAAGAATCTCTCTGCATTTCTTCCATTCATCATTCTCCAGTCTGAAGCAGCTGTCCATGCATGTGTTAAGTATAACTTGAGGAGCAGAATGTGCGTTGTCAGCATGTTGCTAGTAATCTTGATGATCAAACATGATGGATTGTACACTTTTATGACTGAACATGATTGACATATGTCGGATTGTCTGTAGTTTCGTGTTCATTCACTGTACTGGTTGGATGCAGCCAGCACAGAGCATCATGGCATGTTCAGGTCAGATCAGTATTTGTCAGTAGTGCTAGTAGATCAAACCAGCACATACTAAATCTGTGGGCATTACCTCCATTCATCATTCTCCACGGTCTGAGACAGCTGTACATGCATGTGCTAACTACAGCTTGAGCAGCAGAATGCATTTTTGGTAATCTTGAGGCACTGAACCTTTAATTTGGAGCTAAAAACATTTATATAACTCAGCGGTGTGGTGGTACACCATCATACATTTACAACTACGTACAGGCTACATATGTAGCCTTGCCTTTGCATCGACCTGGCGTCTTCCACTGTAATAGCTACTAGTACAATTGGAAGCTAGGCCTCGACGAGCGATAAATAGCCAGGAATAGCAGCAATCAGAAGAAAAAAAAAAAAAAAAAAATTATGGCAGGGCAGGGAAATTACAAAATTTGAGAGGCAAGCTAGCAAGGATAGATGGGAATTGATAGGTACAAGAAGATGCTTGTTCAAAAAATTAGGTGCAGTGGTGGACGACGGATCGATCATCAGGAGCAACAGCATTAGATGTCCGTGACCATGTAGTCGTGGTTGTAGGAGGAGTCCATCTCGTGTACGACGAGCTTCTTGGCCGTGACGCGCGCGGCGGTGGCGTTGTTGAACAGGAACACGCCGGCGTTGGCGTAGATGGCCTCGGTAGGGTAGACGCGCGAGGTGGCGGTGGTCCTGCCGCCCTGCGCGAAGCTCTCGACGATGGAGTGGTCGACGAGGACGCGGAGCTTGAGCGTGGTCTCGTCCTCCAGCACGGGGACGGTGCTTCCGACGACGCGCTTGACGATGTCGTTGGCGCTGGACGAGCGGGACTCGTCCTGGCAGAAGTGCGTGGTGAGGGAGCCGTCCAGGCCCTTGGCCACGTAGAAGTAGACGGCCGTCTGCTCGTGCAGGTGCTTGTCGGCGAGGACGAGCAGGCCGAAGGGGCCGAGCGCGCCCCGGTTGGCGGCGCCGCCGCTGGTGCTGCAGTTGTAGCCCACGTCGGCCTCGTTGAGGGACATGACGGCGCGGCGGTCCAGCTGGAACTCCGCCTCGATGTCCAGCTGCGTGGCGCGGCGGAGGCTGAGCGGGAACGCCGAGCCGTAGTCGATGGTGATGCCGCTGAGGTCGGTGGAGTTGGTGCGTAGCGTCTCCACTTCCTCCACCGGCCACTGCAGCAGGTTGCTGCCCGTCTTGGTGTCCAGCAGCACCGTTCTTGGGATGCCCTGCAATCGTTCACAACAATCAACAAGATTAGCAAACCGTATGTTGTTAATAATCGATTATTAATATCTACTAGTACTTGTTTAGTTTGATGTATTCATCTATGGATTGGCAGCAGCATTATAATACTGTTGAATTATTCAGTTCAACGGTGATGTACAAGCAGGCAAGGCCGCCCTTTTTCCTGTTCATTTATATATAAATTAATAAAACAAGACAGCCCTTTTTTCCTTTTTAATGTTTATAAACAAGATAATCCCAGCCTAAGCCAACTACTACGTACGTAGTTGGGTAATGCCAGTTCTGCAAGGCAACCACAGCACAGCACATGGTAGCACATGAACATCAACAACTAGTCTACTAGTCCATATAGCAGTACCAACAGCGACAAGTAGGTATGCCATTTGTACTATCTGTCTCTAATGTTACTGTTTGGATGGACCCAAGAAACGGTTGGGCCAGCAAAGCATGGGCGCGAGGTGCATGATAACGACACAGTGTAACCCAAGAGACCACAAGATTTCCTTCCTTGCTAAATAATTGGCATTCCTACGTGTACGTGTGTGGATCCCAGGCCAGACCAAAAGTGCACGTTAACAAATGAATAATAATTGAAAAAGAAATGCAGGAAAACGATGGGTACCTGCAGCGATGCCCATCCCTTGGAGACGTCCGCGCGCTCCGAGTCGGTCTCGCCGACCCACCCCCAGAGCACGCGGCGGCGCTTGGCCGGGTCATAGAAGGTCTTGGACGCGTAGAACTTGCCCCAGTCGTATCGGAGGCCGATGCCGACGTCCTTCTCGGCGTCGAGCGGCGTCCACGCATTGGCAGCCGCGTCGTACCTCCCGAGCGCGTAGTAGTCGTGGCGGTCGTCGTCCATGCTGGCCTTCATGACGTGCACGACGTCCCCGACGACGGCGCCGTTCTTGCCGAACGCGTCGGACATGTCGACGCCGTTGGCCGACGCCTTGCCGCGCGTGGCGACGGGGTAGAAGTCGATGCACTCCCACATCCCGGTGCCGTCGACGCGGTGGAGTCGTCCCGGAGGAGGTCGAAGTTGACGAAGTCCTTGGTGCGGTAGACGACGGCGATGCCGGCGTGTCCGTCGTTGTCCTTGGACCCGATGACGATGCGCCAGGTGCTGTCGGAGGGGTCGAACCAGGCGGTGGTGGGGTCACGGAAGTCCTTGGGCCCGATCCCCGGCGGCGGGTACAGCACGGGGTTGGCCTCGTACTTGGTCCAGTTGGTGAGCAGCGGGTCGGCGTCGTCGGCGGGCACGGCGAGGCACTGCACCTGCACGGACTCGTTGGTGGATCCCGTGTAGAGCATGGCGAGGCGGCCGTCGGGGAGCGTGGTGGCGGAGCCCGTCCACACGCCGTTGACGTCGTACCACTGGTCGGGAACCATGGCGAGCGGGAGGTGGCGCCAGTGGATGAGGTCGCGGGAGACGGCGTGGCCCCACGCGATCTTGTTGCCCCAGATGGCGCCGTCGGGGTTGTACTGGTAGAAGAGGTGGTACCACCCCTTGTAGTACACCGGGCCTGTAAATTTTTGCCATCACTTATCATCAGATCATAGGAAGGATCTTAAAATGAATAAAATAGATTTGAAACGAATTAAGTTTGATTTATGAGGTTTGATAGAATTTTAGTTTTGGAAGGATGAAAATTATTTTGTAGTCTAGAACGTACTAATAATGTTACCAAATGAGTGGCCCAAACACAGCGACGACGACTTGGACCAAACAACACAGCAACGTGGTGTGAGGAGGTAGGCCCCCCTAGGGGCCCACGCAAGCACAAGTAGAAAGAAAAGTAAAAGTGCAATAATACTAATAAATAAACATGGTAGGTTTGGTGGTTGCATGGAATCCCGGAGGGTCCGGGTATCCAGAATTTGTATGTGGATGAGCAAAAACAGGAGCCGATGAATAATCATCCATCCCTGCATGTGGGCCCACCCAGCTCCTCATCAGCACGTGAAAGGCCACGAGAGGCGTGGCGTGCGTGAGCTGGGAGGAGGCTGCCTCTCTCTCTAGCAAGTATTGTAGGAACCAACAACAAGAGAGGCAGTTTTGACTTGGTTCGATTGGGATTTAAAATTTTGAACCGATCCCGTAATCCCACACGATTCATAACCGGGAGGGGAGTAGAAAAATGTTGAGCTGGGTGCACATGCAATGAACCAGTGATGAAATTTGCATGTATTTAATTTCCACGATAATGAATTTCATGTAAAAAAACAGAATTCAAAACGGAAAAAAAGGGGGGCACGGGCACGTACCATTGGGGTCGTTCATCCAGTTCTTCTGCGGCTGGAAGTGGAATCCGGTGCGCTGCCACTGCAGCATGGCATTGCTCCACGGGAACGCGTTCCCGTCGGCGTCGGCGTCACCACGCAGCCTGCCGCCATCCCACGCGCCGGACGTCTTCTCCGACACGCCGGCGTCGGGGCCCCTGCTCACCACGCTGCTGCTGCGGCTCGTCGTCGACGCTGGCATCCCGGGGACGACTAGAACGTCGTCGCCGGCCGTCTCTCCCACCACCGGCGGGGCGACGCGGCGGCCGACGCCCGCGAGCGCCACCACGGCGAGGAGCAGCGCGGCCGAGAGGACGAGCGCCGCGGCGCAGAGCGGCCGCCGGCTACGCTTGCTGCTGCCGGTGCCGGTGACCTCGGCGGACGCGGCGTCCGCGGCCGGCAGCGGCGTGTATGAGTAGGGGAGTGGCGCCGTCGTGTCCCGGGTCTCCATTGCCGATGACGGGGAGAAGAGGATCGGGAAGGAGGAGGCCGCCGATCGACGACGGTTACGAACGCCGATTCGATCGCAACTGAATGCGGCGAATCGACTGGAATCTAGTATCTAGTTACAATCTGAACGGAGAAGAGATTGAACAAGGAAGGAAGGGTGGGAGAGAGAGCGAGCATTTGGGATCCTATTTATAGTTGGTTGGATCCATGGGTGCCTCCGCGCTCCTCTCCTCCTAGACTTCCTCCTCCTCTCCTGCCTTGCCGCCCGCTCTCTCCTCAGTCGTCGGGTCGGGTCGGGTCGGGTCCTCACTTGGTGTTGGATTCGACATCGGAATCTGACCCGATCCAACGATCCTCGCTGTCAGGCACATGGCACCGCCCCATTGGAATTGGACTAGGGCCCAGCCCAGCCCAGCCCAGCCCATGTTGGATCGGATCCCATCACCGATGCATATACATACTCCTCATCCTACACGACAGTAGTATACGTACGCGTTCATGCTCTAGTCGTCAAAGTCTAATACGGTGTGCCGGCCGCGCGCATGCGTACAAGAAATTACGCGCTCATGCACATCTTCTCAAACTAAAATTCATGCATCTTCATCAATTTTCGTTTGTCTCGTGCTAGTCAAATGCGGATTCGTCGTTGTGAAAAAACAAAGCTCAATTGTACTCGGTCACTCCATCGGAACAATTAAGCTCCAGGTAAGATGCGGCGTTGACAGCCAAACTAGAGACGGTCTCATCAAATTGGCTTAACTGATCGAGTAGTTAAGGTCCGTTCAAAAATCTAGGATTTGACCTAAGAATAATTCAAACTTATCAAGATTATACAAATTATTAGTGGAGGGATCCTCCCAACTTCAAATAGTTCTACGACCACCTTCATTCCTAAGAAAACTGGACGAGCGAGCCATAAATAAAATTAAAAGTCGTTAACTAACGACGACAATATCGCTTCTTTTCGTTCAACACACATATATGATGCTTCTTCTCAAATAGTTATACAAGCTAGGAACAATTATTACATTTTGAGTACGACTAGCTAGCTAGCTGACTTCATTTTTCTCTAATCTTAAAAAGAAAATATCCGTTACCTAATGGCTTTATTTTTCAACTATGGACACGACGTCCACAAACTACTTAGATCGAGGCAGGGCTTCCATTCATGGTAGAGAAAAATCAGTCCAAGGCTAGGCTGCATTGATGGTAGAGAAAAATCAGTCCAAGGCTAGGCTAGTTGTAAATACAAAATCCATATCAAGTTTCAGTCCATCTCGTATTCTAGTGTGGCAGAGAAATCTTAGAGCCTGTTTGGTTCTAAATAAAGCGTAACTCAAGTGACTTATAAGTCATGGTTGTTTGGTTTGCAAATGACTTATAAATCAGAAAAATGGGGTGACTTATAAGTTTTAAGTAGGAGTGTACCAACTTATTGCTTATAGGTCCCCTGAATTAATAAGTCACCGCTGTTTGGCAAAAAAAAAAAAAAAAATCACTTATTTCACTTGTTAAGTAGGCGACTTATTTGAAATTAAATAGGGCCTTAACTAGTTGTTTTATTGTTTTTGTGGCGTCCATGTTTCCTTCGATTAGTCTCAATGGCAATGTAAATTTGGGCAAATCAAACTCTTTATCTTTTTATTCATAAATTTCAAAGGGGTGCATTCGTAAATTTCACCGGGGTGCTACATACAACCGACTTTAGTTTGTAGCTGTCTTGTGCGACGAGTGTTGTCGTGAAATGCAGTTTCAGTTTTGTTGGCAATTAACCTACACAGTTCCATCCATGGATCAAATGGAATCCGGGCAACAGGGATTAGATTAATGTTGATGAGTAAATGGGGTCCATTAATTGTTCCATCCTCATGCATACTCATGTTCTTCTGCGTCGACGTCGCTGATGCATACATATGCCTGAATTATACTAGCAATATAATATATGCAATGCATCTGGCGAATGCATGATGCCTGGATCGGCGCCGGCCGCTGCATGTGATCCATCCAAATCGCAGCTCCGATCCATGATATCCCTATACAACGTATATATATGTGGCGGTTAATTAGGCCGGCCGGCCGAACACAACCCATCACCGGAACCGAGATCAAAGGAGAGAAAACTACCACCACTTGTTTGGCTAGCTTTGGCTATATATTACCCATTTTTATTGGGCTGGATTGGATTCGGCTCCATTAGGCCCGGCCCAGCCCGTTTTCATCCGTTCAAAAAAAGGGTGTCGTTTTAGGTTTTTCAAACATCTTGTTTTGAGCCCGCCTTATTCAAAAAAAAAAAAATTATAAATATTATTTATTTTGTTATAACTTATTTTACCACTAGTTATACTTTGATAATGATATATTTATTCTATAATTTGCATAGATTTTTTTGAATAAGGCGATTTAACGGTCAAAACATGATGTCCGAAAAACATAAAATGACACTCTTTTGGAGATGGAGGGAGTATTAGACACCATTTCAAAGTTACATTCTCCTTGAGTCTACACTCTACAGTAGTACTACCAGCCGCGAGACCCCTTTTTTTTTTTTTTTTTTTGAGGGAGGAAATACCAGCCACGTACGGGAGACGATGAATATACCACAAGCTAAAGGTTCCATTATTCCAAGCAATGAGAGGAGAGGGAGATTCGGCGTGGCCCACAAATATGAAATAATAGAGCGGAGAGTCGACGGTGATGCATGCGTTGTTAATTCCAAATCTCTCGCTCTCGCTCTTGGAATCTTGCTTGGAACCTGGCAGCCTGCTGCCTCAGTGCCTCGTCAGCAACTAGCCTCGTCAGCGCTCCATATATGCAAGGGTGGTGGGTGGATATATATATGCATGGCCCACCGGCCTCCTTGTTGCTTCACCCAAACTAGGCACCTAACCTGATATCCAGAGGTTTCGATCGTCCAGATTAGAGACCTCAATCTCTAATCAATTATCTTCTTAGGGCGTCATCTTAAAAAAGATTAGAGACCTCAATCAATTATGTTGTTTGCATTCAATTAAGACAGTAATTAGTTAACCTTTTATTTGCGCGCATGAAAAACTAGCTAGGCAGAAAATTTTCGCAAAAAAAGAAAACCGAGAAGAGAGACACTAATATAATATATTGCTGAGATTGTTTTATTCGTACCCGCTCATTTAAATTTAACGTGCATTGTTTATTTGTATTCAGCTCCTTTCTTTCTTTTCTTGACGCTCTTTTTGGTCACGTCACGCATGCCAAGTGGCAGCAAAATGGTGACCATGCACATGCGCACGGAGAATGTTATGATATATACGATGAGGATCCATCATCCGCGCTAGCCGATCGATCGATCGCATCACCCAACGATATATATGATCGAGCTAGCATAGCATACACAGTACGCAATAAGCCGGCCGGCAAGCGCCACATGCATGCATATGATATGCATATGGGTGGCCGGATCGATCGACATGCATGCACGCAACGCAACGCATGCAGCGGCGTGGAGTGTGAGAACACAACAGCACTACAAATCAGCTCATGATCGATCGAGACACGATACCATTACAATGGCTGCATCTACCTTGTCGATCATGTGCTCGACGTACGCCACCGTTACATTATACACATACAAACGCTGATCATCAGCTGCACGCATATATGTCGGGCCGCCCACGTACATACGTCGTCCTCTGGCTACAAGCTAGCGTCTAGAGGGATCGAGATCTGGCTCATCTCATGATTGCACAGATCGGCGCCAAACTTAACTCCATATATACTAGCTAGTACCACTATCTTTTCTTTTAGAGAGAGAGAGAGAGAGATCTTTAATTTTAAAGAGTAAAATATTTTCGAGTTTAACTAGTTCTTTTTTATAGAAAATGGTATCTAGCTAACCTGCCAAAGGGGTCCTAGCCTAATGGTTAGGATACTCGAGCGGCACTCCACAGGTCCTGAGTTCGAATTCCCGTGGGAGCGAATTTCAGGCTGTGGTTAAAAAAAATTCCCTCGTCAGTCCCGTGTGCCAAAGCACTAGTTATTATGGATTGAGCTGTGGGCTCTGGTTGGTATACCGCCCAGGGGGTTACGTGTCCGCCCAGGGCTCGGGTTGGTATACCGGCTCCGGGGTTCGGTGTAATTTCGGCCCGGTCTTCTCCAAAATGGATTGAGGATCGTAGTTCCCATAGGCTTGAAGCTCCTAGTGTCGGGGCGGGACCGGGGTTCGAGGGGATTTTCGGCGGGGAAACCGAGGTTTCTTCTTAAGAACAATGCCGGTGGGGCGGTCTTTCCCCCACCCGACCGAAGTTTTTGTATCTAGCTAACCTTTCTCTGTTCAAAAGTTGAGTATGAAATTTCCCTAAAAAAGTTGAGTATGAAGTTCACAAAATAATTCTGTATGAAAACAGCTTAATTTCATAATTAAACTAGTTATATATACATTATAACTAATATAGTTTATAGATATCAGTGAATTCTTTAATATATTTATGGGGCCATGCATGGGTTAACAATGTTAGTTGAAATCAAAGCATGTGTCGTTGTCTTGCAGCTAGCTAGGTAAGCTTGGGAGTACTGTAGCTATCTGTACCACCAACCGAAGGCAGAAGTTAAGAGGTGACAAGCAAGCAATTGGATGACGAGACGAGCGAGATGAAGAGGTTCCTTGCATTGTTGCCGACTCAGCATAGTACCTAGGAGGCAGGAGGTACAATAATGCAGGCAGGGGATCCATGATGCATCATCAGTAGCAGAAATTATGGAAGGAAGAGTCCCTGCTCCTACACTAGCTAGACTAGAGGCAGATGAGTGGCCACCATACATGCTATATGGAATTGGTGGCTGCGACGCTTTCCAAGTGTCCGGCAGCTGCCACGTCGTCACGTCAGGGTACTCCATCGATCCCGTCCTTTATTTCATCATCAATCCACCAAAACAGAGACACGTCCGCACTTTTGATTGCCCACAAATACAGACGAGGCTGGCTTTTTCCCAGCTGATGATCCATATTCAGCCACTTGGAGTCCACGCCCTGTTCGTTTGGACTACCAGCGCTTATATCCCGACCATTCAACAGTATTTTCTCTCACAAGATCGTAGGTCGGCGAGCGCTCTCCTCGTAACAAATCAAGACCGTACCAACCAAAGATCAGCCAAACGAAGCGGGGCGGTGGACAAGACAATATTGTATGACACCACGTGTAAACGTGTCAGTACACTTCCATGCTCAGATAGAGCAAGGTTCTTACGGCCGGATGCTGGCTCTTGCAGCCTTCTCCCAGCAATGACTTTCCCGCTTCCTCGTGTTGCCAGAGCGAGCCCCAAGCAAAAATCTTGCATTGGCCCCAAGGGCGAAGATAGAACAAATTTGAGAGGGTGTTGTTGCCTTGTAAATGCGATTTGAATCACTACCATGCTGAAAACTGAACCCTATTCACTGATATTTAAAAGTTTTGTAGGTGCATCCGCATCCACGACAATACATGTAGCTTCACCATTAGTTGGCCCAACTGGTGGTTGCTCCCTCTCCAAGTGTTCGGTAGCTGCCAAGTCAGTGCACATGCATCACGCCTCTCGTTCTCCAGTCCACTCCTCTGTCACTGTTCGTACTCCGCTCCACCAGTTTAAAGACACGTCTGCAGGCACGCCCACAAACCACTCAACCTCAGCTCTCTGTTCATCGCAGTATTATCCTACTGTATCGATGATGCTGACGATAATAATGCAGCAACTGTGCTGATAAACGCTCGCTTGCATTGCCACTTCCATTCCAATCTGTCACGTGCTACTTGTACTGAATGTGTGTGCATTTTTCAACTGCTGACGTGCCACTTGCTATTGTACATATATATTTTTCTTCAAGTGGATTGTGGAGTGATGTGATGATAACTGTTCAACTTGATCGTAATTAAGGGACGCACGGCACGCGTTGAAAAACATATATGTGGCCCTTACATAAAGTGTTGTTAGTTGGTGAGTCCGTGATAATAATTTACCAAAAAAAAAACTGTATATATACGAATTAATAAAACTGGGTCAGCTAGCTAATCATCATCAATCACGCAATTCTTAGCAATCCGTGAAGGTAAACTTCGCTCACCTCATTTTTCTTAGTCACAACTGACAACAAGTAATAAAAACATCTAGTGTTTTATATAATTATTTATTTTCCGGCAAGTGATGGTACGTATCAACAAGTTGCTTGCACTAGAATTTCTAGGGCTGAATGAATAGTTGAGTATGTGAATGAACAGAGACAACAGGAAGGGAAAAGAAAAAAACATTGCGGTCCATCCACCACCAGCATCTACATATTCTACTCCTATCTAGAAGGAATAACCATGTCAACATCGAGCAGCGATCAGCGTCTCCTCCTCCAATTATGCTGGCGATGATCGAGATTTCGCAGTCACGCCAGCCACGTGGATCATACCGTAACAATAATGCCAACGTACTCCTGCTTGTTGGCTTGTCATCTTCGTCTTTTTCGACCCTTTTTCATTCGTCTTGTGGTGTTGGTGGACCGAATAAGCTTCCATGGCGCCTGTAGACTCCACGTGGATCATGAATTCAGCTGAATAATATTATACTGGTCGACCTCTAATCCGAGTATTAATTCTCATCCTCAAACTTTACTTGTGTCCCAAATGCAATGCAAACAAAGAGAAAAAAATTGAGGCCGGCTACCTTTGCTGTGACTGCGATGGATCGACCACTCCAAACAACTGATTCAGACACATACATTTCACATGCTATAGCTAGACTCTTTCGCAGCTGGAAGATGCATGGAATCATCAATCACGTAATTCCAGTCATTAACATTTTTAACATTATACTCAGCCGAGATTTGAACAGAACACTGGTGAGGCGCTGACTGGGTGACACAACCCGTGACCCACATGCTCTGTCAGCTCCAACTCGGCATGGGATGCATTATTGTTGCCAAGTCAGCAATGGCAAAGCGACAGGCAGTGCGTCATGTCGGGCCGGGCCGGGCCCCTCCAATAATGGAATTCCGTCCAGTTGAATCGAACAAGATGCAGGCAGATTCCAATCCTTCCTTGTTGCAGTTACCCTCCACCATCCATCCTCCACCTGCCACCTCAACGATTAAGCTCTGTCATCCATCCATCCATGGGTTGCGCTGACGACACAACCCGTGACCCACATGCGCATCTGCATCCCCAACGATTAGAGCAACCACAGTGTTTATGGACTGGTTAGTAAATAGTGGCAGACTTTTTGCGTCGGCGGTCCCATAGTATGGCTCCTTTTCACAATGTAGGAGTTTATATGGACCAAAAAGTGGAGCCCACTAACACATGGAGCTGGAGGTAGGAGAAGAGGGAGAGATAGAGAAAATATGGTTTTTATTCCTTACGCAAGCCGGTCCATTTTACATGGGCGGTGATCTTATGGGACTACTACTACATGGACTGGTGTCACAATGTTTCAGCTACCCATAGAAGATTATTTTATTGTTTATGGACTGCCTTATGCCCACATTGTGGTTGCTCTTAAACTCTGTCAGCTCCAACTCGGCATGGGATGCATTATTGTTGCCAAGTCAGCAATGGCAAAGCGACAGGGAGTGCGTCATGTCCGGGCCGGGCCCCTCCAATAATTCCGTCCAGTTGAATCGAAGAAGATGCAGGCAGATTCCAATCCTTCCTTGTTGCAGTTGCCCTTGCTTATTGCCACCATTCATCCTCCACCTGCCACCTTAAAGGAAATACTGTAATATATATGCCTTTTTATTTCTCAACAGATATTACCCTCACTTTTTATAATCTTTTTAAGCCAGTTTGATTTGCACAAATCCTATAGTTTGCATACTTGCTTTTGTTTTGGAAGGGAGGTAATGGTAATGTATAGCAGTCTACTACATTTCAGCACTATATATTTATGTTCAGATGCCTCGTACGTGTCATTGGATCACTGGCTGTATGTTCCTTCTCTCTTAATCTAACACCTGCATTGCTTGCGTGTCATTATGTTGTTTTGGCATGCTCAGCTCAGGTCAGGAGAGCCTTGAGTGTCATCTCCAATAATTACGTTTCTTTAAGCACCTAACCTCTCCAATAATTTTGATGATCCGTCTCAAACTCAAATAATATAATATAATACGATTGATTGACTCTCTGTCCCCTTCAACTCCCCGCCAATAATTCACTTGTTTAACTGCCTGATCTAGAGTGCAAAACCCAACATTATTGCGACTACTATATTATATTCAGGCAATCATTTGCACAAGAAAACAACAGCACCAGCTCAGCTCGATCTGGGCTCTCTCGAGTCTCTAATGTGCATAGATCAAACAGCAACTAGCACACAGCACATGAACGGAGCAGAGCATTGAGCAACAGAAAGCCAAATACAGATCGAAAAACTAGCTGGTGGATGAAGTAAACATTGTTTCTGATCTGTCTATCTGTCACAGCTCCTGTGGACAAGTGGTGGATCTCGACACTGTTTTTTCTGTCCACATACATGCCTGCTCTTTCGACCAAGCCGTTTGTGCAGGTCGGTGATTGGAAGCACCATTTCTGCATTTGAGATTCCGAGGCGTAGGAAACTCACGCACCATTTCCTCATAAAAAAAATCTCACTCACCTCAAGTTTTATGCATATATGCCCATGGTTTTTTTTTTGTCCCCTCAACCAAGCTGCAAAGAGAACCTGCCTACTCAGCTGAATTAGATTGGTCATTTTTCGTTTCTGTAGAGCAAGCAGTAATGCTTCTGAAAATCAAACTAGAAAGAGGGAGACAAGGACTATTATGACCACACAATTTAGTTGTGGTTTAGCTCGATTCAGCTTAAACTCCCAGCCAAAATACAATAAAGCATGGACAATACAACTACTGAGAAAGAATTGACAATTTACAGAAAGAGTTTTCCAAGGTCCAAAGAGCAAAGAATTACTGATTATTAGGAACAAGGGAACTGAATCTGTAGTTATGGTTTAGTTTACCCAATGAGGAGATGTCCAGATATCTCAAAGATCAAACTAAAAAAAACTTGGCCGCTTTATGTTTTGAATTATCAACACCAGAGTTATTCACTCTTCATACTTATGAAGAGATCAATTATTTTATTTTAGATCTTCTCAAGGAAAACAAAAATACTATGCTAACCTAAGAGCTATTTTGGCAGAGCTCCCAACACAGATTCTATCCAGGAGAAACTCTGCCAAACAGCAATTTACAGAGAAGTGATTCTATATTGATTCCACAAAGTGATACTCTGAAACGAACCAAGAGCCTAGGAGCTGAAAAAGTAGCTTTTCCTGATTTACTTCACACACAGAATCACCTATTACATATAGTTTATTTTAGAGAATTCACTTTCAGCCACAAAATTACTTCTCTCAGAGAATCAAGGGCAGAAGAAGCTGTGCCAAAAATGCTCTTAGATAGAAGCTCTACCAAACAGGGCACCAACTATATGAAAAAATAGATCCAAATTTTGGGTGCCCCACAACACACTAGATATATTGGTGTGGTTATAACTTATAAGCTTCCAACTAGCCAATTGGTAGTTTAGTACCAAGACAAAGTAGGGCCTGGTGTAACTCGGGTTTGATTTAGAAAACATCGTTACATAAGCACATAATTTTTAATGGAAGTCAGCGATAGTAATTGGTAGCCGCATGTTGGCAGACTTCTTCAGTATTCCCACAGCAGAAGTGATTTGATGCAAACCTTACTGAATGCTGACCATTTACTACTGCTCAGCACATACAAACAGGGAGAATTGAAGAACTGCCTGTTTATGACAGGGTGGAATTGTGGGAGTCCAACTGCTTCCATTGGGGCTCCAATGGACAAGTGCACCCAGAAGGAAACACATGCCCATGTTCCATGAGATTGCAAGTTTGCTTCTGCGTGCTAGGGGGCGCATCAAGATTTCAGTGTCTCTAGAATTATAGAAGTGCGCCTGGAGGCCCATTTTCATCTGTATGCACACCTCTGGGTTAAATGAAGGTGAAGGATCCAACAGTTCTTCCAGCCATGTTTCCAGTTCACTACCACCATTTGGAGATGTTGAATCAGGAGTGACAGCTGCCTGAGCAACATCATTACATAGTTCAGCACTGCCAACTGGTGTAGATGCATGATTCAATTCTTCTGGACAGATGACTGAGGCAGCAGCATGTTCTGGCTTTACAGTCCTGACAACTGATGTAGAAGCAGCTTCTAGTTGTTCCAGATGAGAGTTCCTGTTGCCCACCTGATTATATTTATCTAATGCCAGTCATTTCTTTTAGTAACACGGCAGAGGGCAAAGGCATCCTGCAGAAAAGGGAAAGCTGCATTAGCATACTGGACCTCAACCTTAGGCAACAAAATATAGGATAATCATACAACCAAGCAAATTGACTGCAAGATGGCTTGAAGGCACACCACACAGACCTGGTAGCAGCCCATTTGGCAAACCCATCTATGCCATCTATATTCTATAGTAAGTCCTATAACATATAAATCCACGAAGCAAGATCTAATATATACTCTACAAGATACAATTCTCTGAAACCACTGTTATATTACTCAAAAACATGTATTACAATCAACAGTGCAATACCTTCATATCAGGGCTGACTTTACATTCATTCTCGTCTATGTAGTACTCATGCATAATCCACTCAGTGTGTCTGCCAGAGGGAGGCTGGCCTTCATGAAAACTAAAGTCTTCTTTGTTCCTAGAGTTCGCTTGTTCAGCTTTATGGCTCGGTCCTTCCCAGTTGATTCCCAGTAACCAGCTAGTGTTGCCCTGTTTGACCCCGAGCCAGTAAGATACTTCCTGTCACAAGAGGCAAAGAAATGCCACTTGTTGTCCTTGATTGGAAGATTTCACTTTGCTGCAAATACCATCACACATTCCTCCTAAAGTGATGAACATTTTTTGTCAAAGGATTAAATGTTTTTGTATCTTTGACATTCTTATTGACACCATCATCATCCAAACTATCATCCATGTTAGTATATTTGAGGGTCCTCAAACTGACCATTGGTGTTTGTGAACTGTGGGGTTCTTCATCTAGGTTGAGTTTACGCCTTTCATGCCATCCATCATTGATATATGATCTCTTTATCATGCCACTATCTGGACTTGGCTTTGGGGTGGAGAGCCATGGTTCAGTTGTGTCCTTGAGAACCTGGAGTGGAGGTGTGCCCTTCTCTAAGCCCGTCATTTGTGCCATATAAGTAACTAAGTATTACCATTTATGAAAATTATAGAGTAGGTGGAATTACAGCCATAACCTTTTTGGTTGGCGACTGTCATTTTGCTTCTGTCTGATTGATTGTTGATTTCTTTGATAATTGGAATCATGCAGTTCATCACCAGCAATCGTGGACAGGGGGTGGATTGCCACATTACCAAAATGGTCCACAACCACAAGCATCAAGGGATTTAGCTCTTGTTTCAAATCAGATCCATGAACCTTCACATGGTGGTTTCGGGATTGGGCTAACTCTTCCTATAGCTGGATATTTACAACCTGAGCTCCTTTGCCAAGTCATCATCGGATTGCCCCTCTTCCAAACAAGATTGCGTATGGGTCAGTTGTTCTCCCAAAGACATTGCCCCTCGTTCACACAAGATTGCCCATGGGCCAATTCATTAGCCAAATCCTCGTCATAACAGTGCTCCTCTTTTTACACAATACTTCGCATTGGTCAATTCCTCCAGAGCCAACTGAGGTCCACGAGACTCTTGTTGAACCCACTGAGGTCCATCAGACAACAAATACAAATTCTGAGTGTAGAAAGTGTGGTATCTGTGACCATAAAAAAAGAATGTACTACAGAGGTGTTGTATGCAATGTGTGGAAAAGATACTCATGCTACAAATTTTGTGTTCATGGCCTTCACAGCCTAAACCAGTTGCTAAATTTGTTGGATTTGGCACCGAAGGGAAAGGACTTTTTTGGATTCAAAATGCCAAATCTCATAAGAATGAGGCTATGGCTGCAGTAACCATTGAAAGTGGTAATTGTTCTACGGAAGAGTTGGAGGAAGCTTTTGAATCTCAGTTTAAACATTGAAACTGGAAGTGGAGCTTTCAAAAGCATGATGAAAAGGTATATCTGGGGAAGTTTCCTTCTTCTGAAAAGATTAAAGACCTCAAGGGCATGTCTTTTAAACTGAATAAATTGAACTATCTTTTGTGTCTGTTAAGGATACCACTTATTATGAATCCATGGCAGAAGCAAAGCTAAATTTGATATTGGTCAAAGTAGACGGTGTATCAGACGATCTAAAGACGGATTATGTTTCTCCTTGTGAGATTGAATCTGCTCTTGGAGTGGTACAAGAAATTAATATAAGTAACTAAGTATCAGCTACAAGCCTGGGTTAAATGAAGGTGAAGGATCCAACAGTTCTTCCAGCCATGTTTCCAGTTCATTACCACCATTTGGAGATGTTGAATCAGGAGTGACAGCCGCCTGAGCAACATCATTACATAGTTCAGCACTACCAACTGGTGTAGCAGCATGATTCAATTCTTCTTTACAGAAGACTGAGGCAGCAACATCTTCTGGCTTTACAGTGCTAACAACTGATGTAGCAGCATCATCTAGTTGTTCCAGATGAGAGTTCCTGTTGCCCACCTAGTTATCATTATCTAATGCCCAGTCATTTCTTTTAGCACCACAGAGGACAAAGGCATCCTGCAGAAAAGGGAAAACTGCATTAGCATACTGGACCTCAACCTTAGGCAACAGAATATAGGATAATCATACAGCCAAGCAAATTGACTGCAAGATTGCTTGAAGGCACACCACACATACCTGGTGGCAGCCCATTTGGCAAAGCCCATCTATGCCATCTATAGTAACTAAGCTTGTCATTTGTGTCATATAAGTAACTAAGTATTACCATTTATAAAAATTACAGAGTAGGTTCATCTTTGCTCCGAGGGTGTTTACCTGTGATATGCAAAATGCAGTGTAAATTTCAGAGTGAATTCATAAGCAAACATTAAATCTTCATAATCATCCATATTAGAAAAGAAAAAGGACTTAGCCAAACCTTTTCTTATTCTTATGTGGACATTTGAACCATTTGTTGACTTAGCTATTGGTGAGGATGTGTTTACTATGGGTGACAGCAGACCACCAGTAGTATCTATCTCCTCCCCCACTTTTCGATGTTTCATCCATTACTGTAGACACCTGGAGGCCAGGTTCTTTGATCACAGGGTTGCTTGTTTTCTCCCCACTTATGGAGGTAAGTTATACATCCATCATTTTAGACACCTGAACTTTGGGACATGATCCAACTTGGGTGACTTCCATCAAACCTGTTTTCCCATTCCCTCTAGTAGAATTTGCCGCACCATTGGTACCTTCTTTCATCAAAAGGGTGAGTGTTTCCTCATTCCCTGCATTTGAAAATGCACTAGATTTCATTTGTGTGCACCTGTGAATTACAAATTTTGCACTAGAATTTTTAATAGAGGTTGCAACAGTCCATTGGCTCCATCATTTTAAAATATGAACAACATATTGGTGGAATACTCATCAATAATTTCATATTCCCTCCTTTTCAAATTATAAGTCCCTTTAATTTGAAACCCAGGGAGAAACTAAATACGCTTAAACATTTTACAAGTTTACCTATGCATATTTAGTTTTAATAATTGAGATAACCAAGATACCGTTCTTTCCCCCTTTTTGATAATTTAAGAAGGTCACTTATGCAATATATATCATGAGTGTAATAGCTCACATTATCTTGACAAAAGCAATTCTATAAGTTTAGAAATTATAATATATCATCATGAGTGTAATAGCTCACATTGTTCCTTGACATTGTGGCTTCTTCTATATCTTCTTCCTCTCGTTGTTCATCCACAAATCTTTCCATAATATGGTTGCCCTCTGGCTTCTCTGGTTGTTCATCTTCATCCATGTCTTCTTCCTCTTCCCTGTGATGTTTGGCTTCTTTTCTTGATTCTTTCCCATCTATATCCACACCAACCTCTTCCAACTCTTTATCTTTATCTTTATCTGCATCTCCTCCATCCCCTCTGTCCCAACCTTCTTCTAGTGTACACAACTTCTTAAAGGAAAGATTAAGCACAAAAAGGTATTACCGTCATCTTATAATTTTTAGGCATGTCCTTGATACTTCTTACCCAAACCTTTATCTTAACCTCACCTTCAGTCCTAGCAGAAAAATAATCCGTCTTTAAATCATGTGGTACACCTTCTACTTTGATCAGTATCAAATTTAGCTTTGCTTCTGCCATGGCTTCATAATAAGTGGTATCCTTAACAGACACAGTAGAGTTCAGTTTATTTAGTTTAAAAGACATGCCCTTGAGGTCTTTAATCTTTTCAGAAAAAGGAAACTTCCCCAGATATAGCTTTTCACCATGCTTTTGAAAGCTCCACTTCCAGTTCAATGTTTAAACTGAGATTCAAAAGCTTCCTCCAACTCTTCCGTAGAACAATTACCACTTTCAATGGTTACTGCAGCCATAGCCTCATTCTTATGAGATTTGGCATTTTGAATCAAAAAGTCCTTTCCCTTGATTGCCAAATCCAACAAATTTAGCAACTGGTTTAGGCTGTGAAGGCCATGAACACAAAATTTGTAGCATGAGTATCTTTTCCACAATTGCACACAACACCTCTGTAGTATATTCTTTTTTATGGCCACAGATACCACACTTTCTACACTCAGAATTTGTATTTGTTGTCTGATGGACCTCAGTGGGTTGCTCAGGAAGTATTGTTTAAAAGAGGAGCACTGTTATGAGGATTTGAATTTGAATGATGAATTGGCCCATGGGCAATCTTGTGTGAACAAGGGGCAATGTCATGATGAGTACTTGGGAGAGGAAGTGACTCATAGGAAATCTTGTTTGGAAGAGGGGCAATCTGATGGTGACTTGGCAAAGGAACTAAAGGAAGTAGCATATTTGCCGCGGGTTGTAAATGTCCAGCTATAGGAGGAGTTGGCCCAATCCCGAAACCACCATGTGAAGGTTCATGGATCTGATTTGAAACAAGAGCTAAATCCCTTGATGCTTGTGCTTGTGGACCATTTCGGTAATGAGACAATCCACCCCCTGCCCACGATTGCTGGTGGTGAACTGCATGATT
This sequence comes from Hyparrhenia diplandra, assembly GCA_015847255.1. Taxonomy (NCBI): domain Eukaryota; kingdom Viridiplantae; phylum Streptophyta; class Magnoliopsida; order Poales; family Poaceae; genus Hyparrhenia; species Hyparrhenia diplandra. The sequence continues at coordinate 345,903 of JADLZK010006747.1, forward strand.
CCTGAGAGGAGGAGGAGGCCGGCCACTCTGATCTGCTATTGAACTCCTGCTCCAATGGATTTCATTGGACCCCTTGGTGCACACCTATTATAGAGAATAAAATATAGAATCATTAGTGCATTTGTGAATCAGCTTGCCAACAAAAAGTATGTATATAGCGCTGAAATCCCAATTAGTAATGAAATCCTCGCCAGCTCTATAATTTATTGCACTTTTCCTCGGGATACCATTTCTACTCCTACAGAAAAAGGCTGTAGAATGCTCCTTAATTATCTGTTCCTGTTTGATGTATTATCACTCCTCTACTTCCTGTTTGCCTGCCAGGGTATCTCTGGGCCTACTGTCGCTATCAGGTTTGCTGGATGGCATTGCTCAGGTATAAATTATAAAATGACAGAGGTCAAAGTCTGTTGTTGAACAATTTAACAAATTCCTTTCAAAACATAACAACTATTTTTGCAGGGACAAAGCTCTACAGCAACAGGAAAGCCACAGGAAAGCTATACAGGCCTACTCATGGAGCAAATAAGAAACTCTCAAGAAGAAATGCTCTCAGTGAGTCATTTTGAAAAATTTCATTTCATACTGTACAATCAAACCAATCACAATTTAAAACAAATTATTTTGCAAAAACTTCAGTTATCACAGGAAATACCTATTACATATACAGGGATGGTAATGGGCACAGACAACTATCAGGTAAAAAAAAAAAAAAGTTAACAACGCTACACACAGACGCTTAGCATATAAGCTGTTTTTATCACTAGTGACAAGTACAATAGGGAGCGAGAGAGGAGAGAGGGAAGAGCAGAGGAGCAAGAGGGGGCTCACCGGTGATGAGGCCGCCTGTAGCCGCCGGCGATGGTCGCCCGGGTAAGTACGGAGGCGCGGCGGGAAAGAGATGAAGGCCTCAAGCGACGGCGGCAGTATCACGGATAACCCTCCGAGGCCTCGAGCGGCGGGCGGCGGCGGCGGCCTTGTAGTGTGGGAGGGGCGAGATGCCCTGGAAGAGGACCTTGGTGTCGGTGTGGACATTGGTGTGGGTGTGGGACAAGGTTGGCGTCGACCCACCCCAGGTGCGCAGAGCCTTGGTGAAGGCCTGCGTCGACCCCCTGGCCCACTTGGTGAAGGCCTGCGTGTGGTCCATGTCCTTCACCACCGTGTTTCCCACCTGGATGTAGTCCGCTGCACATCACAGCACTGAAATGAGATGAATTCATCAGACACCTATATGACCAGCTGAATTAGATTGGCCATTTTTTCGTTTTTGTAGAGCAAGCAATAATACTTCTGAAAATAAACAAGAAAAAAGGGAGACAGGGACTATTATGACCACACAATTTAGTTGTGGTTTAGCTCAATTCAGCTTACACTCTTCATGGAGGCCCAACTCTTTTTGGGTTCCACCAGCTCCAATTTACGAATGGAACTTCTGAAGGGAGACAAGGACTATTATGATTTATGACCACACAACGGCGGCCTCATAAACCCAGTCCACACGTAGATTGACATGTTTTTTTTTGTATGGGATGTCTCCGAACAGACATGTTTTTTTTTTTTTTTTTTAAGATTATACATCTTTGATTTGAGTACAGCAAATACAGGCAAATCCAAGGATGCCAAACTTAAGATATAGTGCACAGAAAATAGTACTTCCTCTGTTCCCAAGTGTAAGTTGTTTTGATATTTCTAGATACAAAGGTTTTACTATGTACCAAATACAATTTATACATAGGTATGACAACAAAAAAAGCCATGTATCTAGAAAAAAAAAAAAAAAAAAAAAACCCAAACAACTAATAATTTGGAATGGAAAGAGTACTCTCAAATATTTGAAAAAGCAGCAGGTCAGAGGCACCATATAACATTGATCAACAGATGCTAATTTATTAGAGTTTCACCAACCATGATGGATGAATCAGTTTACAAATACAGACGTCTGGGACATCTGGGAACAGGAAATACCTAGTGCAAACATAACATGGATCATACTGCTATGACAACATTACAAGGAACAACATTCTAGGAATACAACATCACAAAGTTCAACTAGCAAACTTCTGAATAGGGAAGTCCTCAGCAGCAGCACAAGCTCAACTCTATAGCCCGCATGACATACAACTACAAGCATGACATCACTGATGCACCTCACTTGCCCTCCTCCACAATTCTGACAACATTCTTAACACCATCCCTCATCTCCTTTGGGATGGCTCCACCTTCTGGGAGATCAAACTTCCCTGCGGCTGAGTGTCCTCGGCTTCCCTGGCGGCTGAGGGTCCACGATCTCCAGCATCCCCTCAAGTTCCTCAAGCATGGATCTCTTTTGCGTTTGCGGACCATGTAGTCTGGTCCCTGTTAAGCACAACGGAATGCATTGACAGATGAAACAGGGTCATAAGGTTATTGTCTCATCAAATTGTTGCTTTTTGCAATTTATTTGTTTGGATTGACACCACAGCAGAGGAATATGATTTTCAACACGAGATCATCAAAGAGTTTGGGCGCAGAGAGACCGATGTAGTTTCAGTTACAGTCCATATCGGCGCATAGGGACGGTGTAGTTTCAGTTAAACAGTCCATACTGTAAACATGTATAGGAGGTTCTTTGCAGCCGTGTCCTTGGGTGTGATCCACCACACATAGCGACAGCTTAGCTAGAGGTGCATGGAATTGTGAGGTGGCTCAAATAGTGGCTAGAAAATTAAATGCTTGCCACTATAAGCAAATTGATGCAGTGAAAAAATGGGTAACACAGTCACAACTATATGCCATAACACTTAAACTCTTATCACCAAACCTCCTAAATAGATCACCATGGGAGACTAGGAAGAGCAAATTTACTTGACTGGGAACTAATTATTCATGCCTGGCGAAGACAGTGATAGCATATAATCTAACACCAATGATTATACAATAGAATCAGGTGCAAATGAAAAGTCAACTCAATCACATGTTTTATATGTTTAGGCAATGCACATGTCAACATCTCTAATGTCAACAGATGTAGTGCTGAACACTGACAGATTCTTGTGTGAACAATCATAATAAGCAGTCAGCAGTTGTCATTTGCTGAAATCACAACTGCGCATGCTGAATTGATGCAGAATGCAAGTTTAATTATTTGACATTGACTCACAAAGCAGCACCAAACAGATCGAGAATTTACCTCAAGGGCATCAACGGTCAGTAGAAGGACAATGATCTTCTCGGCAAACCTCTGGCGCTCTTCAGTGTCATGTGCAATGCGGCGGCAGTAAGAGATGTTATAGAAGAAGGACCTGATCTCCTTGAGCTTGGCTTTGGCAACCGCGAGATCGCGAAGGCAGCGGAGCACCTGGGAGCGATGGGCCAGGTGCGCCCTGTAGTTCATCTGGATGAGCAGTGCAGCATCCTGTGGGGAGAGTTCCTTCCTCTTGCCCTTGCAGTGGTTCATTTCAAAAGCCTTGGGACAAGAGCATGATGTCAGTACAGGGGCAACAAGTTGAGTCTTGTTTGTAAAAGATACTAAATCTCAGTATCAGCCTTGCCCTTAAGAAGAGAAAGAATGCAATCTCACAAAAGCGAAAGTTGGGTCCGTTTCTCGGGCTATGGATCGGGCCACGTCGCCGGGAAACCCATAGGCGTCGGATCGAGCCAGCTCGTGCTAAGGACCGTCCGATTGTGGATCGGTCGGGTCCCTCACCCGCTAAGCCCGACTCGAGCTCGTCCGTCCGCGGGTGGCGGCCGCCCGACGAGCTAGGGGTTTACGGGCGGCGCACCTCGTCGGCTGTGCCTCTGTCCCCTTTGGCGCCACCGGTCCTCTCCGGCGCCGCCCCGTCCCCTCCGCCCCATCCTGGCCTCTCGGTCCTGCGGCCGTCCACCGCCGCGCACCTCCCTCTCCCTCTCCCTCCTCGCCATTCCAGCAGCCCTGCGTCCCACTGCGAGGTAGCCAAGGCCGCCATGGCCGTGGTCCCAACACACACCAAGTTGGCTGAGACCGCCGTGCGCGCGCTCGAGACCGGGGGTCGAGCAAAGGAAACAGGGCTGCTAGAAGCTTACACTTCTCGCTCAAGGTACAAGGCACATGTCAGATAACTCAACAAACAAAAACCGGTTGAGACAAAGCATTGACTTTGATGGCGAGAAGCTGTTTGGAAACTAGCTACAAGCATGAGGAGGTGAGACAAAGCATTCGTTGGCCCGCGAGTCATCTTTAGTTAATCTCAATTATTTGTACTTAATCTTAATTATGGTCCTTATCTGCAAAATTGTTAATAGTTGGTCATGTGTGGTGAACCTGAGACTATTATGTATGTGCATCTGCTATTATGGTGCGTATCTGAAACTTGTTAATCGTTGGTTAACTGCTATTTTAGTGATGGCTGCTGCTGCTGCTCTGTAGCTCATATTTCGAACCAGAGACTATCTTCATTCCCCTGTCAATATTTCGAACATGCTTAGCTCTATAGCTCATATGATTAACTGATATTTCATCGATGGTGCCTATAAAGTCAGTAAATTGTTAGAGGAGTGCCCAAGTCAAGTCAGGATGCAAGTTGGAGAAAATCAACATTGTCATGATTTAGGTGCTCTTATCCCTGAATGTTTAAGAAGTGAACCGAGAGAAAGGCTATCTGAATAATTTTTTCTAAAATGAAAATCTATCTGAATGCTATCTGCATTTGCCTGAATGTTATCTGAATACAAATTTATAATGTTATCTGCATTTGCCTCAATATGCTCCTATCCCTGAATGATATCTATATGAATGCTTTCTGAAATGAGAAGGCGTGTGACAGCAGTGTAAAAGCAACACATGAGAAGGCGCGTGACACGGTGTAAAAGTAACACCATAGTCTGAATGCAACATCCATGTCAACTTCATTTTGTTAGTGTGACAACAGCACCAGTGTGCTGAAAAGGTGTTCTGCTCCTTTGTAGCAGCAGAGATTTGCCATTGTTCATGATTATGGATTCAGAATTATTTGTTCTCTCCTACGGCTGCAGTGTCGGACTAGCCATTTACGGTATGTTGTCAAAACTACAACTTGGGTTTGAAGTCGTTGGTGCATCATCTGTATGTATATTGTCAAAGACAAGAGGTCCATGATCCTCTCAGAAAATGTGATACCTGTTTATTTTTTGTGCATCACCTTGTTCTTAGTTCATGTGCAATTGAAGCTTTAGAGGGTTTTTAGGACTGCCTACTGATAAACAGTTATCTTATGCCACTACTTGCTAATCTGTGCTCGTTACATTCCTACTTCCCCTGTCAGGTAAAGCACAACAAAACTTCTGCCTCATCATATGGAAAGGACTTCCAAGAACTGACAGGGACATATAATGCTTCAAGGAAAGGGCAGCAAATACTTCATGAAATTGACACTGACTCTGAAAACAGATCATACAAATCTCTGAATGATAGTGGCCATAGGCTATGAAGCAATTTATAGTGTGCATTTAGTATGATATACCACTGTTATAATTTTTTTAATTCTCAATGCATAAATTATTTCTTATGCCAATGTATACAAGTGCAGCCCTTATGTCAACTCTTCCTCTACCTTGCTCTCAAGTTCTTCTTACTGGGACTAGCACTTTGGAATTAACTTCAGATACTGAACCTATTGTTGATTGCTTTGCATGACTTCCAATATTATAATAAAGTAGTTTCTTATCAGGTAAATTTTCTAAATTTCTATATGGTTAATGTCAATTGTATACTATGTGAGAAAGACAGTTATTATGGTATTTAGTCTCTGCTTCTTTTTCCTTTGGCCTGCCCTAGATGCTTGCGAGTATGTGGAGAGCAGCTCTCAGTCGCTGAGAAACACTATATTGTGATTGGTGCATCGACCATAATGATATTCAAGAAACCATGCCATTTCAAACTAGGTAAAAGAAATATATATGATACTTCATAAATAGAACCGCATTAAACCATGGTAGCATGAAACCTTAGAAATCACATACGAAAAAATAGAATCGACATATAGGTTGTGCCTGTACTTCAATACATTGCATCTTTTTCGAACTGCAACTTTTTTGAAAAAAAAGGATAGCTGATAGGAAAGCATAGAATTCACGACTTATATGCTCTTTTCCTATTAAAAAATCAACCACAACAAGATAGATTGGTTGTGGCACTGCGAGAAAACAATTACACCAAAGGAGTACCTGACAGCTTATTTTAGATATTTGGAATGTACCCATTAAAATTTTTTTGGGACACATCCTGGCATCACCTATAATCTAATAGAAGGAAAACATTATTCTCTTGCCACTGTCTATATACACAACAAACATAAAATTGGGATAACCAGATCATTATTACTTCAATTCACATGGATGATCGTGACACTATTGCATGTCTGTACGTGAGTCCTATATCACAATCCTATTTGTTACATGAAGAATGCGATGCTAGATTCTGGAGTTTTATATGAAAATTGCTTATATCACTAACACAATATATGTACTAATATCAGTTGTTGTATACTTTTCTTAAAATATTAAAAGCCCTTGTACAGCTCTGCTACTTATATCCTAAGAAAGTCTAAGGTCAACGTTACTGGTTCCCCCAGGCGGCCGCGCGGCAACACCGCGCTGCTTGCTAGTGTAATGTTGAAGACGGCCTGAAAAGGACATTTGACACCTCAATAACACTAACTAACCTCACAACCTAAAATCAAGTGTTCCATGGACGGGTTAGCAAGTGAAGCTACACAGATTGGAAATGTCATCTCACATTTCCCACTTTCTAGTGTAATGTTGAAGACGGCCTGAAAAGGACATTTGACACCTCAATAACACTAACTAACCTCACAACCTAAAATCCAAGTGTTCCATGGACGGGTTAGCAAGTGAAGCTACACAGATTGGAAATGTCATGTCGCATTTCCCACAGATCTAACCGAGCTTGAAGCCTAGCAGCAAGAACTCAGCACCTAAAGTTAAAAATGAAACCAAACATTTGACTAAATGCAGCCTAAATTGTATTGTAGTGTATAGAGCACAAAGAAGTGACCTTTCTGATGGCGACGCATCCGGCAGTGTTATCCTCGATCTCGACGATCTCCACATTCCCCTTCTTGGTTTTCTGCTTGTCCTCCTTGACTTTCTTCTTGACATCAGTGTGCTTCTTCTCCTGCTTGTCCTCCTCATCGTCGTCATGGTCGCCATAGGTCTCCTCGATGGGTACGAGTTGGACCAAGGCTCGAGACATCCCCTGCCCTTGATCTCCTTGGCCCACTTGACCTTGGTGGCGCCAGCGGCGGACGCCTTGGACTCCCACTTCCACTTGCGGTCGAACCCGTCGTGGTGGGGCGTCCTGAGCTCGGCTTCCCATTTGAGGTTCCGGCCCCCGGCGGGCCTGTCCTCGGCGGTCCACTTGACCTTCCGGCCGTGGGCCTCGGCGGCGTAGGTGTACTTGCGGCGCGGTGGGGTGGGGGCTGGGGTGAGGGCGAGCGCGCGCTCGAGGGGCCGAGACGCGGTGGCCGAGGGGTGTCGAGGAGGAACAGGTCGAAGTCTAAGGCTGGGCACCGGGGCGCGGCGGCGGCGACGGCGTGGGAAGGGGAGGAGGAGGTCGAGGTCGAAGGTGTCGATTAGGGATGGGGATGGGGAGGTGAAGCCGAGCGGGCAGGAGGTCGGGTAGAAGGGGTGGTCGTCGAGGAGGACGCGGTGGTGAGAGGTGGCGGAGGCGGAGATGTAGGGGCAGGAAGAGGTGGTGGTAGGGAAGGGGAAGGAGGAGAAGAAGGGGTCGTCGTCGACGGCGTGGAGGTCGAGGAGGCGGTGGAAGTAGCGATCGTGGCTCATGGTGGCGGTGGATGCGGAGGGAGTTGGGACTGAGGGTGGAGCCGCGGCGGCTTGGAGATGCCAAGAGGAACGGGATGATGGCGACAGGGAAGGAGTGCACGGCGAAGACAGAGGCTGATGAGAAATAACTGCCGTGCCCCGCGCTGCTTTCTTTCAGACTATGGGTGGACGGGGTTCTCACGGGGTAAAACGGGAAGGGCCGAGTGATGAGTCTTTTGGCTGGTCGCCATGGCCACGATGAAGGTGAAAACAAGATCCGACCGTGAGACACGGCCACGCAGCCTGGTTTGACTTGAGTGCACGGCGACGCCACCTACTCCTCGTCCTCCAAAGGAATCCGGCCGAAAGCCCAAAAGCAGAGAGGAGATGAACAGAGAATGAGGGGGATTGCTTTGTGGACACCACCGCATCGGGATTCGAGATGGCAGCCATGTCCATGTGAGTGCCTGCCTGGTGTCGTCCTCGTCCGGTTCCTGCTGTTGCGGCTCACGTGTTTGTTCACATTCACACTCATACCCAGACCAAGCAGAGTGGCAGACAGCGAGATTCTCATCCTACGTCCCCGGCCGGGACCCATCCACCGGCCCAGGCGGCGGCCATTGCCGAGCAACGAGCATCGCCAGCCAGCTTTTTTTTTTTTTTAGGCGAAACCATTCACTTTATTCAAAGAGCTTGGTTTTACATAATCACAAACGCCATCTGGTGGCGGCGAGAACCAGAACAAAGCCGCTGCTCTCGCTAAAATAATACTTTAGCTATTACATGAGCTTCAAAATTTGAGCTTCTTTTTTCATGGGCGAATTCCACCGCTTCAAGTCCATTGAGCGGGCCTTCAACTCTTTTACGATCGACCATAAACCCCCATCCCGGATCCCTTTAGGTTCTTGATAACGTTCTTCGCAATCGATGCAAGTCTGAAGGAGGACATTACCAAATCACTTGCAAGATCCATGCCTTCGCGACAAGCGAGTGCTTCCGCTATTTCGGGGTCAACAATTCCATCAATTACGGGGCGATGCACCCGGGAAAACACCCTCGGCTTCTTGCTATGGTCGCAACCCGGCTTTCTGCGCTCATTTTTGGAGAGCGCGGCATCTACATTCACCTTCATCGACCCGGCCCGTGGGATCCATCGTCGCGACCTAGGTTGGGCGCCATGGCCGGGGTTTCCTTCGTTCTCTGGTTCGCTGGCTTTGGGATTCTTGCGGTTCCCGCAATATCCGGTTATAAAACCGTGAGTCGACAAGTGGGCTCTGGAAAGAATTTTCATGAATCGCCTTCCTTCTAGCAAACCATATCGCCCATAGTGTCACCCCCACCCTCATTTGCATCGGCATGAGATAAACTTTTCGAACACACTAGCCAGCCCACCCCTTGGATCGGGATCTTGCGGCACACATAGATGTTCGACGATTTCCTCCTTCTCGAGCGCCCACACACACTTTGCCATATGACACTCTAACAAGGAATGCCTCAGAGTCGGTTGCACCACGAGATAGAACAAAGACCATTGTCGCCATTTTTACGTGATGTCGGGATATCGCCGATAGGGAAGAGAGCACTTTGATAGTCTCCAAAGGAAAACGCTCACCTTTTGGCGGGACCTTCACCGCCATAAAGATCGCCACTCCCGTTTCCTCTTATTCTTTGTCTTTAAATAGTTTGAGTTCGAGAGAGGATGCGTCTATGGTGAGCACCCTATATGCCGACCGAGCTGTAAAGATTCCATTCTTCTCGAAGTGCCATGCCCAAAAGTCATCTTTGAATTCTATAGCTCAATGGAATATTCGAATAACATCAACATCAGGAGGTGATAAAATTGTTGCGTGCCGACACATTCCGGGACATAGATGTATGATCAATCAACTCACTTACCGGTGGGCGGGTTAGCGTCCTTTGCATGGAGTCGGCCGCCGCATGCCATCCGACGGTAGCCAGTCCATAGACCAAATCGACGTGTTGTGACCTGACCCGATTCTTCTAATCAAACCCAGCTGTAACACCTCTCTTCCATCAAGAATCGAGCGCCAAATCTTGGATGGAGCACTTCCAAGTGTGGCATTCAGAAATTCAACTTGAGGGAAGTAGACTGCCTTTAGAATTCTAGAACTCAAGGACGACGAGTCTTGCAACACTCGCCAAGCTTGCTTTGCAAGTAGTGCTAGATTAAACATTTCGAAGTCTCTAAATCCTAGCCCGCCCATCGACTTTGGCATAACCATCTCATCCCATGCTACCCAAAGATGGCTTCCTTTTTCCCTCCTTTGCCCACCGAGGTTACGAACTAAAGCGGTCGGGTGATTGCACAATCCCTTTGGCGGCTTGAAGGGGACATGGAGTAAGTTGGGATAGCTTGGGCAACCGATTTGATGAGGACCTCCTTCAGGCCCCCGCTAAGCATTGCTCCATCCAGCCCTGAACCTTGCTCCACACTCTATCCTTGAGGAATTTGAAGGCCCCATTTACGGTAGCACCCACATCCGAAGGCATCCCCAAGTACTTCTCACTTATGCACTCATTGTTGACATTTTTTTTTTTTTTTTGAGCATCACTCATTGTTGACATTAAGCAAGCGATTTTATCTCACTTCTAACCTCTTGATGACACTTCTTAGCAAAGTGTATTGAGGACTTTTGCTCGTTGATCTGTTGGCACGATGCTTCACAATATTTTTGCAAGACATCTTTCACCACGATCGCGTTCTCCCTATTTGCTCGAAAAAAAGCGGAACGTCATCTGCGAAGAGTAGGTGGCTTACCATCGGTGCGGATGGGGCAACCATAATTCCACCGGCGTTGATGGTGAACTTTGGATTTTTAAAAGGCACGAAAGGCCCTCTCACGCTAAAAGAAACAAATAAGGGGATATTGGATCCCCCTAGCGAATTCCTCTTGAAGGCTTGAAAGACTCCAAAGCGACTTCCATTCAACATAAGCGAAAAAGACATCAGAGAGACTAACCTCATGATCGAGTTGGACCCAAAGTCGATTGGAAGCCCAACTTTGTCATAATAGGCGAAGATATAGCCACTCAACACGGTCATAGGCTTTCTTCATATCTAATTTAAGAGCGCAACATCTCCTATCCACTGGCTTCACTTGCTTCATAAAGTGCAGGCACTCATAAGCTGTTATAATATTATCAGTGATAAGCCTCCCTGGAACAAAAGCATTGCTCTTCCGATATGATCTCCGGCAAAGACCACCTTGAGTCCGTTATTCGCTACCTTTGAGACAATCTTGTAGACGACGTTGCATAGGCGATCGGTCTAAAGCGTCCCAACTCCTCGGTCTTGCGATCTTTGGGATAAGCACAATTATTGTATCATTAATCACTTAGGATCATCGTTACCACTCAAAATGCCAAGCACCGCAGCGGTGATCTCCTTCCCACACAAATCCGGTGACGCCAAAAAAATGGGCGGGGGTAGCCGTCAGGCCCGGGGCCTTTGTTGGGAACATTTGGAATAGCGCCTCCTTCACCTCCCTCTCGAGAAGGGTGCAATCGGGGCCTCGTTCATCTCTTGTGTGACCTTAAGCGGCACCTTGTCAAGAACTTCTTCCAAATTACTAATTCCTTCGATGTATAGAGATTCTTGTAAAAGAAGTGGTCGACTCACCCATCACACTTGCATCGAAGTCAATTCACCATCCGGTTTCTTCAAAGCTAAAATCATATTTTTCTTTTTTTCTCCGACTTGCGAAGATGGAAAAATTTGGTGTTTCTATCTCCGGTACTGCTAGCCATTGCACCCTAGATCTTTGTCTCCACATAATTTCTTCTCGATGGTGCGGCTCATTTATTTTTCTACTAGTTTGAGCTCGGCATGGGACGGTCTGTCCGGCCGGGGAAGGTCCGCATCCTCTCTAAATCATTTTCGCTTTTTTTTAGCTCCCTCCCTACGTGGCCAAAACTTCGTCTTTCCCGGCTACTCAACCGGTTGGAGACACCCGCCCGCTTTCGACGAAGGCCGGCCATTGAAACCGCCTCGGGTTCTCTTTCCAAGCTTCGAAAGTGACGATGAAAAATTTTCATGCTCTTCCCACATCACTTGAACCTGAATCGCCTAGGACCAAACCTCCTTCTATCATTGGGCGCCATTGCAACAATATTGGCCCATGGTCCGATGCCGTAGCCGCTAGATTACGAACACCGATGAATTAAAACGGAAATCCGGTCATTGTCGCTAAAGCACGGTCGAGCCGCACCCGACGGTAAAGTACCTCCACCGACTTTCTTCTCAAAGGTCGGGGGGATACTGAATAACCTATATCAAGAAAACCACAAACATCCGCCACCTCACGGAGGAAGGCCGCACCAGGCCGCACTTCTTTCCTACACACCCGCATGTTCCGACCGGTGTAAAACTTCATTGAAATCGCCAATGCATACCCATGGAAGAGATGGCGTTGACTTGATGAACTTGATAAGATCCCAAGTCTTGTGTCTCTCTCGCCACTGAGCCTCACCGCAGTACACACAAGTAAACCTCCAAGGGCCGTCACCCCCTCCGAAATGATGGCATCAATGTGATACCGTGAGTACGGTAATAAAGATACACTTGTATTATTATTCTAGAAAATTCCCAAACTACCGTTACGGCCATTACTGCTAACAGCAAAAGAATTATCATAGCCTAGCGTCTTCTTTAGCCCCTCAACACGGGTCTTATGCACCTGAGTCTCAAGAATACATAAAATAGTAGGGGAAAACTTCTTCGCGAACTTCTCAAAAGCTCCTTAACTGCATTGGCATTACCAATGCCCCGGCAGTTCAGCTCAAGCAACTCATTGGGCTGGCGGTCCTCCTCAAGGGAGTCCGCCTTTGTAGTAGACTTGTTATCATCGAAAAGTGCCCTCTCTTTGCTCTCTTTTTTTTCCCTCGGTGCAGGTGTATGAGAACCTCCTAATTACCGGGCCCACCTGCACTTGTCATTGTCCTAAAGACCTTTGACAGCTGTGCAGATGCACCCGATAACTTAAGAAGCTCTGTTGATATCTCATACCAGGATCAACAAAGGAGTAGCTACAACATTACAACATTTGTTACAAAAATATAGATCAGAGTGTGGAAGAATAATAACATTAATTTTACAAATAGTGGATAAGTTACACTTGAGTAAACTTAACTTAATTGCGGAAGCTAGATAGAACTGGAAGATAAACCCGGATCATGTCGTGCCCAACCGACATAACCTTAGTTAAACAAACACAAGTCGGCACACAACGAGGGATCAACAAACCCTGAGTACGGGAGTACTCAACAAGACTTACCCGACTAAAGAAAATAGGAGAAGACTCAGGAATGCTGGTCTAATAGGAATCAAGGTAAGGTTTTAAGCAAGAATCAATGACTCATTTTTGCAGAAAAAGCTTACTAATAGTGAATCCTTACTTTCAATGTTTTAATCTCAATTTAGTATCTCACCTATTCTAGGTGATCTTATACTAAAGCAAACACTTGTAGAAGTTTCACCTCTTAATCCATATCTTCACTGTTTCATAATTAAGCTACGATGTAAGGGGGAAACCAAGTCTCCATATCCGAGAAGCACGGCGATTTCGAAATCGATTAACCCAGCTGGGGAGTTCTTTCCACACGACATATGTAGCACTTAAGCTTGCATATATCAACCCTTTCCTGGATACTCAAAACGGAACCGCGTCCTACGCCACCCGAGAATACAGTACGCCTCCGTCCTGGGACTTTAACCCACCGAGGGTATCTTGTACTCCCGCCATCTCTCCACTCCCGGTCTTGGCGGTTATGCGTTTCCGATTTGACACCCCCAAGATCGAGGCTTACCGAGTATGTGTGGGAACTAGGGTCGATTGTGATGGGATGACACCCATGACAGGCGTGCCATTGGTCCAACGACCGGCGCAGGTGCGTTCGAGTCTCGATCCACATATCTTACACGTTTCCGGTCCTTAATCGACAAGCGGAAATACTATCCGAGACTCCATTCTCAATGCAAATTACCCGACAGGTCTCAATTTTATCACCATATCAAAGTATGGTTCCATCATATAGCATCCTTTCTCATCAAAAAGCCTCTTGGGCTATCATAAGGGACTGGTCACAATTTGACTCAAAAGTCTAACTAGTATAGCCAAGGCTAAGCGTACTAGCATTTTAGCAAAACAGGTTATCAAGGTAGATATTGAAATAAACAAGGAATGGTAATGCATCAAATAGGTTGTCACTCAACTCCTATCACCTAATGCAAAGCATAAAGCAAAGGTGATATAAAGCTTTGTAAAACACAAGGAAATGTTTAAATGAACAGGGGCTTGCACGTGTTTGCGGGGGGAAAAGTCGGATTCCGTAGAAAAGTTGTCGAAGTCAAATTTGATGATATCCTTGTCGACGGATGGATTTTCTCCGAAACTTGATCATCGCGAACCATACCAACGCCTTCTCCAAAGCTTCATCAACACGATTTGACTCACTCTCGTTTACTCTACACGTAGATGATAATGCATGCTTTAGCATGATGGAATGGTAAACATGATGCTTGATGAATGCATGAAATAATAAACATCTTAAGTATAACTTTCTTTCACGATAAAGTTACAACCCAACAAAACCAACTTCTTTGAACTACTCTACAAGATATCATCACCATTGCCTAAGGAGTTCTCAAGGACCATCTCGATAGGGGTATGGCTTTAGGTTTCACAAAAACCCGAAAGTCTCTTACAAAACCTAAGTCGGAAGTCACTAATCATCTCTTTTTTCTAATTAATTAAATAAAGCATAAAATAGAAAATAATTTAACTTTCTCCAATGGACCCCAAACTTTTTTCCACAAGTAGGCCATCTCATAAAAACAGCACCAAATAAAGTTTCATGATTTTTGGATAAATAAAATAATTATTAAAAATCAAGGAAGATGCATTTTTCAATTAAAATTTGTATTTTTAAATCATGCAAGAACTATTCAAAATCAAAGTTTCAAAATTTTTATAAATACTAGACATCGTGAAAAGGCTATACAAAAATTTTCAGAATTTTTAGAAGCTCTATTTGAATTTATATGAAAATAACAAAAAGCAGACACTATTCAAACATAAAAGAAATAGTAAAACGTTTACTAAAAAGAAAAAGACATTCGGGCCTTAACTTTCGGCCCGACACTGTGCTTTTGGCAGGCGGCCCGGCAAGCACGCGCGGCCTGCTAATGCTTTTGGTTTGGCTAATTTGCGAGAAAAAAGACCACGGACTTTCATGAAATTACAAATAGGTACAAAGTACTATTCACATGAGTCACAAGACTTCTCACCTACCTCCCCGGAGTTTTTCGATTTTACAAACAGGTCCCTCTTCTATTTCTTTTTTCCCTTTCTCTTCTTCTTTCTTCGTTGAAGCGAGCGGGGGAGCGGCACGGCGTCGGCGGGCGGACGTCGGCCGGCCGGCCGGCGCCGACGGCCGGCGGGCGGACCAAGGTGGCACCGGGCCGCACCACGCTTGGCCCTAGCTCATTTGGAGGTGGCCCGAAGGGGGCCACCCTGCGGGACCATGGCGGCGGCCACGGGCGGTAACGGGCGCCGGCGACTGCGAGCGGCAAGTAGGAGGCGGGCAGAGGTCGAAGGGGGGGCGGGGCGGGACGCGACGAGGAGCGGCGTTGGTGGCTAGGATGGAGAGAGATGACGACGGCCCGGAGTCCGGCCGGCTGTTCATGGCGGACGCGCTGGGTCGTCGTCGCACGGCGAGGGCAAAACCGAGGGGAATCGCGAGCCAAGCGAGGGAGAGTGGGAAGGCGGGCGGCTCACGGACCTCTGGATGAGCCGCGAAGCCCAGTAGCGACACTGAGAGGAGGTGGGCGTGGCAGCAATGGCGGTCGGGCGCCTACCGCGTGTGACACGTCCCGACGCGAGAGTTCCATTAAGGCATATCATCAAAGCGGTGACACATGTAAAAGTAGGTCGGTTGTAGCACCATTTTGGGCCATTTCGGGCGAATCTCGACATGGGCCAAGAGGCAAAAATGTTTACCTCAGATCAACCATCATTTTTCATAACAGGCCCATGATCATTAACTGCTCAGATTAAGAGATAATCATCTCCAAAACTTGCATTGCCAACGACTTAATAATACTTGGAAATGATTGTCAAAACCTTGTCAAATCAAATCCGTCGATCTCAACTTTTGATATGTTGGTCCTCAAAGCATAAACTCAAATCCGTGTTTTTGGTCCAACTCAAGTTGCTTGACAAAATCTCGAGAACGCGAGACGTCGATCCTGTCGGACGCGATTTCAGACTTAGAAAATTTCTAAGTCCCAAGTTTGACCTTCTCTTTCAACCTGAATTTTGCAAATTACTCTCAAACTTTGAACTAAACTCAAAAATTTCCAAAAAGCAACTTGCCTTAATTTTTCAAGATCTACAATTTTCACAATTGAAAGATTTTCAAATTCTGCCTCTAAATATGACTTTTTTGAAATGCAGTTCAAAATTTTGAAATTTGAATTCAAAATTACTTTTAAAATCATGTAACAACTTGAAAAACTTTGTACATGACTTTTGTTCCTCTCAACAAGATCTACAAACTAGTTTTTGGAAGTTTTCTCAAATTTTGCTTAAATTTTGAAATATAGAAAAGGGGGGGCTATTAGGGTTTTGATAAAATTCAAAATTGCTTCAAAATTTTGAACTAAACTTTGAAAACTCAAAATACCAACTTTGCTCTATTTTGAAAACTCTACCTTTTCACTTTTGTGACCACCCTCAAAAACTTGATAAATTTTGAAATAAATAAAAGGGGACAAACTAGGGTTTAGAAATCGGGGTTTAAAACAGGGGGGAAAAGTTTAGGAATCCGATTCTTTCAGCGTCTCTTCGACCGACAACATGACCATGAACTAATACACTTGTTTTTGGCCAAATCTATTGCTTAAGCGGTAATTAACACAGGGTGTTACAACAGGTACACAGGAGGTGGAGGTGGAATACCCCTGCTACCAGATGCACCGACTGTTGCATCGTCTGCCTGCTTCTGCACTTGGGCTGGTTTGATTGGGCTAATAACAGAATCCTCCAAGTCACGATCCATCTTGGACGACTCCGCCGCCATGGACTCTCGAAACCCTAGATCGGCACAGACTGCGCCAAGGCGGGTAGCGGGCAAAGGCCCCTTAATCGGCCGGCCCTTGGCTAGCGTCGATGCGCGGGTTTCAAAGATCAGCCAACACAACACCTTTCACCCTCGCGGGAGATCGCGGAGAGGTGCCAAAACCTAGGTCGGGAGCCCTAGGTCGGGGCGACTGCCACACTGCCAAGCTTAGCATCGCCAGCCAGCTGGAAACAGAGGATGCCCTGTGTTTGTTGAAGAAGAAGAGAGAGCAGAGCGTGGCCACTTCCCAATTCGATCATGGGCCTCCATGTGCCTCAACTTTCTTTTCGGCCCCGACCCTTAGCATGACGGGCCGGCCTAGTCTCCGACCATCCTGCAGGCATCGCGGCCCACATATTTGAGCTAAGAAGCCGGCCTGCTCCATGACTTCTGAAAGCCCAACGCCCTGCCTGACCTAGGCTGAGTTGTAGAGGCCCATCGTATTTCTCTTTTCCTTTTTTTCCATTCACAAAAGCAACGTGCATTTTTCGCAACGTGCACGAGTGTCCTCAAGAAGAAAATTAGGGAGTTTATGGATGGAAATGTTTTGGATTTGTCCACTGGTTGAAACGTCAGAGGAGAAACATATGCGGCAATCGGCATTCAACATGTCAAGATTCTGGAGTCACCTAAACACGAAATGCAGGACGTGCCCCCAAAACCAAAATTAATTAAATCATGATCACCCATCACTGAGGATCATTTTACCAGCAAACTTTAATAATACTATTCGATTATTGTATCAGGTTACAAGGTAGGCAAACATACAAAATCAAAACATATGGTGTCACGGCTTGCACTCAGAGCTAAGCTAACAAATGATTACATCGCACGATCGATGAACCAAATGCATGCTTGCTCCATATTATGCATATATAACACAAAAATCTTATTCGGTCGCCTCGGCTATTCAATTAACAAGCGGCATTAACAATTACCTACTCTCTTCGTTCCCCTAGAGGCCGAGGAGCTGGGTGTTCTCCCAGAGCGTCTTGGCCGAGCGGCGGAGCCTCCTGGTCTCCTCCTCGGTGAGCTCCATGTCTGCGACGCCGAGGACGCCGGCACGGCCGAGCCTGGCAGGAAGGCTGAGGAACACCTCGTGGTCGTCGGAGATGCCGTGGAAGCCTGAGGCGAGCACGGACACGGGTGGATGCGTCGCTGGTCGCGGAGGATGGACGACACGAGGTTCGCCACGGGTAGCCGATGGCCCAGGACGTGTATCCCTTGAGCTCGATGACCTCGTAGGCGCTGTCGACGACGGCGCGGCGGATGCCCTCCAGTGACTCCTCGCCGAAGCTGCTGTGGCTCTCCTGCAGAGACTTGAGCACCGGCATCCCGGCAACGCTCACCGTCGACCACACCGCCACCGAGCTGTCGCCGTGCTCGCCCACCATGTACGCGTTCACGTCCTGCGCGTTCACGTCCAGGTGCTCGGCGAGGAGGAACCGGAACCTTGACGAGTCCAGGTTGGTTCCGGACCCGATCACGCGGTTCACCGGGAAACCAGACAGCTTCCACGCCACGTAGGTGAGCACGTCCACGGGGTTGGAGACGATGAGAAGGATGGCGTCCGGGGAGTGCTCCGCCAGTGCCGGCACGATCTTGCGGAACAGCGCCACGTTCCGCTGGAGCAGGTTCAGCCTCGTCTCCCCAGGGATCTGCCTCGCGCCGGCGGTCACGATGGCCAGGTCGGAGCCTTTGGTGACGGACATGTCGGTGTCGGACACCAGGCGCGTGCGGGGGAGGAACGCCGCCGCGTGCTGCAGGTCCAGCATCTCCCCGCGGAGCTTGTCCGGGAGGGCGTCCACCAGCGCGATCTCGTCGGCGAGGTCACGGGTGAGGATGGTCTGCGCGATGGCCATGCCCACGTTGCCTGCGCCGATCACCGACACCTTGGTCAGCCTACGCCGATGGTGCGACGTCGGCGTGGTGGAGTCTATGCCGTCGGACACCGGGCGGAAGAAGCCCGACGAGGCACCGTTGGCGTCGAAGCCCAGCTCGGAGAGTGACGTGGCCTTCTTCATCATGCTCGATCTGCTTGTTGTCACCTGCTAGTTGGAGGGAGCAAATTTGTGGGTGCTTAGGGAGCCTTAATTTGCTTGGTTGGTTGTATTGTGATCGATGCTGTATATGCCGGTGAGATGATAAGGGCTGCTATTTATAAGCCCCCAGCTGAAACTGAAACCAACCGGTCTGCGTCTCTTTCGATCGATCTTTCTGAAAGAAAAACAAGAGTTTTTGAAAACTTTATTATATATTATATATAGATATAGGTAGCCAATGGAAACGAATGGCGTGTGCATGCGTTGTTGACAGCCTAAACTAGTGCTCTGTACCAAATGAAGCTTCCTGAAAACAGAGGCGTTGTTTGGCGGTTTTCATTTGCATTACAACCAACGGGATTCTTGGTTGGATCCCAATGCTGAATGCTTCGTTATTGCAAGCTAAGCTGATCTCTTTTGAGAAATAATTTAATAAATAATCTTAGCTTTGACTAAATATAAATAAATTATGATATATATTCCATTTTATTTGAAACTTAGTTGGTGATATAAATGTTAATGCTAATTTTGCTAAATTTAGTTAAAATTATCAAAATGTGAGTATCTGACTGACTTCATCAATTAATTCAGATATTCTAGGATGTCATCTTTTCGTGACATCGAGGTATTATACGTACACTAGTAGTAGATCCATGATGATGCGTGCACATGGATCACATAGGTGCACGGTAGGTTATCAGCAGATAGGGGAGATGGCGTATGTTCAGAAGAATCAGAAACAACTTGCTTGCGCTACTGCTATAAGTTGAAATTCAGTGGGCAGTGCATCGATCAGGGGGTAATTTAATTTGGATCCTCCACTATATGTGGTAATCATTGTTGTGCTTTTTTTTTTAGACAAACATAACAAAATAACTAATGAAATGAAATGTTAGATCACCCTTTTCAAATCACAAGTGGTTGATAAGTACAGAAGTGCTATATCAGGACTTGCATAGTATGTAATTAGGCAACATGCAAGATGATATCCGGCGCTAGTGCTGCAGGCAAAAAGGCAGCAGTACGGCAATCCCGGGTTGGCCGGCCGGATTCAACCTTGGAGAAGAATTCAAGGCGTTGAAATTAGTAAAAAGTAGGTGGCGGAGGGGCCAGCCGCCGAGGACAAGAATACCCAAATACTGGAGGCAGCAGCCCGCTGGAATGCATGCATGGTTTACTTGGTCTTGATATTTCAGTTCAAGTCTCTATGGTCGACGACGACATATCGCCTCTTCTTTCATTAGGTCCACATCCATCTCCGTACTAGTATTAGCATTAGGTCACCACGTACTAGTATTAGATTTTGGTTGTACATCCGCCCTTGTTGGCGACCGTACGTACGTGGTGACCACGCTCCGGGGATGGAGACAGATGCAGTTGCCGATCGAGACATTTGGCCTCGTTTCCTCTCGAGCCAATGTAACGCCCACCCCGACAGCCACAGCTTCAGCATATTCTAGATGATATGGAAACGTGGGAAAAAAGATGAGATCGACTGAGATGGGTGGTCACTTTCAGGCCAGCCGGTTCGTCTCTTCCTTGTCAAAGCCGGCGTCGTCAGCTACCGTCTGGAATGGAATATATAATGCATGGCGAAGATGCAACGATCTCGGGTCACCCGTGGTCAGCTTGGAATTAATGAAGGATATATCGGAGAAGCCAGGATCCGATTCGGACTGATATATGGTCCAACAAGTGCCAAGTCCGACTTTCCTGAATTCCTTCCAACGATCCAAGAAACATCATGGAATTAACTGAGAGTGTTGAACGGAAACCAAAAGGTAGCAAAACCAGCAGCAGCTTCATTTCCCATTCCGGCGGGCGGGCTTCCAGTATTTGGTTACCCCGGCCGTATCGGCGGCAGCGCGTGCGAGGCCCACGTCATTCGATCTTCTCCAATGCAAGATACGTGCCTTGGAGGAGCATGCATGTGATTTAGTGATTGTCACACACGCATCACGCAAATACACAACACCGAGAGATTCTTCATTGCAAGCTAAGCTCTTTCCAATGACGTATGCATTGGACACGTGTATATGACATATTACTAGCTTAGCAACATACTGATGTATGTACTCAATCCGTCCCAAAAAGGAAAATAATTTCCTTGTTTATAAAAAAGATCGATGAGTCAAAGATCGATTTAAAACATAACCAAACTTATTATATAAACGATTTCAAAATTCATGGTACTAAATAAGAACTATCATTAAATTGATCATAAATTATATTTTCTAATAAACTAGTTTCGAGATATAAATGTTAATATTATTTACTATAAATTTGGTAAAGTTAAGCTAGTTTACCTAGCAAAAGTTCCATATATAGAGGCATTGTTTTTTTTTTGGGAAGGAGGGAACATTATTCTTATCTTTTGAGGAGTCAATAAATCTTAACTTTGGTAATATATATATGTACTCAAAGTACTAATATATTTTATAGATAACAAAAACTATTTAAAATATAACGGAATATATATTTTCATCAAAATCTATTTGGAAATACAAATATTGATGTTATTTCCTATAAATCTAGATTTTTTATAACAAACATGCTTTATAAAATTAGCAGCAAGAAACTGCTATGTGGGATAAGATACATGGTCAAGAGCATCCTGAATTGGGCAGCTCAAGATATGAGAAGGGTTATGGCCGATTCTGCTTCATATACAAGACTATGATGATTGCGAGCCTGTGTTGCTAAGACATGATCTGTCCTATGAAGGTTACTAGTGATCTTGTAGACCTTGTAGATTTTGCCTTCCCTGCCTTGAGGAATGTTTGAGTATAGAATCTAGCTTCCCATTCTAGGGATAGGAGTCGTGTTGTTTGAGTTGATGAAGGTGACCAATTGTTGGATGTCGGAGAGGAAGCTTGCTTCTATGATATGTATCCTATCAATATTAGTCCCAGCAAATGCAAGGGTAGCCGCTTCTACGGTGAAAATTGAGGAAGTATTGAGGAGAGAACTTTAATATAGTCATTAAAATTTTGCTGGTTCCTGAGCTGATTAGGAAAACTCCAAGACCTGCATTACGATTGAGTGTAAACTTTTGGTCAAGCAATAGAGAAGCATCAGTATAAATACGCAGACCTTCCAATATTGTTGGCATGTCGACCCTGTAGAGAGGGGGGTTGAGGCAAGATGTTGAAAAAATGTGGTTAGTATTGAGAGCATTTAGATGATGATTGTGGTCCACATTCATGGGTTCCTGCAAATTGGCATTAGCGCTGTTGTGAACCTGGGTGACCTGCTCATGATGATTATGGTCCACATTCATGGGTTCCTACAAATTGGCATTAGTGCTGTTGTGAACCTGGGTGACCTGTTCATCTGCTTGGAAATGGTTTACATCCTGCAAAAAAGACTTTGAGACACTCTAAATTGGCATTAGCTGCATGATGCACCTGCCAGGCACTCCAATTTTTTTTTTGTTAAATCTTTTATCATTCCTAGCCTTCCATGTATACCAGAGGATAGTGATATTTTCTATCATTTGATTACCACTAGTCTGAGGTGTAATTATACAAGGAAGAATATTTTGGATACCATCATCATCGTCATGTGGGAGACTAGAAGTGTAAATGGAGGGGTTTGCAGTAAACCATACAACCCTATGAAGATCACAGAAGAAAAAACAGATGGGCATCATCCTCAATTGAAGTGCATTGGGAGCAAACTTGGCTAATGTTATCCAAATAATTTCTAGCTTGCTTTCTCGTGGCTAAAGCTCTTCGTATATATAGGCTCCATTTTGCCCTACTATGGAACCTAATTTGGTTAGGAGCATGTTTTTAGTGGTATGTATTAGTATTACTAACCGGTTCAAGTTAGTTGTGACAAACTTGAATTCTGGGATGACGTCGTCTTTTTCGGACCAATGTGAGGAGTATACACGTAGTAGTAGATCCATGATGCATGTGCTGATATAAGGTACGGTAGGTTATCAGCAGATAGGGGAGATGGCGTATATTCAGAAACAACTTGCATTTGCTAGTTTGCTACTGCTATACATTCAAATTCAGGGGCGCAGTGCAGAGTAATTTGGATTTGGATCCTCTGATCCACTCGCCGCTGTAGTTTTCTTAGACAAATTATAAATATCACCTTACAAATGATCGAGTGGTTGATGAGTAGCGTACTTATACAATTAGGTGGGCACCATTGAGTATATATGAAAAGATGATCATATGGACCGGTGTATTTTGTGGGGACCTTATTGTGTTAGTGGTAGATACGTACTGTACGGCGGTAGTGCTGCATGCAGGTGAGAGAGCATCGCCGTTGGGCGGCCGGCCGGCCGGATTCATCAAGGCGTTGAAACGAAAAAGTAGCCGGCTGGCCGGCGCTGACCGCCAGTGCAAACAAATACCGGAGGGCGAGAGGCAGCAGCCCGCCGCCGGAATGGGAAGTGAAACTACTAGCTGCTGCTGGTTTTGGTTTTGGTCTTCATTTCAATTTCAATTCAAAGTAGGTCATCGTGGGCGACGACTGTCGTCTCTCCTTCGTACATTTGGTATAATAAGATATATAGCTGATGCTTGCTTTGCTTGGAGTTGGGGATCAATCCAAATCCAGTGGTCAATGGAGTGTATCCTAAAGTTGCTTGGCCTACTGCGTGCATGGTCTCGTCACGGCATGTATATGGATCGGATATTCGGATCAACGACAATGTTGTGAGTTGTGTACTTATTAATTGTTGATTTTAAGACAACACTATTATATGTGTTATTTAGTATAGTGCATTCTTGTATGGTACAGACTACTTGTATAATATGGAATTACAAGTCAAACTTTACACTTGTTTATTACCGAATATACAGTATAGATTTTTGGTGTGGCATCATACATACCCGATCTGCCAGTGACATGCATGACGATGTTTCCTTGGAAGCTCAAAGGGACGGCGAGGTGGACTTGTCAAACAAACGCCGACGTACGCATGCACCGACGTACCTTGTGAAACGCGCAGCAGCCGGCCATCTTTGGCTTGGTACTTGAATTCGTTCTTCCCATAGTGATAGCATCAACATCCTTTCCTCCGATTCCGATCCTTTTGCAATGCAAAAGTCGCCGGTTTTGACACGACGGGAGAGACCTGCGTCACCTGCCTGACGATCCGGAGATCGCCCACCATGCATCTTTTACCGGCGTTTTTCCTACGTTTCCACATCATCTAGATTGTCGCATGTTATTTCCACTGATCGCTCCCTCGTTGTCGTTGTCGTCCGTCCTCCATGACACGATCTACATGGCTACTAGCTGCTCGGTCATCCATGATACATACTCCCTCCGTCCCTTTATGTGTGTCGCCCGAGAAGCGTGTCTGTGAGGGAAACACAGTTTTCTAGAGACAAATATTTAGGGACAGAGGGAGTACGTATGTACTACTCTTCTAGTAGTAGTACTTAAAAACGCGTGCATTCATGCATATATATAGTACGTACTCCCTCCGTCCCTTTATATGTGTCATCCGGGAAGCGTGTTTGTGAGGGAAATACGGTTTTCTAGAGACAAACATTTAGGGACAGAGGAATACACGGCTATATACTGTATATACCTTTACAGTTACTTGGAGTACAATGCATGCCTTGGATTGGACGCACAACGTACTATGCGCATGCATGTCGTCAATTGTCTTATATGCATGCACATCTAGACACACGTTCAATTCAATTCCTACCTGCAGCTTCCTTGCTGGGAAGCTTCCATGAATATGACCGACCTGTCTTTCGTAGCTGTCGTACCGGTCATTGCCGGGCAGCCCACTCCAAAAGCCCCCGCCCCCAAATTTATCTTATGAAAAAGGAGAAATAAAACTTGCTCATCCATCCCGAGCCTATGCAAGTACTCACCTTCAATTCAATTCTAAGTGATAAAATGTTCTAGGCAGTATATGTAGTGTTTTTGCTATGCAGATATACTTTATGTCTACGTACCAATATATATATAAAAAACAATGTATCTAGAAAAACTAAAATGTTTTATCTATACCTATTAATAAAGATGCACAATTTACGTCGTCCAGCCCATTAGAATGTGGCCCAACCGTTCGATTCATTTGCTCACGCTGGTCCACTTGATCGCACACTAGCGTGTGTGAGTCACGCGATTTCTTTCACGCCGCGCCCCTCCTCACGCCACCCGCTGGAAATTCGCCGCCACATCGCTCTCTCCCATCGGTGGCGAAGCTAGAGCAAACTAGAGAGGGTGCACATGGCTTGTGGGTGCATATAAATGTGTTGTGGGGGTGCATATATGGTGAATTTTTAATCAAATATATTGTTTTTCTATATTTGAGGGGGTTGCATTTGCACCCCCTACGGAGAACACAACTTCGCCCCCTGTCTCCCATGCCGCTGTTTGCTTCATTTCAGCGTCACCGTCCCCACGCGCCCGATCCGCCATCACTCTTGGCGGCGGCGCTCGACCACCCGGACCCACGCCCATCCATCTCGGCCTCCGGGCGGTTAGCGGACAGCGGCTAGCGCCCGCCATCCATGTCCGCGCCCTCCTCGCCCCGACCATCGGCCTCGGCCTCCGGGAAGACGACGGCGCGAGGTCGCCATCCATGGCCCTTGCCCCCTTGTGAGGTACATCACCTCGGCCCCGGTGTCAAGATGAAATCGATTTGGTTCTCCATGATGTATTTAACTATTTATAGATGCCAATAGACTACTACTTCCTTGTTAACTCGAGCTTTGTAGCAACAATAACCTCTTTATAGATGCCAATGTTTCTTGTAATGCCCCTTGATTATAAGATACAAGGGGTAGTTGTCACTCTTTCCCTCTCAATTCTTTGTGATGCTTGGCTTATTGCTCAACGAGAACTAAGGATCGAAAGAATCAACTTCGCATGAATAAATTGTCGTTATGTCTCAACCATCCGTTCTTTCTCGACACAAATGATGCGAGTTGTTCTTTATACATCTCTTCATGTAGTTAAGAATGCGAACAACCCAACTTTTAGGGCCTCTGGAGGAGCTCCCGGCGTTGCCTCTAGCGAGCTCTTGGCGTCGCAACCGCCACCGGCGGCCTCCCGGTCCCGACCCACCACCCACACCTACACCTCCCTCTCCCTCCCTCCCGCACCACCCTGCCCGCCCCTCTACCTCCCTACCTGTTTGCGCTCTAGCGCGACGACGGCGCCCTCTGGATCGCCCGTCCGCCACCGGCTCTCCCCTTGCCGCAAAGGCCGGATCGGCTATGCCACTCCCTAGATAAGTGGCTTTGGCCCTCATCGCCCCTAGATTCGGACGGCCCTTGTCACGGCTTTGAGACCCGCCTGCGTTGGGGCCCGCCCCTCCGCTTGACTTCGTCCGATCGCTCGCCGGATCGGTCGGTGGCCTTGGGGTAGATCCGCGCCGAACCCGACCATGGTGACCCCTTCCATGGTGTCAGGCCACCACCCCTTGTCCTCGCTTTCGATTCTTTGTGATGCTTGAGCCGTGTTCTTTGGGGAGCGCCCGGTGAAACCACGGATCTCGGCCCTCCTCATCGTCGTCACGCCGTCATGCTCGAGTGTCCCTAGCCGGCATTCGCAGCGGATATCATTTGGTCGTGGAGGCGGCGGCTCGATTTGGGGTAGCTCGGCAAGAAGCGGCGACTCTATTTTGGACTCGAATCATTTTGTTTTTTACGGCATTGCTCAATAATAAGCTTATAAAAGCAGTAAACTTAGTCTAATTTCTTTTCTTCAGTATGCGAAGTTTATGCTACCCAAAATGGTGGACTTGGCCAGACCCATGATAGTCCTTCTTTTCCGACGAGAAGCCCGAAAGATCTTCCTAAAATTTGCATCAACATCCATGACGATAAACAAAACACCTAGATATGTTCGAGATCATAAAGAAAAGGGATAAAGATATCTCATTTCTTCTTGCTGTTTTTTGTGGCAGTGCCTTGTACCCCATTTCCAAACCCTCTTGCCGAACCCATTGCGGAAGCCGGACTACAATGGACAATATCAATGCCTCTAGATTTATGGCCACCACATTATATGGCTATCTGAGTTCTCTTGACTCTGACTACTATTGATCGGAGATGATAGCCTGCACTTTATTACATTTCACCGTTGGGTCAGAATGATCAATATAGACAGAGGTGGTGATTGTATTGGTCTAGGTATCCGTATGTATTTTCGGATCGGTGAAGTTCTATCTCCATTCATACATGCAAATCAAGCTCAAAATGAGTAGCTCTACCTCGTTTCATTTTGAAATCTCCCCGTAACTCCCTTTTGAAGTTAAAGCGACACTCCACACCATCATGACCATTTATTGTGAGGTTAGGCGAGTCTTGCCATGTGCAAGCTGGTTCTCGAGAGGATGGACCGGTGAACCACCAACTAAGCTTCCGGGCTATCTAGAAGATGTGGGATTCGCACTCAGGAGTTGTGGTAAAAGCCAAGCTGGACGGCAAACTTGTTGAAGACCAACATTGCCCTCAATTTCAAGGTTATGAAGAACTTGATCGGTCTAGAAGGTGAACTACTGATCGTGAACTTTGATTTGAAGATGATATTCACATACAAGACTAGAGACAACTTTATGAAGGAGGCCAAAGAGGCAAGAATACAAGAACGATTTCCTTACACCGAGTTTTCAAGAGAGAAGAAGGATGATGATGATGATGATGATGATGATGAGGAGGAGGAGGAGGAGGAGGAGGAGGGATAGGGAGAGGAGAGGGACATGAACAAGGAAGAAGAGGAAGATGAAGTGTAAGAGTAGAGCCGTTGTAGGGACAAGAGCAAGGAGATTGGGGAAGAGGGAGAGGAAGAGGAGAGCAACTATAGGAATAGGGAGCAAGGAGATTGTGGGGTATGAAATCAATGCGATATCATATCATGAACAAAGTATGGTTAGAAGGCTACCATTCAACATGGCCTTTACAAAGGATGTTAGATGGTATTTATAGTGGTCCCGACTTCGACTTCAGAATTCATGGAAAACATAAAATTTTACATTCGACATATTACAACTTTTTCGGACCGCCGTCACCGGTGGACCGGGGATCGGAGGGGCGTGGCAGCGGTTGGGTTGCGGTGCTTTGGGTGGGGATTTTGTTGGGCTGGTCGAGATCCTAATTCGGCCCGAACATCTAAAGTGGGCCTACGTCTGCACCACCGAAAGAGGTAGCCCAAAGAGAGTCCGACTATTTTATTTTTTATAAGAGAATTTCTATTTATACTAGTATAATGCCCCGCTATTGCCATGGGTTCATTTCAAGGATGCACATTAAAACAACCAAATAAAGATACCAAATTCTTAAAAGGACCATTTAATATCATTCTTACATAAGATAGTAAGAAAGAACCAAGTTAATCGTTTTAGCAAAGGCATCATAGCTCAGAATTGTTGACACCCAAAAATGTCTGTATAAAAAGTTTCTCAAAAGCAATAACAGACTTCACTATTGCATTCCTCTCGTCGCGCTGATCGAAAAACATATATGGTTTGCCTCATTTGAAGTCTAGATGAATTAATTATGAATTTTGGGAGATTAATCAACTAGACCCCGGACATGTCTTAGGTGTCCAAATGATTTTCATCTCTACCCTCCAAAGAAGGACCCCGGACATGTCTTGGGTGTCCAAATTTCCGTCTCTACCCTCCAAATGAGTTGGGAAACTCTAATTCGAACCGATTTGATTCCTAATCGGTTTTTGGGCAAGTTTTATGATTGGAAACGTATCTAAGATGGTTTCCTAAGGGGATAGGACCCCCTTTATATAATGAGAGGTTTATGACCGATTTGATCCCTTCTACAACAAATCTTCATACACAAACCCTAAACTCCTTTTATCTCTTCCAAACCCTAACTCTGTTGTCCCGTTCTTCTCGATGAATTTCATGGGCGTTCTAGGTGGTCTTGTCGACCCTAGAGCAACCCCTCGCGCGCGCTCTCCCGACGGATCCTTAGGAGATCGTTCGAGATAAGTTTCGCCAAGATCGAGCTCTACATCGACCCAACCGTTCTCTAGATCGGTTTTGTCGGATCAAGTTGCGATTCTTGCCGCTTGTGCAAAGTTGTTTGCGGCCTCGTGGGCGCCCAAAGCCCTCCCGTGTGTTGGTGCCCTAATCCGTCAACAACCAACCATATAATATGAGCCCATAAAATTTGGGATGAAAGTGATTGACAAATTTATCAAGATTGCGGCATAAGTTTGAAGTAGCCATAAAGACTTCAATCTAAAAGGACCCACAAAAGGTTGGTGATTTCTTATGAAACCAAACAATATACATGTACAACCATTGTACCATAAGAAAGTGCCGTAGTATGTAGTAGAGCAAGATCTTTACATTTTTCTTGTTCTAAAAGAAATAATCAGGCGTGAGTTTGGGTTGCGATCTAATACTTAAAATGTCAAATATTTAAAACGTTGATTAACGAGTTGATCCCCTTCTTCATCTACTATATTTAAAATGTCAAATTTTCATCCCAATCAAGTCTTGAGTGCAGAATTCATTTTGTAGAGCACCCTATAAATGCTCTTGTCGGTTCATTCAATCCCAACAACACCAAAATAATGCAATACCATCTATTTTACCTTAAGCAAATTAGCCACCCAAGTCCATTTTGTTGTAGCCGCACACATACCAAATAGTAATATAAGAACTCCACAATACATAATACACTTAAGCAAAAAGGATGACCAAGAATAACGTGAGCACCCAAGATGTCTCCAATTGTGTGTACCAAATATATTTGCCTCAAGATAATCAATGATCCCACACACAAGTTTATGCTTCCTTTTTTTCACTCCCACAAGGAAAATAATCCATGACATTCAATGACCGCAAGTACAGAATTATGTTCACAAATGTTTTTATCGAATACATAATGTCAATAATTGTGGCAAAGTTGTGTTTTATATTTGTAATGATTCCGGACTACATGTTGCGTTGATTCCATGGCTAATCATCATACATTGATAAAGATTAATGGTCAGTATCATGCTCGCAAATGTTTAGTAAGGTTTAGGTGAATTTTCTAATTCTATGTTTATTCTTCAAGAAAAGGTAAGCTAAAATATACCAAATTGAATTGCTACACTAAAAGTATTTAGAGCCACAAGGTAAGATTTTTTTCCAAAATCATAGAAAAGAACATTGTTGAACTAATAGCTAAGAGGAAATTACAATGGTTCAAAATAAGCTTATTACCAAATAAATGTCCGCTCCTTCTTGAAAAACAAAATGCAAACTTGTGTCCTCGCATTCTTTGGGCCAAACTTTCCTCAAAAAAAAAAAACACACATGATTTAGACCCTAGATTAGCTCATCTAACCGGCTTCCTCAATAGACCACAGCAAAGACAAAGTGTCAAGACCATTGTGCATTCAGTTAAGACGTCCGGTGATCAGCATCTAGTATTTCTATACCCAAAGAAAACAAGTAAAAAAAACTCAAGTTCATTCCCTTCGACTTCTATTCCAGTTTCAAATTGTAGTTTGTTTGACTTTTTTTTACCCTAAGTTTGACCACTCATCTTATTCAAAAAATTTGCACAAAAACATTCAAATTTAAGTCATTCTTAAATACCATTTGTTAATAAAGCAAGCCATAACAAAAAGAAGTGATATTTTTTGCATAAAATTTTTGAATAAGACGAGTGGTCAAAGCCGAGGTTGAAAAAGTCAAATGAACTACAATTTAGAATAGATTTAGTATATTAGTAGCGGCAAGTTCATTCCTCTTTCCTCCTAGATCATGACTATACTCTCCAATTATATCCAAACTCTAGTTGATATTTATTCTTAAACGTAGAAAAATATCCAACTTAGCAAAGTTGAACTTGTTTGCTCTAGAGGCAATTTCAACATGGAATCTAGCACTAATGCTCACACACATCTCAATACGTGTTTACTCCAAATCAGGTACCAACAATGCGAAGATAGATCATATTCATCTCAATTGAATTATCAAATATTCATCTCAATTGAATTATCAAAGCGAGGAAAATTACAGTCACACTAATATATGGAAAATTACACGCTAAGCCCCCAAAGGTTTCAAGACGGTATTAGCATTACGACGATCCAAATCAAACACGCCGAGATGGATTTGCCATCAAATGGATGATGGATCAGGCCGAGGAGCTGGTAAAGTTCTCCCGAGCGCGTGACGGCGGATCGACGCAGGCGCCGCCCTCCTCTTCGGTGAGCTCCATCTCAGCGACGCCCTGAACGCCAGCGCGACCAAGTTCGGCGGGAGGCTGAGGAAGACGTCGTTGGCGTCGTCGGGGATGCCGTGGAACCCTCTGGCGAGACCGGGACACCGGGTGGATGCGGCGCTGGTCGCGGAGCAGCGAGGCGGCGAGGCTGGCGACGAGTAGCCGATGGCCTACGAGGTGTAGCCTTTCAGGCTGATCACCTCGTAGGCGCTGTCGACGACGGCGCGGCGGATGCCCTCAGCGCCTCCTCGTCGAAGCTGCTGTGGCTCTTTTGCAGGTGACTTGAGCACCGGCATCCCGCCACGCTCACGCTCGACCACACCGCCACCGAGCTGTCGCCGTCGCTCGCCCACCATGTACGCCTGCAATGCAAGCAAATTCCGGTTCCATGAATAACATGCCTCTTTCATTTCATCAGTAATCTGCATGATGCAGCTATTGACTTGATACATGAAAAAAGTATCGAAACTATTGCTGGATATTGAAGGCTGAAAGCCTGAAATGATCAAGAACCTTGTGATGGTGATGTTGTAGGTATATGGTGACTTTTTAAAACTAGACATGCAAATAAACTCAATGTTCCTCTCACCCTCTGCTAGGTGTTGTGCGTTGCTGATTCAGCTCGGTAGGTTGTATACGTTCAGCTAAGATAAACTGAAATGGCAATACTAGAACAAATGATAATTCTATAATTTGAGAGACGCTTCTGCTGCCACAACCGGATCGGGTGAGCTGCTTAACTTAATTATTCTTCGCATGTACTCCTAATACCATCAAAAAAAGATGCCCCATGTCCCTATTGATCGAATTAGTATACGCAATGAAGCATCGTGGCTCTACAGGGACCAAGAGGATGCTTTCAACCTGTAGTTGAACCTGCTGGAGGCTTTGAAGCTTTTCAGTGGCGGCCATCATGGTTCATGGACTGGTGGTTCTAGTTGAATGTGCAAACACATTTCTTAAGCAGGTGCACCGGGGACATTTTGACAGACTTGAAGAAGGTGGTCGGCACAAGGAGACAAGCATGTGCGCCGCCCAGACATACAGCGGGCAACACAGTACTAGTACTATATATATACTGCTCAATTTTCATTTAACTCAAATCAAAATTTTTAAAGAAATTACAACTAATTAGCATTAACACTGTATTTATAGAAATGTATAAGTTTATAAAAAATAGCATTAACATTTATGTCTTTAAATATATATATCCTTACTATGAAGACCCTATCAGTTTTGTCTTTACACTCTCTTTACACTGTGTCAAATTGGGCTCCTCGGTATTCATATTATTTGAGGTCATTATCATGCTTGCATAACATAATAGTGATAAAAATATTTTTGTAAACCCTAGAAATGAAAAAAAAGTGAGATGAGATGAAAGTCCCCACAAGGATTTTCTTTAGTAGTAGTGCGGTCACATGCTCCCTCACTAGGCCACTGGCGGCAAGGCCCAGCCCAAAGGGAACTGATGCCTCTGCGGCTAGCCAGTGGCCGGGCCGGATGGGCCCCAGGATTCACGTGACCCCACCAGTCATGTCCCATCACGAACAGGGGGCGCGGGAATCGAACCGGAAAGAAAAATAGCGACGGCGTGACGCACCTGTACGTCCTGGGCGTTGACGTCGAGGTGCTCGGCGAGGAGGAACCTGAACCTGGACGAGTCGAGGTTGGTCCCGGACCCGATGACGCGGCTCGGCGGGAAGCCCGACGGCTTCCACGCGACGTACGTGAGCACGTCGACGGGGTTGGAGACGACGAGCAGCAGCGCGTCGGGGGAGTGCTCGGCGAGCGGCGGCACGATCTTGCGGAACAGCGCCACGTTCCGCTGCAGCAGGTTGAGCCTCGTCTCGCCCGGGATCTGCCGCGCCCCGGCCGTGACGATGGCGAGGTCGGAGCCACGGGTCACGGACATGTCGGTGTCGGAGACCAGGCGCGTCCGGGGAAGGAACGCCGCCGCGTGCTGCAGGTCCAGCATCTCCCCCGCGCAGCTTGTCGGGCAGCGCGTCCACCAGCGCGATCTCGTCGGCCAGGTCACGGGTGAGGATCGTCTGCGCGATGGCCATCCCCACGTTGCCCGCGCCGATGACGGGAGACCTTGGTCAGCCTGCGCCGGTGCGCGCCGTCGGGGTCACCACCCCAACGCCGCCGGAGGAGGAGGAGTCGGACACCGGGCGGAAGAAGCCTGACGCGGCGTCGCCGGCGTCGAATCCCAGCTCGGACAGCGACGACGCCTTCTTCATCTTGTTTCTTTCTTCTGATCTGCTGCTGTCGCGAATGGGATGGGCTGACTATGCCCTATGTGTGTGATCTGATTGGCAAGGTGGGTTCAAATCTTGGAGGAATTGGATTGAGAGGATCGGATTGATTTCCTTCCCGGCCTGCTTAGATTGGTGGTGGATTGCGGAGAAATAGCAGCAATGGCTCCTCGTCGTCGTAGGTGGAGAAAGGTCATCCGCACTGCTATTTATATTCAATTCCATTTATACCCAGGCGGGGGCCCCCACCTACTGAAAAACCGTCAACTGTAGTGGTTTATCCACTGCTGCTGCTGGTTTTAACATACCACCCACTCCTATCTATGTTAAATATACAAGATTAGTGAAACATTTTCATCTTTTTGAGCACCAATGACTTGGGGATTATTTGGCCTTCTCTAAAAAAATTACAGATCTTTACAAAATTTAGAGCACTTTAGGGCAATTTTAAGGTCTAAAGTTGTAATGCGAGTTCAATGGTATTAGATCCTATTGTAAAATAAAAAAGGTGATTATCACTACTGAAACATGATATTTTTTTTCATACGGTTGCTATCAAGCTCTAATCTTTGGGACGGTGTCACTTGCATCTTGGAAGTAGGAATACAGGTGGCATATTCTATTACCACCTACGAGTACTACTCTTCCTTCCTCTTTTTTTAATGATTAAACAAAATGACGCTTTTGATTTTCTATGTGCACCATATTCGAAAAGGAGTGCTGATGACTTGACTCTACTGTCCAAGTTGGTGATAAAAATCAACAACTCGTATGCATATACCGGCGGAGAAAGATCATCAACAATACAAATTAAAGGTCTACGTAGCGATCGAAACAAAAGGTGCATACATGGTTTTGTTACCTTTTCTAATTTAATTTTTTTGACAACATTCTAATTAGGTTTCTTTTTTTTGCAAATGAAAGTTTGTCTTGTCACCGACACAATAGTACCTAGAAGTCAAATAAAATAGACGCTAGTATACAAGACAACCTAGTTTATTATTTTCATCACAGGGAAGAACGGATTAGAGTATATACGCATCCCTCCGTCCCAATGAGTTTGTCATTTCTCCTGATCTGCACTCATCTTTTTCTAACGCTTTCTCGCCTTATTCAAATTTTTTGCACAAATATAATTTATTTTATTATGACTTAATTTATCAATAAAGATACTTGAATATTGATTAATTTATTTTATGATTTGCATAAATATTTTAAATAAGACGGATAATAAACATAAAATTTAAAAGCTCAAAAACGACAAACTCCGTGGGAGAGGGAGTACATACAAACCCATGTACTACTAGTCAAAAACCACTCACCAGACTGACTAGCAGCCAGAGTGCTTGCTTGGTTCCTCTCGCTTTCCTTCCCTTGGAACCTGACCTGAGAAAGCGAGCCAAAAACCACGGGCCGCCACTCTTGTTTCACCGACATTATCGCCATCCACAAGCTTCGTGCTGCTCCCTCCTGTTTTCTCTAGTTTTTCTTCCTAATTAACCAATTGAGATGTTGTTTTATTCTATTCTATATGACCATTATATTGTTTCAACTTGTGGAAATATAATGCTTTTAGTGCAAGCAAATCGAAACTGACTGATTTCCCAGGCGTTGTACTGCTATGACCATCACGCCCAATGGCACAACAAGAAAAAAAAAGGGTTTGTACGTGTTGTTTAGAGTAGAAAGAAGTACTACTCGAACATAAAAGGTTAAGTACACAGACGAGAGACTAAATACACACTCCCTACTCAATTTCATGTGCCCTTCATTTGATCAAATTCTCTTCAAGTATCCAATAAGGAAAACAAAGCATAGAGGGATATCGAAATATGAGGAAAAACTACTAGATAAAACTCTGTGACAAATCAAAGAAAAAGAATACTATGTGAGAGAAGCATATGGCTCTGTAGAGTGCTGTTATGGTGTACTGTACTAGCTGCATTTTTTTAGAAAAGGACCGTACTACCTGCATACACATTACGTATATATTATGATCACTGTTTATTCTTTGAAACGAATCAATTCTTTCATCAATTGTGTACGCATTCCTGTATCCTGGCCGATGTTCTTGATGCAATTGTACATGTTCTTCAGATCTTTGGTTGTGCTGTCCCTAGAACACACCTTCTCTTCTATCCTTCTCCCAAAACCGAACAATCAAAATGGAGTGGGGGTGTGAATTTGTTGGCGTTTTTTTGTTTTTTTGTGAACCGTCATCTTGATTTTCGTGCTGGGCGTCCTGGAGGCTGCTGCTCTTGCGATTCTTCCTCTGCTTTGGCTTTCTTTTGCTTCCTCCTCGGTTGACCACCGCCGTCCCCAAAAAAAAAATTTGCTTCGGCCAGATCTGATGGAGCCGGCAGAGGCCACGGCTGTGGAGTCTGCGATTCTATGGCGGGTGCAGAGCATCCTTGAATCGCTTCTACCCGGGCGAGCTGGACGCATGGCTTCATCATGCAGGCCTGGCTGGTGCCATCGGGCAACTCAAGTGTGAGGTGGAGAGGATGGAGACGGTGGTTAATGGCGTCAGGGAGGGCCGTCGGGAACAAGCCGCTTGCCCGCTGCCTCGCTCGTGTCAAGGAGCTCATGTATGACGCCGACGACGTGGTGGATGAACTCGACTATTGCAGGCTCCAGCACCAGGTTGAAGGAGGTATATCCTTGTGAATTCTGAATGAATTTTCTCTTCTTTTTTACATTTTTCTACACAAATAAACTTGCTTTCTCCTTTCTGGCTTTAATTTCTCTGTCAGTTAAGCCTGCTCCTGCTATTGGAGATGATGTTGGATCAGAGCAAGCAAACACATCGGCCAGTACTGCTGGTATACCTGACAACAACTGCCGCAAAATCGATCCAAGGAGCGGGACTATTTTCACATTACACCAGCCGTTAATGGAGAGCCCTGCGAGAGCCAAGTGCATTGACTGTGGCACACAGGTTGTATTCAGTCACGGGACATCAGTCTTGCGCAAGCATCGCAACAGTGCCAGTTGCAAGAAAAAAACGTGCGGCAACTGAAGAGATGCCCAACCGTCCAAGGTAGTACTCCGCTGTACTTGTTACCATTCAAGTTCTGGCATTGCAGCTCTATTTGTAGTTTTATGGGCAACCATAAGTTTCTATATTGTTATAGAAAACATCAATATGTTCATTCTGAAAAAACTCTGACATCCAATGCAATTCTGAATTTATTGTCATAAATATATGATAACCAACCTGCAATCCTTTTCATCTTGTAGTGCTGGCGATAGTGTACAAAATCACGCAGCAGTTTCAACTAATGATTCAGAGGGCAGAAAAAGAACAAGAATTGAGGGCAGTGTAGCTACTGTCACACCTCCCTGGGACCATGCCAAATTTTCAAAAAAGGATACATGAAATAACTCATGAGTTAGGAAGGGTCCGAGTCTGTGTGATTGATTATTTAAAAGGACTCTGTTGCAATTTTCGGATCGGTATCAGAGTATCACCCAAGTACACGAGTAAGAACATCAGGCTCTGCTCCTGGACAAATGTTTGGAAGGTTTGAGGAAAAAGACTACATCATGAGTGTCATGATTGAGCTGCTGAGCGGGATAGCATAACTGTACTCCTATTGCAGGCATTCTAGGAGTTGGGAAGACGGCTTTAGCTAAACTTGTATACAACGATCCAAATGTTGAGAGCCAATTTGAGCGGATATGGGTTTGGGTCTCCGACATTTTTGACGAAGTAAGAGTGTCAAAGGAGATCTTAGACGTTGTTACTTTAGACAGCCATGAAGGATCTCCTCACAACAAGGTAAGCTATGAAGGAGTAAGCAACTACTCAAAGCTTCAAGAGCTCTTAAAGAAACATATGGCATGTTGGTCCAAAAAAGGTTTCTGCTTGTTCTAGAGATGATGTTTCCGACTGCTTGGATAGTTCCCAATGGAAAGATCTATTGGATTCTTTGGGATCAAGTTGCATGAAGGGCAATGTGATTATTGTGACAGTTAGAAGTTTGTCTGTTGCACAAAGGCTAGGCACAGTCGAACCGGTTAAGTTACGAGCTCTGAAAAATGATGATTTTTGGCTATTGTTTAAATCATGTGCATTTGGTGATAACAGCGACAGTGAGCATCTAGACCTCGGCCATCAAATAGCTGCAAAGTTAAAGGGCAACCCATTAGCAGCAGAAACTGCAGCAGAAATGTTAAAGAGCAGCCTTCTATTGACCATTGGAAAAACATCATAAAAAAATGGTGTTTGGGAATCTCTGAAACCCCATGGAGGCATCATGACTGCTTTGCACAATAGCTATTACCAGCTACCATACCATTTGCAGCAGTGCTTCTTGTTTTGTTCTATATTCCCCAACAACCATTCGTTTCATGTTGACAGTTTAGTCTACCTGTGGATATCCTTGAGATTTGTGAAATCCATTGAGATAGGACTAGATTGCTTCAATGCTTTGGTTAACTTAGGTTTCTTTGAAGAGGTCGAAAGACATGACACCATTATATGCAATAAAAAGTGTTATGCCATGTGTGGTGTTATGCATGAATTTGCAAGACTGATTTCAAGGACTGAGTTTGCAACTATAGATGGTTTATTAGAATGCAAAGAAGTGCTACCAACCATACACCATCTCTCAATTCTGATTGATTCTGTGTACCATGAAGATGAACGCAGGGTCATACTTCGTAATGTGAAGTTTGAAGAAAAATTGCAAAGTCTAGTTTCATCAGTGAGAAGATTGAGGACATTGATCTTAATTGGGCATGACGACTCTTTGTTCTTCCGGTCCTTCCATACCTTTATGTCCACCTCGCAAATTGCACCCATCTTTTCGCTACCTAAAACTTGAGAACAAAGGGAGCAGTGAAGCTTTGCCTATACCTTTGAGCAAGTTTTACCATCTTGAAGTATTAGAGGTTGGGTACCCAGCTATTACTCGTGGTATGAGTGATCTTGTTTTGCATGAGGCATCCTGTTTTGACAATAGGAGCACTGCGTGCTTCCTCCCAATGTTGGCATGCCTGCTTGCAGACGCGATCCATCTAGAGGATTGTGAAGGGTGGGAAAAGTTCCCATCTTTGAAAATGCTATTGTTTCTCCCAAAGTTGAAGCTAAGGAATATTCAGGAAGTAACAGAAGTGTTAATTCCTTCACTGGAGGAGCTGGTTTTGATTAATATGCCAAGGTTGGAGAGATGTTCCTGCAATTCAGTGAAGAACTTGAACTCCAGTTTGAGGGTGCTGGAGATTAGGAACTGTTGTGCACTGGAGGTCTTTTCCCTGTTTGAGAGCTATGAGAATATCAAAATCGAGCAGAACTCATGGTTGCCCCATGTTAGTGAGCTTACCATCCATGATTGTCCTTATTTAGTTGTATCACGTCCTCTTCCACCATCCAGTAGCTTTCATAAGTTATCCATCAAAAACCTTTCCACACTTCCAACCATCGAGGGATCATCAAACGGAGAACTGAATATTCATGGTGATCTGCGCCTGCGTCCCCACTGGACGACACAATTTTGTCATTCCATAGCCTGAGGAGCATAACTGGATTGGAAATAAAGAATTGCAAAATCTTATCGTCTATTTCATGTTTCAGACAACTCGTCTGCTTGAGGTGGTTGGACATTTCGTCTTGCCCAGAAGTTTTCTCTTCGAATATTCTACCAGCTCATATCCATGAAGACATGGAAACCTCAAATTTTGATGATCTCCCATCTCTCGAGTATCTCAGTATTGCATGGTGTGGAATAACTGGGGAGTGGTTATCATTGATCCTACAGCATGTTCGATCCCTATATGAATTGCATCTAGTGGACTGTGACAATATATCAGGGTTATTGATAGAAGGAAAGGAGAATAATAATTTATCAAACCTCACCTCGGCTCCACATGCTTTATCACTGGAAAATCTAGATGACGCATCGCCAAGGCCAAGTCCAAGTCCAAGTCCAGACAAACTCCTGCGCATTCCATCTAATCTCATCCAATTCCTCAAGAGGATAAATGTTAGATATTGCGCTGAGCTAGAGTTCCAGGGGAACAAGGAAGGTTTCTCTGGATTCACCTCCCTTGTGGATTTAACAATTTTGGATTGCTCTGGCCTGATTTGGTCTTTGGTGCACGAAGATGGAAACAATGGCCAGGCAAAGGGAAGATGGCTTCTCCCGTGTTCACTTGAAGTATTATGTATCATGTACATTTACGTACAAGCTCTGCATCCATGCTTTCCGGGAGATGTGACCCACCTCACAAAAATAGAATTGTCGTACGCCTATTATTTGAAATCTCTACAGCTGTGTTCCTGCACAGCACTGGAAGTGTTGAGAATTAAAGATTGCGAATCACTACACACACTAGAGGGCTTCCAATTCCTCCGCAGTCTCAGGATTTTGGATATATTCAACCTCCCTGGACTGAAGTCTCTACAACTGCATTCATGCACAGCACTGGAAGTGTTGAGAATTATAGATTGCAAATCAGTAGACACACTAGAGGGCTTCCAATTCCTCCGCAGTCTCAGGATTTTGGATATAATGAAACTCCCTGGACTGAAGTCTCTACAACTGCACTCCTGCACAGCACTAGAAGAGTTGAGAATTATAAATTGCAAATCACTAGACACACTAGAGGGCTTCCAATTCCTCCCGCAGTCTCAGGATTTTGGATATATTGAAACTCCCTGAATTGCAGTCTCTACAACTGCATTCCTGCACAGCACTGGAAGTGTTGAGAATTAAAGATTGCAAATCACTAGACACACTAGAGGGCTTCCAATTCCTCCGCAGTCTCAGGATTTTGGATATACTGAAACTCCCTGGACTGAAGTCTCTACAACTGCATTCCTGCACAGCACTAGAAGAGTTGAGAATTAAAGATTGCAAATCATTAGACACACTAGAGGGCTTCCGGTTCCTCTGGAGGCTCAGGGTTTTGGAAATATCGGGACTCCCTGAATTGTCCTCTACAACCCCTGCATTAGAGGGCATCAATCCCTCAGCCATCTTTTTAGCTTTTGGAAGTATGCTGGTGCTTCAATTTGTTACATCTTCTGGTGGGTCTGCATAGCCTTCGCTCCCTCAAGTGGTTGGAGATCATATATTGCCCGAGGATCTCAAGGCTGCCAGAAAGAGGCCTCCCATGTTCGCTGGAAGAACTGCTGGTCAACAGGTGCAGCAAGGAGCTGACTGAGCAATGCAGAATGCTAGTAACAAGCAAAATAAAGGTAATACTTGATGAGGATATATGTGAACTGATTACTGGGTGGCTTGTTAAAGCACATGTGCCTACCGGCACATCCGTGCATCAGGTTTTGGTCACATCTCCTTGGATGGTATACTCTTTTTTTTTTTTTTTTTTTTTTTTTGGCGAGGACTTGGAAGGTATACTTGTACAGTTGATCATACACTGTTGTGTCATGCTGAAGGAAGCAGTTTCGTTTCTTAGCGGGTATTCAAGCTGGCATTGTAGCTGCAGTGACCGTCTTCACTATCATATCAGTAGCCAGGAGTATCAATGTAGCATAATATCACAAGCTGTTGGAGCAAGTGTTGAAAGCATCCCTGATACTCCTAGGTGACCTGTTACAAGGCTTATTACTACTGGTCACAGACAGTGGCCAAGAGTGTTTCTTGTGCCAGGTTCTCTGGTTCTGCACAGGCTTTGTTTTATTTCACTTGTAGACCTTGTCCTCAGCTGTTCATATTGCTGGATAGTATGGTTTTCGTGGTAGGCTTGCCGATTTTGTCTCTGAATGAAAGCAGGGAGGTAGATGTTTTGCCGTCATCATATTGAGCCTGTTTTCTTCTCAAGAATGACTAGTGTACTCTTATTTTGTTAACTGCATAAAGAAGGGACTCTCAGATTATGTACAATCCACTTTTTCCAAAGGAAAAGAGCTTGTGTAAATAATCGTATCCTCAATTTCCTCGCTAAACACGCAAAATGCTCTGAACCTGCAGCATGCCACTCTCCAGTTTTCAGCTTCTGATGAGATGAAGAGGCCGTGCCAGCATTCCTCATTCTGATCTGATGAGATGAACAGACAGGGGCGCTTCTGCGAGTGCCCGACTCGGACTCCGTCGTCATCTTTAGTGCCGAGGCCCGAGTTAGACCTAGTTGGGCCAGGCCAACTAAATAGTGTAAGATTTCATGCGCATTTAATTTAACAAATATTCTCTCGCCTCAAAAAAAAAATTAACAAATATTCTCAAAAAAAAATTAACAAATGTTTCCTCAAAAAAAAAATTATTTAACAAATAATAATGCCATAATTACTCAATCACTGATAAAAAAAAACCCCTACATGTAAGAAATAATATATTTCAGGTGATAAAACACTAGCTACAAGCTGTTTATTAAAAGATGCAGTATTATGACGGGCGTCAACAACAATTTCGAAACAGGCTTCAGCGTACAGGTGCTCGAAGTTACAGCGACAGTACAACTAAGATCTCAAGAACCAGCGACAGCACAAAACATGTGTCGACACCACGGATATAATAGCATCAATCATATCGGCCAGGATGCTAAAAATACAGGAAGGCAACACTGAGTACACAATTGTTTCAAGATGAAAGAATTGATTCGTCTCCAAAGAATAAACAGTGAATATACTGTGTATGCAGCTAGTACAGTACACTATAACAACAACACTCTACAGAGCCATGCTTCTCACACTACCAGAACACACCTTCTCTTCTATCCTTCTCCCAAAAACAAAAAAATCAAAATGGAGTGGGGGTGTGAATTTGTTTTGGCGTTTAAACAAATTGGGTACGGGGCAGATTATCTGTACAAGGGCATCTGCATGCTGCTTCTCCATTTCAAAGGCCCACCCAACTCTTTCCCTTCTCTCTAAAACATAAAACCAACATATATATATAGCTACAAAATGTTAAAAAACCCTGCATTTCTATTAGTACAGGTCTGACGCACCTCAGTGGTTCAGAGCGCGCCCCAGAATCTCGTGCAATGTGGCACCAGCCCATTCCAACTGCGGCATCCCCGTGGCCAGCATTTTCAGGTCAGCTCCTTTTCTGTCACCCGTTTGGGGTTCGGGGTTGCCATGGCTGTCTTTGTGGATACAAGACATGAGGGTTGCGGCGGTCATGCTGAGCAGTCACCAGTTAGAGCTCGACCTCATGAAGATCCTCCGTCAACCCATTGAGTTGCACTGATGAGTTGCTGTTGGAACGACTGTGTGATGGTTTGCCAGGCATGAGTGGTGAAGGCATGGTCTGTCTGTCAGGTGATCTAGTGCCCGCAAAAGCATTAAACTGCTCAGAGTATGTCCCACTCCAGGATGCAGCTCGTGATTTCGAGAATGAGCTGTTGCTGCTTAATGATGATAGCCCGGAACCCTGGTAAGGGGTGGAGATGTTGTCCATACTAGATTGCCGATGAATTGTTGAAAACTGCGTGTGTGGTGGGGGTGATGAAAATTGTGTGGGTGGTGGGGTTGAAGAAAATGATGTTTCTGCTGGTGGTGATGCTGACCGCTCATCCTGATGGATGGCTTCACTGTGTATCTCTGCTGCTTGGTGTGGCATCATCGGATCTGCAACAGCAGGTGCTGCAGTCGGCATGAAGAACTTGGCACCAGCTGGTGGTGTCACAGATGGAGCAGCTGGTTTGTTATATGATGGCATTGCTCCAGGCGCACCTGATTTATTGAATGTGTCAACATATCTAAAGGAAAACAGAAAACCCATCAGTTTTCCAGATAATACCTTATAGATAGGAATATAGAAATATAATATAATTAAGAGTATCAAATGACAATGCTACTGTTGAATTACCTGGACGGACACCCATGCGCCCACGAGCAGAAAACTGGTTTTGGCTAGGTGGAATTGGCGGCATACCCAGAGCTCCTTGCTCCGAAGAATTTGAGGATTTCCATTCTGTGACTCCATTGGGAGCATGGCTTACACTCATGGGGCCATTCAACTTATGGTCTGGCATACCATTCTGGAAAGATGGTTTTGTTGGAGGTGGAGGAAGAGGAGGCTCCTCAGCAGGAACCGCAGCACCTTCTTCCACCCACCGCTTCAACTTCTCATCATAGTAAAATTTGTTTTGATCCCCTAATTTTGCCTACAGAACAGAAATATAGGATCCTAAGGTTGGCAATGCATATAGAAGAGACAAGATGAGGGAAACTAACTGGAGATAGTCTGTTTCGTAACTCAGTAAAAAAATACCTGGCGGTTGGATTTTGACACTAATCCCATAGTCTTCTGCACTAGCCAACCGAATCGAGAACTGCCGGATCCTGATGCACTGTTCTGTGTGCCATCTGATCCAGAACCCTGTTAGGTTTTTCAAAAATGAAACAAGGGGATAATAAATACCAAACGATCTTCAAAATTCAACATCAACTAACCCAGAAACTAATCTCTTCAAAAATTTCTCTTGGCAAGTACCTGATTCGATGTTCTACCAAAGTCCGGCTCAGAAACACTTCTGTTGTGTGCAATTGTCCTGCCAGTGCCACCACTATTATCTGCTACCTCAGTCATTGACTGCATTGAGGCAGATGGCGTGCGACATGGCCATTACCGATTGGCTATTTACAAATTTTGCTGCTGCAGGCATAGAGTGGCTCTCTCTATCACTAACAGATCCATGTGGCAATGGTGGAAGTGGTGCAGATGGTGTACCCATCATGCGGGATATAGATTTATCAAGTTTAGGTAAAAATCTTCCCAACTAGTTTTGCTGGGGCAAGATTTGTGCCATATCCACCCTACAGTAAGAGAAAAAAAAAAAAACAAGCAAAGAGAGTTGGTCCATTTGTAAATGAACAAGGAAAGAGCAAGAGAATCCCAGATATAAAGCAAGCAAAGATTTGCAATAAGCAATATACCAAATGGCATGGTCATACCTGCTGGTGAGTGCGTATCCTCTCCTCCAGTGAAGAAAATAATTGTTTCCACACCTCCAATTCAGGGGCACGGCCAGAGGCTTTCAGTACCTTCATAGATGCTTGGCAATACCTATAGAAGTTAATATTCAACTGTGTCATAATGTACAAGTACAAGCTAGGGTAAGCACTGTGTCATTTGATTGTTATGAACAAGCCACAACCTACCTCAAAGAATCAGAAACCTTCCCCACCTCCACAAGCATGTATGCATATATCAGCTTATATGGCTGAAAGGGGAGTAGAATATACTGAGAATTACCAAGCACCTTCGCGTATTCATAAACCTCAGTCCTCTGTTTGCATTTTGAAGATATTAGTCCAGAGTCCAGACAGTGCATAGCAACAGAAAATAAGCCAATAAATGACTATGCACAATCTTGCCAATGGATCCTTGTAATATTTGTTCAAAGCTAGCCACATCTAGGGCACATTTAACTAAGTAACTGAGCGAAAAATATGTTGAAGTAAATGTCTACTCCATACAGCATACACAACTTTTTTGCAGGTAAAACATATAGTATCAA
This sequence comes from Hyparrhenia diplandra, assembly GCA_015847255.1. NCBI lineage: Eukaryota > Viridiplantae > Streptophyta > Magnoliopsida > Poales > Poaceae > Hyparrhenia > Hyparrhenia diplandra. Next base: position 390,729 of record JADLZK010006747.1, read on the forward strand.
ACCTGAATGGCTTCAGGGCTGGCAAATGTTCGAGGACACTTCAAGTGGTCTGCACCAATGAGGCATAGCCTTGCACTTTCCGAGTATGAATCAATATTTAGTTCAGCAACTAAATAGCATGAATGGGCAGCTGCAACCTGTATACATTGTGTATAAGGTACTTGACCACATATACACAAAAAGTATGAAAACTGAATCTAAAAATAAATATGATATAAATTATACAAACCTCATTTTTTTTCTTTCCAGAGGCAATCACCAAGATGGGTGATTACTAGATCGCCCTTTCGTTCTGTTTGCAGTAATAATAGCCAAATTCTCCTCCCAATCATCCAACATACCATTAGGACCAGGCTGACATGGGAAAAATAATAATAAATTGTGAAAAAAAAGTCAGATAGTAAAACAGAAAACCAGGAGAACTATTAATAAGCAATACCCAAAAGTCATGAGTTAGCAGTAAACAAGACATTATGAAATCATTAATCACACGGGAGATCAGCGATGATAACAAGAAAGGTAAAGAGTTTTTTATAACTTTGATTTTGAATTCTATAATCAGTACTTGATGGTCAAAACAGTAATACATTTAACAACTAAAAAGACCCATTAACTTTGCAAGTACCTCCATAGGTTGATGGGATGTACCATAGTCACTGTTGACATTGTTCTCTACATTAAAAACATCTGCAGGTTGTCCAGCAATGAGAAGGCATAGCGTTCGCAGTGGGGAGCCAGATACAAAATGGAAGTGAGCCATTTTCTTCACTGTATCGACATAAAACTGTACAAACAGTCCAGGAAAAAACAATGAATCTAACATGGAAATGAAAACCAGGCAGGAAAGTCAAGCAACATGCTACATAACAAAAGGGAGGTTGTTTCAAGTCAAACAGACCTGATCACCAAGCTGCAATGCCAGTATGATTGCAGGTCCCCAAAGTTGACCTCCCTGGGCACACTGAAGGGCCTCTTTTCTTCTCCCAGAAACTAGAAGACTTTGGACCTCTTGTGCAACAGCCTAAAAGAATAGTAGTTGTTTCAACAAGTGACATTTGCTAAAGATAAAAGGGCAGGATATTATAAATAACAATTACCTGCATCTGACTTTCTGAAGCAATATTTTTCATGCAGGGAACAATGGATCCATAATCTCCCATATGAACAGTGCTTCTCTTACACGATGAAAATAGCTTAGTTACTGCCATTTCTGGACCATCTGTCTCCTATTATAAAGAATTCAAGTAAAAATTATGTGCAAAATAAAAAAATTAGACATGGTTTACAAACTAGAGTTAAGAAAGTAGTTGAATCCCCTCGTAATGAAACATGAAAATATGAAATGAAGCGAAGTTCCCACAAGACCATGCTAATCACAGGTATTTATATCTTTTCATGGTTGAAACACTGTTAAGTAAACAAATTCTTGGTTGCATGAGTACATATAAATCTGACTCAAAATAAATCACCATGACACAATGTTTTCTACTCCCAGTTGTAAAAATAAATAACGCAAAAGGAAAGCAGAGCAGAAAAACAGGGGAGATATATAAACACAATTCAATTACAGAATAGAGTATGAGAGGAAGTACCTCTTGTGATGGGTCAGGCAAAAGGTGAACGGAGTTTTCCATAGTGCTGAGACAGTATCTTCAGCAATGAAATAAGCAACTTATGCAGTATCACCTCTCTGGAAGTCACTAAAGGAAGACTCATACCATGCAATCATTTCATCAAGCCACTTATTTACATCCTTTGATGCAGCGCTTCCACCAACCAGAGGACCAGGAACAGGTTGACGGCATAGAGCATGGAAATAGCTCAGTGCACTACCATTAGTGATGCTTGAAGGATCAACCTTATCAACGACCACCTCCGACAGATTAAGAACTGAAACTGTGCTACTAGAGTTACCCTTGAATTGCAAGAAGAAAAAGAAATAACTAATTTAGTAATTTAGTCAACTCAAATATGTTCCCTATTACAAAATGCATTACAAAAGGAAACTACTATAATACCTGATTTCCAGTGTTAAAGCTTGCGGTCATGGAGCTAGTTTCTTTCATAACTATGAGCTTCCCTCCAAACCCAAAAGCAACAAGGGCATGCGGTGGTCGTCCGGCCGATGACCTGCCTTCATGTGGGGAATGATCGAATTGCAAGTTTGACGCATTTGCACCCAGAAACTGTTGCTGATTAAAGTTCATGGAGTTTTCAGTACCAAAATAGCTATTTGACAGGTGCCCTTGTGAGGTTGCATTTGATTGTTTCTGTCCCTGGTACATAGTTTGCATTGGGACAAAGCCTTGAGTACTCAAGAACACCATTGGCATCACCATAACCATGGTGATTTCCAGAAGTGTCAAATCCCGTGTAGTTAGGTTGGGAACCCATGTAACCATCATGTTGAGATGAAGAGGGTTCAAATGCCTTGAAACTTGTATTGTAACCTGCAGAATTTTCAAATCCTTTGTAACCGCCTGGTGAACTGAGGAAGCTCCGGACCCCTTGAAATCAGTCTGTTGGCCCGCAGAAGGCATGAATCCCTGGGAGGCACTATGGTGACCCGTAGAAGGTTGAAATGCCTTGTAGCCACTGTGGTTATCCATGGCAGGTTCAAACGGCTTGTAACCTCCCGATTACCTGTGGACTGTTCGAACATGTTGTTACTGGTGTGATGACTTGCGGCAGGTTCAAATGCTTTGTAACCAGCCTGGTAACCCGTGGAAGGTTCGAACGCCTTGTGACTGGATTGTTGACTGTCAGAGGAGCTATAACCACTCTGAAGACTTAGTGACTCAAAGCCCTAAGGCCCACCATAGTGATCTGTAACAGTTTCAGCTGTGTTAAAACCAGCATGTTGGCTTGTAGAGGAGCTGGTAGTCTCAGCATTCCTGTTTTGTTCAAAACCATAGAAACTACTAGCCAGGCTGTTATCTGTAGCACTTTCTGACCGTACATTGTTACCAAATGCGTCCGTAGTCTGCCATTGGTTCTGCTGAGTGAAACTAGTCGATAATGAGCTGTGTTGGGTCACCTGATTGTGGGCAGCAAGGTCCTCCGTTTGCCCGGCATTATAGCCTGTCAGAGAGGAGGAAGTCACAACACCACCATCGTTTGCAACAACAGCCTGACCCGCACTAGCTGTTCCAGCCTGCATGGCGGCCTGCTGGTACGACTCAAGGGAGTGCCACTGCTGGGTGTTGGTGTCAAAGTACCAACCAGGGTACTCTGCGTAGAAGAGCATGTTGGGTGGGTACTCCGAGGCAGCCCCTTGCCCCCAACTTGAGGCAGCACCAGCTGCGGTAGTGCTCTCCTCGGCAATTGTCTCAAGCCCCGCATGCGCTGAACTGTGCAGATAAGACGCGTCGAGCTGCTGTGCAGTGTGAGCGCTACTGTCCATCACCTGAGCTGCATTCCCAGTTGAATTCACACTGTCATCAAGCTGGTACCATTGCTGCGAGGCTTCGTCGTACTTCCACCCAGGGTACATGGCCTCCCACGACTTGGGATCTGCTGAATCCACTGCAGTGGTGGTAGTGGCAATCTGGTCGTGCTGAGCATTGACATTCTGCTGATCGGAGTCGTAGGTGCTGCTCCCCCAGCGAAGAAGTCCTGATCCGTCACCTCGGCGGCCAAGCTCTGGTTCCCACCGAAGAAGGCGTGATCCGAAGCCGTCTGGGTCCCGGCCGTGCTCCCGAGGAAGCCGTCGTCGTCGCCGGCGCCTCCCGAGAGATCAGCGAACGGATCAGGGCCATCGTCCGCGTCACCTCCGAAGGAGGCCCACTGCACCTGCTTGACCGCGGTGTGGACGCCGGCGCCGCCCTTGCCTGACCCCTCGGGAGCCGCCGGCGCCGGCGCCGGCGGCTCCGGAGCGGGTGGGTCGTCTGCGGCGTCGAGGCTGGTGGCGGAGACCGCCCGAGGCAAGTCGGTGGCGGGCGGCGGGGCAGGGTCGTCGTCGTCGACGAGCTTGTCGAAGAAGTCGGCGTCGGTCTGGTCGTCGGGGAGAAGGAGGAGGAGGAGGAGGCCATGCGGAATTGGATCGGGGACGGGAGATCTCTCTCTCCTCTCCTCTGCTGTCGTGTGGGGTGGATCTAGGGTTGGTTGGCTGGGCTGGGCTGGTTGCTCCCAGCAGCTCTGAATTGAAACGAAATGGGCGAGGGGACAGGCGGAGGCGGGGGGGCGTGTCGGCCGGCCGGACAGACAGGGCGGCGGATCGGAATCGCAGGAGGAGGTGGCGGAGGCGGGCGCGGTTGCGGTCACGAGCACGACAGCAGCCGACGTCGCATCATCGCCTAGCGCCACCCGTCATCCACCTCTTCTCTTCCATTTCCCCCCCCTCTAGTTGTTGTGATGAATGAAGATCTGCCCTGTTGATGATGAAAGGATTTTCCTTTTTTCCCTCTTCTTCTGGTGATGACGTGTCAGGGATCTCACCTGGAAGTTGGTTTGGTTCGACCACACTTGCTGTCCTGCTCATGTGGTACTACCACCAACTAAAAAGGCAATTGCTTCTTCATGAGAGATTTTAAATCATTTTGCCAATTTCAGTAGTGAATGCTTTTGCCACAGCACCTATTTCATTTCTTTTGTGAACCGTAGCTTCATTACTCAATGGCAATCAAATTGTAAACACCCCGGCGAAAAGCTAGGTGAAAGAGATCAACAAAAGATAAACAAGAGAGTATGTCTTGTGCATACTCCCTCTCTCCCAATATGTGTGTCGTCCTGCCACACACTCAAGTTACCAAGACTACGAACAAAGACTCTGGTACCCCTATGCATAGTAATAATTGGGCACCGTACATATTTGGATTGACATGCATTAAAGCAGCGTTGTGAAGCACAAGTGACCAGTCACAGCAACTTTTTTGCATTAAATAAAGAATTTACATCCACTTGCGGTGGCGAGGGAAGGATAGCCTAGTCGCTCAGAGGGGGCGACACGCAATCTAGGACACGACGATCAGCCGCCCCCCCAAGAGGGAGTAGAAGTGTGTTGGGGTGTGTATGACATTGGATGAGTGGTTTCAAGGGACGACATCTCTTTTCGATGTCCTTGAGAATTGTAATAAATAAATATCCATTATCCATGTTCTTCCATAACCACACTCGCTCTAGTAGTGGCAAGCCATGATGAAGAGGGGTCAATATACTAAAAATACAAGGGTGGCAAAGCACCACCGTCTATGGCTCCAATGTGGCTCCGCCACTTAGCTCTAGAGAGGATCTATACCAAATTTAATATGTTGTTTTTACCTTTTGCAATCCATTTCCTTCCTCTTACCTCTTTAGCCATGTGGCCCATGTCAATGAATTGCATCACACGCACATATAGGGCATCAGCCGGGGAGAGGCAACCAAGTCTCTAGAGAGGTATACATGTCTTTATACTCACTCTATGGTAAATCACTATGACTTTCTAGATTCACTATTTTTAACATGTAATTGGACGTAACATAAGGTATAGCAAAAGTACTATATCTAGAAAAGTCAATAAAACAACTTCTAATTTGAAAGGAAGAGAGTACCAATAAAGAGCCACATACAAAGCAACCACTTCGATGTCCTCGTTGAAGAAGCTTTTAGATAATTTCGTAAATACATTCTAGTACCATTCTAATATATAGATGAGCTAACGGACAAATGCGTGCAGCCAAGACCATTTTCAAAACATTAGTTATTCTTATTATGGCCAAACGTTTTCTACCCAAAATCCGATACCTAAGATCGGATGGCCTAGGAGAGTGCATGTGCAAGTGGTTTTTCCGATACCAAAATCCGACATGAAAGATATATTCACAGCATTACAAGCAAACAATAGGCATGCCAATACCTCGTCCTACTTCACCGTCATTTGGATTTTAACCAATGTGACAAGTAGCACATTTAATCAACAAAAAGGAATAAAATGGTTTCAAAACAATGCTCAACGCCGGGCATGTCTTACGGATCATGTCTCACTGTGCCCATGCATAGGAGGGATGTCAATATAAATATAAGAATTCTGATGTAATTGATTGCAAGAGCAACCGATATTTTACAATGGTAACATTACATCTAGAAAAAGCTAAAACCAAGACATTTTAACTAACTCGGTTAGGTAATTCTAGCTAACCATTTAGTACAACACTACCACCCTGAAACATAAATAACTTTTAATGACCTAGTAAGTGAGTGATAAAATGGATCGAAATAAAGGCTATCAAATTTGGCATCTTATGTTAATATCAACACTACACCCCAAAAAAAAAAAAAAACAATGAATGCGTGGTCTGCATTATCTGATTCGCCCCATTATCATCAAATTCGCCTGCGGTTATCGACCCTTGGTTTCTTGGATGCTGCTGAAGTACTGGAATTATGACCACCAGATTGTATCTGGCATTTTTTAAGGAGCAAACTTTTAGTTTATCAGCATAGTTGTAAGCCAAAAGGATAGAGTGCAGACGATAGTATTTACCTTATCAAGCTTCTCTCTGACTAGCTTGACAGTGGCGTTCATGGACACGGATGGAAAATACTCCTACAGACAAAGCGAACTTTTATCCATATATCGGTAAAGTAGCAGTCAGCTTAAGGAAAGGAAACCAGGACCAACAAGAAAATAAAAGTGCAAAGCTACTAGAGTGGCATGCTACATTAAAAAAGGTTTGCATTACATATTAGCACACCAGGGACCTCCACAAAAAAGTTAGATGTTGGCCCTACCGGGTACTTTTCTTAAGTGATGTAATGCAAAGATGTTTGTATTCTAGCACTAAATATCTTAGTTGACCAAAGTTGACTCACTGGAATTGTTTAGTAACCTTAAATTTATCAGCAAATGATTTCAAGTTAATTAGATTGAAGATGTTTTTACCGCATACCTTATCTGAGGGCACATGATTGAAACGAGGATCTTCAATATGAGAAGCATGAAGTGTCTTCATATATTCCCTGAATATGTGTAAAATGAACCTTAGGAGAAAAATCAGGCTGATACTTTTACACTTTGCTCAAAAGAAGAGTTAGATTGAAGAGTTTCAGCCCAGCTATCATAGTTTTACAACATCCACGATGTAACTTGTTATGTTATAACAAAATCAGCTAAGCCAATGTCAGGAATGCAAACCTCTTATTAGAGTTCATCTGGTGGTAATTCCCACTAGATGATCCCTGAGCTAGAGAATACTGACATGTCTCTTCAGGTCTGCCAGCAGATGCTGGAAATGGAAGAAAATATCATAATCAGAATTACGAGTGTAAGCAATGCTCGCGGTATTTAAAACATAGCGGTTATGCATTGCTGCCATAATACTAAATACAAAGCTGTTGGGGCCAAAAAGTAAAGTGGAGGCACACATTTTATTCGGCCAAGGACTTCTTTTCTCCTAGCTTCCAGTTTCTCCTTGGTGTCTAGAGGACTCTCAAATTGAGGTGCGTAGGTCACCTGCAGGCGGTTGCCAAGAAATACAGACCCGTCAAGCTTCCTCTTTGCAAACCTGCAGCATGAGAGCACCAATTTTGCATTTCAAATGGAGGCCGCTGATTCTAGACTTTTACTGCGACAAAAGATGTCAACAGTTGTGCAGCGGATAAGCTCGAGCTTCAATGCTAGCAACTGGACCACAATATGTGAATTGAATCGACATTTAGTGGATCAAATTGTATGATAATTGACTGAATACATGGATTTTATGACTCAATTGACTTTTGTGGTTGAATACGTATAACACTAAGTATTACGTTCTCTTGACTGAAACCTGGTTACAATAAGCATAAACTGAACATTGTCCCAAGTTGAAGAAAGACGAAGCTTAGGTGGCCAAGCAGGCTACAATAGGCTATACCATGGAGCCATTCTTGTGATCCGCAGAAGTTGGGGTTGGTAGGCCATAGAAAATACGGGAGATGTCATTTCCTTATGATGTTATTACTGACCAAGAACACGGACTAGACTGGTAGATCAGCACACCCAGCGTCCACACCACGTGAGTGGAAAAGGCCAATGGATGAAGAAGGTAATCGTCTCACTCTCACCTGGCGTTGTTGACCTGGGAGAATTTGACGAAGAAGACATCGGTGTATGGCTCACAGTCCTCTGCATCCATGGGCGTGCACCTGACGCCCAAGGGTGGAATCAGTCAAATAATAAGCAATTCGAATACAGGATACAGGAGCAGCGAGAGGAGAGGTGAGACTGACTCCTCCACGGGGCCGTACGTCCCGAAGAGATTGGCGAGTTCGTCGCCGCATCCGAGTGACGGAACGTTGCGCACGATCAGGTACCTGCGGGCAGGAGCACGAGCAACCACCGGCACCAACCATAAGCAAGGAAGGGGCAAAGGCAAGCCAGGTCTAGAGGCAGGACTCACTCTGGTACCTGGACTCGTCGCAGACGGTGTAGACGCGCACGGCGGCCGGCTCGTCGCGGTCGCGAGGCATCTCGACCGGCGGCCAGCGCGCAGATGGGGAGGGGGCGGTGCAGCTGGGCCTGGGCCTGGGCCTTAGCAGAAGAAGGCGGCGTTGCTGATGCTAGTAGAGGATTTGAGCCGTCACATCAAATCTTTGAGCATAGCTAAACGAAATAACTAATTACATAATTAGAATTTACTCTGCGAGACTAATCATTTAAACCTACTTTACAACAATTAGCACAGGCAAACGAAAATGGCTACAATACCAAATTTCAGCTAGTGTCAAATTTGAAGCTAACTAAACACAGCCTTTATAACGATTTTTTTTATGGAATGAAGCTTAATTTTCAGAAAAGGTATATGACGACTGAGAATACCAAGAACTAGTATGATCACGCAAGGCCAGCTGATCCCATGAATTCGACCAAAATTTCATTCTACTTCTATAATTCCGAGGATTTCATTTCACAATACGGAGCAAGGGTAACGAAGCATACAGTATCTTTTTTTTCTCTGCCATACACCGGAGATGGCATCAAAACAGTTGAAGTAACATATGCCAGTTGATGGCGGTGAACATATAAAAAAAAATGCAATATGTCATCTGTTACTCAGGTTTCAGTGATGTTGCTTCTGCGACATTAGGCAGCAGCACAATTACAGGTCTGCACGGGCGACAAAACTTATTATTTTCTCCTTTTCTCGAGACCAAGTGGTGGACAGGTACAGCGTTCACCATACACATTGAACCTGCCTTCCTTCACAAAAATCTGATACAATGGACTCTCAGAACAACGGGCTGGAGGGGCAGTCAGATGGGTATGCCGTAGTTCACAATCTTCGTGAGGGCGGCGTTAAGCACTCGCTTTTCCTTCTTAACCTGGGAAGCTAGGCCAGATATCTGCAACACATGAAAAGACAATCTCTGCTATGAGTTTAGATCACACAAGCCACCCAGCTTCAGAAATACAAAATATTCAGAGGACGCCTGCGTCATGATCAACTCGTCCATCTCTAGGATAATACTGAGAGTATACCACAATTTTACTTAACCACTCACTACATGTGATGTAATATGTGGTGAGGAATAGTCAGTAAAATATAACTATTGTGTATTTCTGAAAAGAGGCCCAACTGTGACAAATAGCAGCTCATGTAGGTTAAGATAAGAAAGAAATCACTAGGAAAACTAAATGTAATTCTCTATATAAGAGCTTCTGAGCGATCAAACAACATTATACATCTCATATTCCCATATATACAAATGGTTCACTGTTTAACAAAATACATTCTCGAGCAACATAATATCCATGTCAGGAGCAACTAGTAAGACTGCCAACAAAAGGCTTCAATGTATTTTAGAATACAGACTTAGGAGACGTGTTTTACTAAAAACTCTAATTGGTTAGAAAAAATCTCAAATCAATTCCTATAAACATCACTCATGTTCAAAGATACATGCAGATTTACTAACCTCCGATCGAAATTCGGATGCATGTGCTCTGGGAAGCTGATCAAGAATTCCCTTTAGACCTGAGAAGACACGTTTTGTCAAAAATGCAAAATTCAGGATAAAATAATCTCCATATCAGAAATCAAATGTCACGAATTCAACACAAAACACTAATAGAGAGAAATCTTACACACCTACTGCTTGGTTTTCAATATCTCTAATCTCACTCAGCTCATGTTGAATGGAACGCCCTTCTTCCCTGATAAAACAGAAAATATCACCCATGTTACATAGAGTAACAAGGGCAGGAATAAATGATAGAAGGGGTGAGAGAGAGATAGAGAGAGAAAGAGATGCCTGAGGGTATTCCATCCTTTCTGAAATCTTTTCTCTGCGGTTGCTGCTCTATCCTGGATTCCAGTATGCATAGAATCAGTCAGCATCTGAAGCTAAAAGAAACAAAAGAAGTAACAAATGGTTCAATTATCTTCAAATGAAAGAAATTACCAACAATTTTTGGCGTTCATTGGATACAAGATTCACAGTCTGACGCATATGGTTCACTTCAGCTTGTACACCAGAAAGTAGGGTCTATAGTATGAAAAAAACAAAAAATATGTTAGACAATCGATCTGATCCGTACCATTTCTTAGGAGAAAAAATAAACTTGAAAACATCATATTTGATTTTTATTCTAACTTGCTACATGAACGCCATCAATCATGTTCAGGAAAACAACAGGCAAATGTATCCAAACATAGTCATAGGTGAATAGGTAGCTCCACCTTGGAAGAGGAGGACTTCTAAGCAATATGATGAATTAACTTGAAAGGGTATGAATCAAGGAAGATGGATAATTAACTTTGAAGAGCATGAATCTATCGATTCACGGGAAGTATATGTGCTAATCAAAAGGACATAGGGTGCTTACCTCCTTGCTAACAAATATGCGCCGTACTCGTTGAATAAGGTAGCTCCTTGGCCCTGGAAGGATGCATTCATATCTCATTTAGTATAGAAAGGCCCGTTTAAAGCCTTCTTGAAATTATATTAGAACAAATGTCGATTGAATCAGCAAGGTACCTTGGGGCTATGTACCACGAAATACTAGGCAACTAAGTCGAGGATGGATAGTTTGAACAAAACTTGCAACATCTTTAATGAAGTTGGTAATTCCCAAATCATTGAACTAATTTTTCAAAGGTTTTTTTAAACCAACCAAAACAAGATATGTGCATCATATTCCAAAATGGAATACATTGACATGGCTGAGGTCTCAAAACATTTCATTCATTTGCAAGAACACAGCAAAGGATCAATTCTAGAGTATCAAAAGTACATTCGGGTTAAAGAAAACAATTTGGTTTAGCATGAGGTAATAATGACTTCAATGTTCTCCAATTGCATTGTGTGGATAAAATCCCTCATGCAAATACTAAATTACATTGTGCATTAGCTAAAGGAACCAATGAAAGTATAATGCAAACAGCTTAAATCCATTCAGTATAGAACCACAGAACAATGAAGTTGTTGCAAGGAAAACATATTACTTTTGAAAAGGACAATCCCTGCAAGGCCTGCGGAGCCTGCAGCGATGCCTGGATGCATTATCGCCATGACAACGCCCTCTGCAACCATTATAAACATTCAATGCTTGAGAACAAAAATAAAAAATAGCATAGTTTCGCTAGCAAAGATGAACATCATCTACGAGGGCATCAAATTAAAGGGAATCCCAAACTATTTGATCTTTAAGCAGCAAAACGGCACCTTTGATCTTGCCAAACACAAGCTGCTCGTGAGCAACGTACTCCTTCTTCACCCAATCCAGCTCCTCCTGCGAAGAGGAGGCCAGCGAAAGGTTTGAGCTTTCACCAAATGGTGCCTAGATCGAACGAAGCGAGGGGAATGGGGGGCCATCACCTTCGCGATGAGGGTGAGGTCGGAGGCGATCGCGTAGGCGGAGGACGCCGCCTTGGAGGAAACAGAAGCAGCCGCGGAGGCGGACGAGGTGGCCATGGTGGTGGCGGAGGCTAGGGCAGCCTTGGCGGCGTCGGCCTTCTCGTTGCCGAAGGTCTCGGCCCAGCGGGTGAAGTCTGCGGCCGCGGCCGCCGCGGAGACGGCAGAGGAGGCGACCATGGAGGAGATGGAACCGCTCTCCGGCTGCGGAGGAGGCGGAGGCGGCGGCGGCGAGTCGCCGGAGCTGGTGGGCGCGTCGGCCATGGTGGTGGCGGTGGTGCGGGTCTGTGCGTCGGACGGATCCAATGGGCCGAATTCAACGAGGAATAAGGAGAAGGGGGTTGGCGTAGTAGAGAAAATACGCTTCCTGACTTTGTATACGTAGTAGACAGCAAATGCGTCATGGCCCGACATTTTGTTGAAGAACAAAGACCTGGTGGTTATATGGTCAAAGGCAGACCAAACATGTTTTGTTACCGCAATTTAATTGCATTTCTTACAAAGCTCCTTCATTTGGAGTACATGTGCAGGACATACTGCTCACGTCTGAACATAGGAGGATTTCTGAAGCATGTGCTAATAAACAACCAAACAGAGGCAAATTTATTCATTCAAAACTTGTTTTCTGAATCCATTTTATCACCTGATCCTAACACTACTCGTGAGAGCATGAGCATCACGTCATCATAGCATATAATAACTTTTTGCTACATTTGGATTACACAAAACTGTACTACAGCTAGAGAAATAGGTGAGACCTAGAGCAGCATCAGTAATGCCATTTAGGCCTCAACTCCTCTTCTTCCTCTGTCAGTTCTTGATACCGGTACCATTGTGATGCTGCTTTACCGACAGGCAATGGGGAGCGGACGAAGACCTCAACTGGTTTGGGTACATGTACCACCAGATGCAGCTCACCACCATCGTATTGTTCCTCGACATTGTCATCAGGGTTGTTTGATGGCACGCCTGATGGCTCCACAGAAATCCACCCAAGCCCAGAGATTGCGATGTCACAAGCAGGCCTGCAAATGGCATTGTTACAGATATGGTCCGCAGGCAGTTAAGCCCAATAATCAATGGAACATCTTAAATTGTATACAAAATTACAATTGCTCCTATTTCTCTTGTTATCCAGACAAGATACTCCCCAATCTTCACATTAAAAAGAAGAAGGCTAGCTTCAATAAACTACCCATGCAGTGAATGATGAATAAAGCTATAACTTCACTATTACTTCCAAAAATTACCTGTCACGTTCCTCGTACTTTATCTTCAACTCACGAACGCCTTGAAGACCTGGCCATCCTTCAGCTCTCTCCTTACCAGTTGGCGGAGTCAATGTAACTCCAACTTCAGTCTGGAAAGTTAAAAAAAAAAAGCAAGACAGAAATACAATGAAATCGTCATTGTTTCAGATGGCCCCTCGATTAGATACATGTAATTTTCATTTAAAAATGGAAGCAAATAGAAAGTGAATACATTTGAAGAGCATGGCTACATGCATAGAGTTTTGCAGGACACAATTCAGAGCTCTGATTAGAAAAGAGAAGAATGAGAGGAAAAAGCAAGTTTGTCTTTCTTCGTCAAATAAAATTTAGCTGATGGTATGAAAAAAAAAATGAACTGTGATACCAATTAGCATAGGCGTACCTCGTAAAAATGATCTGCTTCTGTTGTTGGAACCATATTAACCTTTAGCTTCTTGGGCCCATAGAATGTCAGTCGTGAGCGTGGAAGAGCCTATGTCATTCATTGATTCACAATTATATCTTACAAGTTGGGGGAGAGTTAGAACATGATAAGAAAAAATATATCAAAGATGAAGTTCAGCTCATTAGGTACCTTGACAACATCAATGCGGACTAGCCCAGCCCAGAATAATGAATTCCCACTCAATTCAACATCTGTATCATTAGCCTAAACATAACATCATGTTCTGAAGAAAAAGATTAGTGTGGAAATTTGGAGAAAGGAACATGTGTTCAACCGAATGAAATATACATACAGGAAAACATCGCCCTTTCAAACGACTTTGTGGTGCAAGAGAAGGCAGATCGTCAGCATGGATAACTGCTGCCTGCCTATGATGAAGATGGACTCCAGGTGTATCATACAATTTCTGTGTGCAAAGATTCAGGGATATGTTAGTAGACTTCAAATTGGATCTCAAAGTAGAAGATACAGAACATCAGGATGTAATCAGAGACAACACATACTTTGGAGCAGTTCATATTGAGCACTGTGCATGCATACAACCGATTGTATTGCATCAAAGGATCATGATAAGACACACCTTTGGAAGTACAGACACATCTATGTTGGTTAACAAAAGATTTTTTATTTAAGGATTTTCAGTGAGCGCAAATTTAAATTACTGTTCGCATAGCTATATCAACAAAGTGTGTGGAACAGGCTAGCAACTATAGTTAACATGTACATATCCTTTCAGAAGATCAACTAGCCAAACAGAATCATACCCCTCCGCCTAAAAATGCTTCAATTTGAATAGGGCCAAGGGTTGTTCCAGGAACAGCAGACTGTATAGGCTTGTATTTTTGAGCTGCCGCTGCCACCGGATCCTTGTATGCCATTGTTCCTACAACAGAAGAATCTCCAACAATTAGTGTGTTATATAAGAAAAAAGAACGGGTGCCATTGTTTAAATAGTAACTGCTACATAAATTATATTAACAATAGGACAGGCATACTTAGCATTGCACTGATAAATGCAGATTTCCCAACATTTGCAGAACCCTGCAACAGAGTATGATTTAGGTCAGATATAGGTACACTGGCCAACAGGCAGAAACAAAACTCACATTCTTTGAAGTTGTATAACCTGAATTAATGAATTTTGCAAAATTTCGACAGGTAGCAGTGTCAATTGCATATACAATATATAATGCACATATGTATCTCTGAACAGAAATTGCACTTGTAATTTTTTGCCCCCACCATTTAAAGAAGGACAACAACAAAATGGAAGTGATGAGTGCTTACCAGTATATATACATCTCGGCCCTAATTAATAGGATAAAACGAATCATAAGTCAGATCGTGAAATGTGGAACAAGCAGGGACACTAAGGACAGTGTAACTGCAATAACCACAAAAATAAACAGACCTTCTTTTCCTGTTGAATCTCTGATATAACCCCTGTGATGCCGACCAGTGACTTTGAGCTTGTCAAATGGACACTAAGGACACTGCATATACCAGAGTTGAATTGGTCAGATCATTTGATGAAATTGGTGTGAAATGAGGAATATAGTAAGGAAATAATTCTTACTTAAGCTTCTTCTTGACAACTGACTCGACAACCCAGTCCCCTATGCAATTCAAATCAGTGTCTCTGGGAAGGAGATCAACCTAGGAAAGAAGTAGCTCTAGTTGTCAGATGCTATAGTAATATAATTTTTTTAAAAAAAAACAGGACAGTATAGAAAAACTGAATGAATGCACAGAACAATCACCTTTGTTATGACAAGTATAATAGGATTAGCACCAGCAAAGTCTCGTACTCGTGCCAGGAAACTCCCATTGAAGTCGACGATGTCAACCTTCACACACATGGAAGCTAGAATGAGTGAGCAGAAAAAGGAGCAGAGGCATGAGAATTCGATTTCTCCTGGCAAGTTGTTTACCAATTTGACTATGAGTGCTTTCTCGTGGCGGAGGTACGACAGCTTCTCCCTGAGCTGTTCCGCCGAAACAAACTGCTTGCCGCCAGGATAACCTCCGTGGCCACCAACAGCAGTGACCATGTGGCCATGAGACAGCAGCTTGCACCTTCCACATAGAACGGTTCTCAGTTGGTGGTGTCTCTTTTTCTGCTCATCATCAGAGAAGAAATGAAATGAGAATGCAGCAGCAACCATTCTCTCTCTGTTCCGAGGAAGATTATGAATGGATGAATGCCAGTGGCCGGTCGGGTAGTGGAGCGAAAAAGGGAATGAAAGAAACGTCGGTGATTACCAGTTCGTACGTGTCGGGGTCGACGTAACCCGGCGCGGCCTCCTCCGCCGTCTGCAGCGGGGCGCCGCAGCCGTAGCAGGAGGCGAGGCCGGAGGGCTTCCGCGCCAGTGCCCGGCGCTTCTCCTTGCGTCGGCGGCGCCTGTCGGCGTCGTCGGGCGCGAGCACGCGCGCGGCGGCCTCGGTGGCCAGCTGGCGGCCGAGGAAGCGGTCGCCACGCGTGGGCGCGGCGGGCCCCGCGCCGTCAGGCGGGGCGGGCGGCGGAGCAGGAGCGGCGGCGAGGGAGGTGCGGTGGGCGTGGGGCTTGAGCGGTGGAGGTGGCGGCGGTAGGGTTTTGGGGAAGGAAAGGAAGGGGAGGTGCGGTGACGCCATGGACGACCGGCGGCGGGAGGCGCCTAGCAGAGCAGAGCAGGGGAGGAGGTTGTCGTCTCCTTTCCTTATCCGGCCGGTGCAACGGAACGGTAATGAAAATATCTTGAAGCAGGCGGCCTGGGCTTGGGCTTGTTGTCCGACCAAATCCAATTGAAACAAGGTGGATGATCCAGTAGGCCCAGAACATCTAGGTTTTTTTTCCCTCAAAAGGAATTGTCTTTTCTTAACAAAATATTTCTTATAAATGTATTATAGACTAGCTTAAATAAATAAATATAGTCGCTTCTATATATAAGGAAAAGTGATTAAAATAGAAAATACCAAACACTTTTATACATGATAAAAGAGGACATAGTTGGTGAGAAGTAGGACAATGTACTGACGACCATTCTTTAGCCATACCACGAGCACAAAGAAGCTACTAGTAGGGGCTTGACGTGGACAGAGCTTGCACACTAAGGGTTGAATTGACATTTTCCGCTGCTCTCCAAAGCCATTGCACCTCGCTATTTCCTAGTATCAGCGATTGGTAATCTGAACCATGATGAGAGTAATAAAAAGGTAGAGCTAATGTTTCATGCCTTTTTCTATGAATGAAAATAAAATTATTCCTATGCTACAATAGCATAGGAAGCAATAGATAGTACATGAATCTTTTTTTTTTTCATAAGCAAATCATTATTCAGAAAAAAAAAAAAAAAAACCTAATATAACAGCTAGTTGTCTGAATTCTATGGGGAAGAAAGTTTGGGGTATCACAAATATATTGCTCATATATTCGTGTGTTTCTAGATGCCATTTGAAAAATAAATAAATAAAAATCTTTAATGCATATTGTACTACATAAACCATTGAATGGATGGGATCTAGATTCTATTCTAGAGAAAACGAGAAATACCACGGAGCCTTCCGGATGAACCACCGCACTCGCTGCGCCATGCGTGGATGCATGCAGCGGATCAGCTAAGCATAAGCTAGGTTCAGGTTCATCATATATATGCATGAAGCATCATGATGCCATGATGCATGGCAATCCTATATGATGGTGAGATCGATGCCTAAGCATGCTATGCGGTTGTTGCTAGCTTCATGTTGATGCTAGTCGTCGTCGTCGTCCATCCATGCCCTTGAGCTCTAGCTCTTGTAGCGTTGATGGATGGATCGGGCAGGGCCGGGCCCCAGCCGGGCGGCCCACTTCCATCTGTCCCACCCGACAAAATTAAAGCGACCTCCTAGCGGCGGTAACGTAGGGCCGGCCCGCTTGTCTTTTACTGTGGCCAGTGTTTTGTATTTTCTTTTTAAAAAAAATTTTGAATCTTTAAAATTCATAATAAATTTTAGAAACAAAGTTTTCAATTTTGTTGGGCCAGTGTACACCCTATTCCTAGATTTTCCGTTTGATATCAATCATCGGCCTGTAGCAAAACCCTGGTTACTGTTTTTCAAATCCGCCCACAAAACCGTCCAGGGGAGGTAAATGACCGGTTTGAAAAATTTTATGTCACCGAAAATCGATTTTGGCGTCGGGAGGAAAACTTTTTTCCACAAAATTAAAGCGACCTCCTAGCGGCGGTAACGTAGGGCCGGCCCGCTTGTCTGTACTGTGGCCAGTGGGCCTGCATTGTCTAGTGGGCCAGTCACCCTACCTAGCCGTTTGATATCAATCATCGGCCATGTTCGTCTTAAAATATGCTTGGTTGTTCTTGTTCGCCTTAAAATAAATTAAACGATCTCAGTTTTAACAAAACGGTCTCAATGAGCCAGAAAAGTTTTTCTGGTGAGAAGAGATGAATTCTGCTAACTATACCAGCTGCCATTGAACATCAAGAACTCAATCAATACGTAGAGATGCAGACGGACGTATACAAGGACAGTAGTATATATACGGTCGCCTAATCTGTTCACTTGTCTACAAGGACAGTAGTACGGTGCTTGACGGCACCATACATGGCAAATCACCGTCTCAGTTCAATTACCACTGCACACGCCTACTACGTAGCCGGCAGCCCGGCAGTAGTGTACGTAGGTAGTACGTACGTACAATAGTATTATGTGGTACTCCCTCCGTCCCAAAAATAAATGACGTTTTTCCCGGTAGAAACATCTACCGGCAATTATATATTAAAATAGAATTAATATTTATATTACATAATTAGTATCATTGGAAAGATCTTTTCATCTAGTTTTTTAACAAATTTATTTGGAGATTTAAATCTTCTATGTATTTTCTATAAATCGAGTCAAACTTGTGGCAGCACTAAAACCCAAAACGTCGTTTATTTTGGGACGGAGGGAGTACACACTTGTGCTAGCTAGACGTACCGTGTACGTACGCTCGTGGATTGCAGCTCTAGGTGCATGCTTTCATCATCATACAAGTATGTATTGGTACTTGAATTCCTTCTTTTTAAAAATACAACTATTGTTTTCATCAAAAAAAATACAACTATTGTACATGTACTTATGTATATATGCATTCTCTGCTTGCTGCATCCATTCGAGTAGAACGTACATCAATGATACGTACTCTACTCCTGCCGGCGGCTGTTGGTAGGAAGAGAAGACTGCAAATTCTCCGATGGATAATGGATATGGGAGCTACGGGGCACGGCCAGGCTAGCCACGCTAGAGAATCTTTTACATACATACAGGATCGATCTATCGGAGTACATGCAATGCAATGCAATGCAGCATCATAGATCGTATCGCCGTACGTACTCTACTGTAGCTGCAGCACCGCAGCAGCACAATACTACTACTATCCTACTATAGCCCTGAAACTGAAACTGAAACGGAAAGCAGGCTGGTCCAAGTAAGAGAGCGTCGCGGCCCATGGTACAACACAACATTCTTTTTTAACAACAAACGATATTTGTATCAACAACACGAAGCTGACAGAATGGTTACATTTTGGTATGCTTGTACTAGAGATTAGGTCATACTTAGAAAATATTTGAAGTCAACGTTTTGGGCTAAGCAATTATATATTAAAATATATAAATATTTATGCTAAGTAATTAGTATCATTGAAAAGCCTGGTTTAGTTTGGCACGACTTCTATTTTTTTAAGGCCAAAAATTTGCTACTTTTTCAACTCTCTCCATCACATCACATTAAATACACCAAAAGACATATGTTCGAGCAAGTAAATGTAGGTAAAAAAATTAACTAATCACACGATTCATTTGTACTCCCTCCGTCCCAAAATAAACGACGTTTTGGGTTTTCGTGCCACAAGTTTGACTCAATGTGTAGAAAATACGTAGAAGATTTAAATCTCCAAATAAATTTGTTAAAAAACTAGATCAAAAGATCTTTTCAATGATACTAATTATGTAATATAAATTTTAATCCTATTTTAATATATAATTGCCGGCAGATGTTTCTAAGTTTAAAACGTCGTTTATTTTGGGACGGAGGGAGTACATCATGAGATCTAAACTTTTGAGCCTAGTTAGTCCATGATTGGACAATGTTTACAACAAACAAACGAAACGTGCTACAAGAGTTCAAAAGTTACTTTTGCTACTTTGTAGCCAACTAAACAGGGCCTAATGTCCTATCTCATATAGTATTTCGATGAGTCATACATATAATCTCAAATTGATGAAATTTTATGTAACAAAGGAATGCTAGAATTTACACCTATTTGTGATACTAGACGAACTTGGTTACATACCCATGCATTGAGTTGGTATAAAAGCACTCACAATGCAGACTCTATCATAATTTCTATCCTCATTTATTACCCTTCTATTTATTGCTTTTTGCTGATGTGACACTGTATTTATTAAAGAGAGAGGAAAAACAGAAGAAACCAAGTCTAACGAAGAAACCAAATCTTCACGTAAAACCAAGACTATCCGTGAGAGTGACAAGTGGGCCATGTAACATCGTGATACAAAATTGTATTGTGTAAGATAGTTTCTTAACACAACGCCCAAAGACTATAAACTATGATAGTTTTTAGCATTGTGAGTGCCCTAATGATTTTTTTAATTTAGAAATGAGGTTATTATTTTGTCTGTAAACTGAATCAAAATTAATGCGAAGGGGTAGCGAAAGGAGGACAGAGGATGAATGAATAATTGCAATTGGAGAACGAGGCACAGTGGCTGACGGAGTACTGTAGTAAGTAGCGCAGCAAAGCCTAGTGAGCCTATACTTGCCGGAGTACGACTAGTAGGAGGCTACAGTATGCAGTAGTAGACGTGTACTAGGTAGACTAGTAGCTCGCTACAGTAGCTAGCTTTTGGGGTGTGCCTCTTGGTCGTGGCAAGGGCAGGGCAGCCAGTGCAATCCTGATAGATGCACGGACGGACATGGGTGGATCCAATGCAATGAGATGCATGGCAAGTTGGCGTGGGCGCGTGGCATGGACTCCTACTGATGGGCATTGCAGTCCGACGACGGCGAAACTGAGAGATGCGGCGGTCCGGCCGGTCCGGCGGGTGGACGACGGTGGTGGTCTGGTCTGCTCTGCTGCCGCCGTGCGACAGGTAGGCGAGGAGCGCGGCTACAGGAAGAGGAACAGGAGGCGTCTTTTCGTGGTGAAGTGACCCACGTAGGCGACTTCTGGCGACTGCCACGAGTGAGGACAGGAGCACGGCACGGCACACCGCCGCACACGCCAGACGGCCTCATGCAATGCCCAGGCCCAGCCAGCAGGTGCCAAGGCCGGCAGCGTCAGGCTCAGCGTTCAGAGAGAGATGGCCACCCTCCTCGGGTACGGCGGTCAACCCCCGTATCCAATCATTCCGCGACACGTCACCCGGGTTGTACCACCCCAACCATTGCATGATGCATGATATGCATGCACACATCCGTACTGTGCTCACATAGAGTAGGCAAGCTAGCTAGGGACGGCAACTCCTCCGGGCCTTTTTACAGGTACCACCACGGAAAACCAGAGTATCTCATCACTGCCCTTTCTGTTGCCCACGTGTCCTTTCCTTTCCGCCGCCCGCACCCCCCCCCCACCACACCCCACACACACACACACACACAGATCCCAAAATCAAACCAACACCTCCGTCACTCAAACAAACAAAAAAAAATTATCAACAAGCAGTATCTAGTACTCTCCATATTGAAATAGAAGTAGTTTAGAAAAGGCCTCCAAAACACTACTTTTTTTTTTTTCTATAAAAATATTTATTGAAAAGTTATATATGTATATTTTTATGAAAGTAATTTTCAAGACAAATCTATTTAATGAACATTTCTAAACCCAATGACTTAAAAATTATTCACCATTTATATTCCCAATGTTTGACCCAAACTTTTCCAAAACGACTTCTATTTCAATACGGAGGGAGTATCGCACAAGTATAGAAAAGGAGAGGGAGGGGGGGGATTAGGCGAAAAAATACCCACGTCAACGAGCATGAGCACCAGCCAAAACACAACAGCAGGTGAGGGAGGTCAGATCTGCAAGCACACGGCCAAAGCACAGAGGTTTTCCATTACAAGTTAGGATTTTTACAACAAAATAAAAAAACAATGACAACAGCCAATAACATGGATCCATACCTCAAGAACAGCCAAGAATACATATCTGGTGTGCTTGCATCGGAATCAAGAACAACAGCCCAGAACTCAGAGATAGGGTTTTGAAATCGCAATGGGAAAAATGGAGATAAATTAGGGGAAAAAAGGTCACTTGCTTCGAGAGGAGTTAGATCTAGGGCACCTGCAACAAATCGAGATGAGAGGGGGGAGGGGGCATTAGGAGGCCACGAATCCATCAAGAAATCGGGCGGAATTGAGGGGAGGGGGGCGAGAGCACCTCTTTGTTGGCGCGGGCGACAAGCCTAGAAGAGAGGGAGGAGGCGGGAGAGGAGATAAATAGAGGGAGGAGGCGGTGGTGAGTGGCGGGAATGGAGGAGGTAACCCTAGCAGCTTCGCGCCATCTCCCCACATGCCGAAATCTCCACGCGCGCTTACTCGCTAGCTCGGAGCGAGCCATGTTCCGAAAAAAACAAAGGAATCGGGCGTTCCTCGGGAGCCAAGCTCGGGAGCGAGGACAGGATACCAAACACCGAGTCCCTGCATCTCGGGAGCCTGGTTGGGTGGGATGCAGGGAACCAAACACACCCTAAGTTGCGTGTCGTGGTCTAATACCACCGTCACAGTAATGTCTGGCTAATGCGTGCTCCAATGGCCTAGCTCTAGAGACAATGACACAAGATTTATACTGGTTCGGGGCAAATCGGGCTCCCTAGTCCAGTGTGATCACTATCCGAGCTCAAATGCTCGCACCGGGGCTAGTACAAGCAAGATCGAGAGAGGGAGGGGCTCCCAAGTCTCTATGATTGAGGCAAGTGCCAATATCGGATGTACGAGTGCGGGTGCTGGGTGTCGAAATCTTGAACCTTGCCTCAACAGGAGGGCTGCCTCCCCTTTATAGTCGCATGGGGTAGGGCTCGAGCTCTCATCGAGTTGAGGACTTAAAGAAAGTAAAATACATGTACTGAGTGTCGGATGCAAGAAAAGAGCTCTCCGGTGAGCTCCGGCGCGGACGAGCTTCTGTGAGCTCCGGGTGCTTTGGATGCGAAATTGGTCGTCTCCCACGCAGCGGGATTCGCGGTTTTGGGCGGTGGTCGGGCGCCCGTCCCTAATCGTAGTTAAGTGTCTTCTCGGTATGGGATGCGCCCATACCATGGATGGGGAGAAATACCCGGTGTGTTCCCGCCGGGCGCTGTAGCGGAGCTGTTGGAGTCGACGGGGTATGGCGAAGTGGCCGAATGACCTCTCCCTGTGGCTGCAGTTCTACGTGGCTACAGCGCCTGTCAGGGAGTGGTTGAGCTTGTCAGGGAGTTGTTGACCAACTCTCGTACCCGCAGTCTTCCTTGAGAAGGCAGGCGGATGAGCTCTCTGTCGTCGCGGAGCTCATGGAAGGGAGCTCGAGCGAGTCGGAAAGAGGTCCCCAGACGAGATCTTTCGGGGTGCGGGTGCGAGAGCTCATTGGTGAGAGGGAAAGGGAGCTCGAGCGAGGCGGGAAGGCGGGCCTCCATCGGGGGAGCTCGCGTGTGGGAGCTCGAGCCAGGAGCATTCCCTTCTGCCCATGAGGAGCTTGTCCACGGTCGAGATCTCGGGTCCCGTTTGCTTCGTCAGGGATGGTTCGGGAGCTCGTGTATGGTGTCCCAAATATCGATCCCCCACATTGCGTCTGATGACGTAAGCAGATCGACGAACAAAGTCCGAAAAGCAAAGGTTTAGAGACAACGAACTTCATTAAAAAAAAATCAGGACACACACGACCAAATATTGTACTGAGCACAGAAAACTACTTGGATCGATCAGCCACACACAACTTGGGCAACTACTTTGCATGCAAATCGCTTGCCCCGCGGGTCGATCACAGCGCGTTTCGTTCTCGATGCCATGCATGGCAGATAATTCAGGAGACGCTATAGCAGCTAAGGATGGAGTAGCAAACATCAATAATCCTATTACTTTGGATGGATTATTGCTATATGTAAATCTAGAGATGCTCTTAGCAGTACGCTTGTAACAGCGCTTCAAGCAGTTTTTTTGCTTTTTTTTAGGACACGGTGGAGGCTCAAAGGGCGCCGTTCCGACGCTTGAGATTGTCTGGAATTGCTTCGCCCCAATTCTTTAAGGCATATACTCCCTCCGTCCCAAAAGATCGTCGTTTTTGGTTTTTCGCCACAACTTTTAACTCGATTTACAAAAATACGTGCAACATTTATATCTTCAAAATAAATTTATTAAAAAAAATAGGTTCAAAGATTTTTCCAATGATACTAATTATGTATAATAATTATTAATATTTTTAATCTATAATTTTTTGAAGTCGATTTTTCTAAGGAAGCGCAAGTGACAAACATTTTGGGACGGAGGAGTAGTACTCGTATTGATTTACTCCAGCATATCACAAGAGAAACCATAGTTAAAATTTACTTTCTATAGCTTTTCCCCCTCAAAATGTCTAATCATCTAGAGACTTTATTCAGCCCACGCATCCCTTGAGTGTGGAAATACTAGAATAGACGCAGATGATCCAAGCAACAGCCAAGTGCAGACACCAGACAGGCTTCAGCGATTCTTCTCCATATTATAGTATGAGGGCATGAAATTAAAAACTAATCCTCCTCCTCCTCATCAGTATGCAAATCAATCAGGCAGTAATTAACTAGTAGGAGGAGTACGTAGTAGTTAATTAGCTGCGCTTCCCAATGCAGCAGCAGGAGCAGGAGAGAGTAACAAAATCCCCACACGTGCAAGGCACGTGTGTGGCCGGTGGCGGTGCCACGCCCACAAGGCCAGGTGACGTCATCGCCCCCTCTATTTCTTTCGCTTTCTCATTTTCTTTTTGCTCTTTATTTGCCTTTTATGGACAGGTCCTTTTCACTTGCAATCCAGTCCCTCCCTCTGATTTTTTTCAACCGGGTACGCTCTTTGGACTTACCTGAATGCCCTTCCTAACTTTGTTTGGTCTTCATGACAACTACTTTTCCTACGACAAAGCTATAATTATTTCTTTTTCCTTTTCAACACTACTACTACCTCGGGCTAGCATACGTTTTTACTAGTTATTTTTTCTTAAAAAAGGCATTAATTTGTGCCATCTCTTCCTGTAAGTTCATTCTATATAAATGTGGTAACTCCAAATTTGAAGGTATTTCGACTTACATTATTTTATATTCTGGTTTTAGCATAGTGAATACATAACTAAATATTAACAGTATATATCAAAAACTAAGTATCTACAAAAACAATATTGTCTTATAATTTTGAATGGAGAGAGAAGATTATTGAGTTAGACCACATATTAGCCAAAATATTGATTTGCCTCGACCAAGAGAAATTGTGTGAACATTCTTAACTCAAGGGAACACTATGTTGGTTGAACCGAATAAAAGTGGATGCCAAAAGATAAAATTATTAAGCAATACCTCACATATTTTCCTTTTCTTTTTGCATAGTGTTCTTCCTCTTGACATCCCATTGTCCACGCCGCCTAATTGCATCCATAAGCACCGTATGTACCCTCTTGCATGCCTTTTGTACTATTTGTATTGACGAGTAGTGAATAAAGGCTCATTGTGCGCATGTTGAATGTTAATGCTTACCTCAAACCCTACGTACTTGTAATCTTATCATCAACTTTTTTGATTTGAGCCGCCATGACGCCCCAATTCACCATGTGTTGCTCGAAGCCACCATCACTACTTTGCTAGAAGGGGTTTCTAGGTCACGGAAGAATGATATACCCAGAACTCTAATAATTAGGCTAAACTCATGATGCCTCCTTCTTGAGTGGCCTACTCGAGATGTGGGCGTCTGGCTCATTGTTTGTCTAGTCATGTATTAGAGAATACAATGTGAGAGTCTAACCAACTGATGAAATAAACCAAGTGTTCACAATGGAAGGAGTGAGGATGGTGGTACTTAAGGGCATGGCTGCTAACAACGCAAAAAATTAGCTCAAATTAGCTATGCTAGCTATTAGCCCTCTTGTTAATGTAAGCTAAAATTATGTAGGTAACCCATGGCATCAAACATTCTCTAGATGGATAGTATACAAATGCAAAGATGAAATAGAAGTGAGAATTGAGCCCATCCTGTTGCCGGAAAGAGGTAAGAGTCCATTCAAACCGGGACAAGGACGGGAAGAGCAGCAACAAGGGCACCCTAGAGAGATGTACAAATAAGGGCATGCCCGAGGGCTGCTTTCCAAACCTGCCAGAAGATAAAGCAGGGTCAGGCAGAAGCAAAATGGAAACCAAAACAGACCACCTCTGGCCTCCTCCTCCCTCTATTCTCTCCCTGCCTACCCTCCCCTTCCCTGCTGCCCCAGCCCCCCAGTGACCCAGAGACTGAGAGAGAGGAGGACCCTCCTCATCCCTCCATTAAAGACAAGGGCCATCCATCCATCCTCTTCCTCCTCCTTCCATCCCCATCCCCATCTTCCACCCCTGCTCACTCACCCACACCACACTTGCAATTTCCAATTCCCTTGCTTGAGGTAACAATCCAAAGCTTTGTTACCTGCTGCCCAACAGCAACATGTAACAAGCCAAACCCAAGCAAAAGCTTCACCATCACCATCACCACCACCGAGGTCACCTCACCTCCCTAGCCAGCAGTAACTGCCCACCCAGTGGGACGGAGTGCAGATTTGAGTGGCCACTGAGTACCGGCAGTACTCGTGACTTCGCCTCCAGGCCAGTCGCCATGCAGTCCGGCTACGGCGGCGTGTCCGAGTTCCAGCAGTTCATCATGGACGGCGGCTTCGCGGCCATGTCCGCGCCTCCGCCGCCGCCGCCGCCTCAGCAGCAGCCGCCCCAGCCCGCCGCCGCCGCGCAGGAGCTGGGCGGGCCCTTCAGGTACCAGCCGCTGCACCACCACGCGCTGCCGCCGCAGCACCACCACCACATGCCGCCGCACTTCGCCCACTTCGGCGCCGCCCCGCCACCGCCCTTCACGCAGCAGCTGCTGCACCAGGCTGCCGCCGCGGGGCACCACCTCCAGCTCTTCCACGAGCAGCAGCAGCAGCATCACCGCCACCACAAGCCCCATCCGCCGCCGCATCAGCAGCAGCATCACCAGCCGCCGGCGAGATGGGCACCGCAGCCACAGCAGCAGCACCACCAGCCGCAGGCCCAGACGCATCACCACCACCACCATCACCACCTCGGATTCGACGTGGAGGCCGCCGTGCCGGAGAGCTCGGGGGCGGCGGGCGCTGGGAGCGCCGCGGCCTCGGGCGGCGCTGCGCCTCCGGGCGTGCCACCGTTCTTGGCAGCCGCCATGAACTTCAAGCTGGCGGTCGACCCCGGCGGCGGCAGTGGCGCCACGGGAGGCACCGACGACGCCCTCAACGACGGGGGTGGCGCCGCGGGTAGCGGCATGATGCTCCACGTTGGCGGTGGCGGCGACGACGAGGCCGCTACTGAGAGTCGCCTCCGCCGCTGGACTGGCGGCGACGAGGAGACCTCCATCAAAGAACCCACCTGGTAGGCGCCTGTGCTCTTTTTAATTTGTGCATCTTCCATCCCCGGCTGCTGCTGCTGCTGCTCTCCAAATCTCGAAGCGAATTCTTGCTCTTGGTGGAAATCGAAAGAAAAACAAGATGAGGAGGGAGCATCTTGTTTGCTCTGCTTGGGATGCTTTCCTCATGCTTGTGGGGAGGGAGCAGAGGACGAGCAATAATAGTGCCATGATTGGGATAGAACTGCAGCTGCTGATGATGGCCGATGCTGATGCTGATGCTGATGGCGATGGCGATTCCTCTTCTCGCTGAAATCATTCTCACTCGAGCACCTACTTTTCAGCTCTCCATTCCTTGTGCTATGCTTCGATGATTACCTCACCCAACCAAAAGGTTTGGGGTGACAAAAGGCCGCATCTTGTTCTTGCATGCAACAAATTCTCCCTCTTCTTTCTTTCTACCCATCAAAATGTGTAGATCAAAATGTGGCTTCTGTAATGAGATTCCTCACCATCAACAAAAATTGTTTTTGCGCAGGCGGCCGCTGGACATCGACTACTTACACAGCTCGAGCAGCAGCAAGAGGACCGGGAAGGAGAAGGTGGCCACGCCGGAGTCCCCCCCCGCGCCGGCTGCTGCCGCGGCCAATTACTTCAAGAGAGGCGACGACAATGCCAATGCCGCAGCCGCAGCCGCTGCGGCCGCGGGCGGCGGCAACTACAAGCTGTTCAGCGAGCTGGAGGCCATCTACAAGCCGGGGAGCGGTGGCGCGGGCGTCGCCCAGACGGGGTCCGGCTCCGGCCTCACCGGAGACGACAATGCCATCCTCGAGCCGGCCATGGCCGACCTCACGGGCGTGGCGGGCGTGGACGCGGGCCCGCAGCTCAACACGTCGGAGACGTCGGCCGGGGGGAGGCGGCCGCGGTGGTGCAGCCGCAGCCGCCGCAGCCGCAGCCCCAGCCGTCGGCGGACGCGGTCCGGCGCAAGCGCAAGCGTCGGCGGCAGCAGGAGCAGCTGAGCGCGTCGGCGTCCTTCTTCGAGCGGCTGGTGCAGCGGCTGATGGAGCACCAGGAGAGCCTCCACCGGCAGTTCCTGGAGGCCATGGAGCGGCGCGAGCGGGAGCGCGCCGCGCGGGACGAGGCGTGGCGGCGGCAGGAGGCGGACAAGTTCGCCCGCGAGGCCGGCGCGCGCGCGCAGGACCGCGCCAGCGCCGCGGCGCGGGAGGCCGCCATCATCGCCTACCTGGAGAAGATCTCGGGCGAGTCCATCACGCTGCCGCCGCCGGCTTCTGCGGTGTCCTGCGACGACACGAGCCAGGACGTGGGTGGCATCGGCAAGGAGCTGGTGCCGTACGACGGCGGGGACGCGACGGCGCCCGAGGGGTTCGGCGGGTCGCTGCACCTGAGCACGTCGCGGTGGCCCAAGCACGAGGTGGAGGCGCTGATCCGGGTGCGGACGGGGCTGGAGGGACGGTTCCAGGAGCCCGGGCTCAAGGGCCCGCTGTGGGAGGAAGGTGAGCGCGCGCATGGCGGCGGCGGGGTACGGGCGCAGCGCCAAGCGGTGCAAGGAGAAGTGGGAGAACATCAACAAGTACTTCCGCAAGGCCAAGGAGAGCGGCAAGAAGCGGCCGGCGCACGCCAAGACGTGCCCCCTACTTCGACGAGCTGGACAGGCTCTACTCCCGCTCGTCGGGTCACCCTCACCCGGCGGCGCGCGACGGAGAGTCCAATGCCACCACCGGCGCCGGGGCGCCGAGGCCAAGCAGGTGAGCTCGGAGCTGCTGGACGCGGTGGTCAAGTACCCCGACGTGAGCTACGGCCCGCCGGGGTTCGGGATGGACAGGGATAGGCCTCCGGCGGCAATAACGAGGCTAATAATAATGAAGGTGGAAAGGACGACGTCGACGACGGGGACGGCATTGGCAAGGGGAGGGCCGGCGATGATCAGGACGACGAGGTGGACAGCAGCCATAGCCACGATGATGAGTAGCTAGCTAGCTACAGTGTCTCGCTCTCTAACCAACCTTTGATGATGAGTAGCTAGCTGCATTGCATTCCATGGCCATGGCGGCGTTGCCGATCACAGGACATGATGCCATGCGAGCTCGATCGGCGCCCAAGGAATCCGTTCCTTTGTTGAACAAATTTGCTTAGCAATCTTGTTTAATTTGTTCTTTTCTTGTTTCTAAATTACTAAGTACTACGTACTACTAGCTGTTATTACTAGTGCATTTCAACACTTGTTACTATTAGTTAGCACGCCATGTTTTTGCTTCTAGCTAGTTGTTACTATTATGTATACTACCAATATATATCTATCTATATATGATATCAATATGATATGATGCATGGTCATCTACAACATACTGTTAATCACTACTGTAGTCTAAATATCGTGAGTGATGAATGAATGAATGGATGGGCGGGTACGATCATCATTGCATTGCTGCATATAATATAGGTAGCTCCTGGAGCAGTGTTTTTATTTTTAAGGAAATAAATCGTCCCTTTGTGTTAATAATTTGGGTCAATGTCAGGAGGTGTGTCGGCAGATATGCCAATCTTTGGCCTTGTTTAGATTGCCTAAATCCTTTAAATACACCAAAAGTTATTATGTTTGTAGTATTAAATGTAGTAACAAAAATAATAATTCTCTAGCTACCTTCATGGTAGGATGATATTTTACCACTAACAACTAAAGCTTCATCAGCTCACTCGCTTTTTATTCATACCCAGCCACAGCTTCATTCACTCTCTAGCAGGCCGGGTTAGCATTAGCACTGGTATTTTCAAATAATAATACTATGTAAAAAATTTCATTAGCATTTTTTCAAATAATAATCAGAGAAAAGTATTTGATACCTCTCTCCACATATATAGGTAGAGGCAATGCATGCATGCACATCGTATGTGTAGGGTCTGGTTGGTTGGTTAACGACAGCTTAATTAACAAGACACGTATGTTTGTGCCGGGCCAGCCCCAGGTAGAGGCACGAGTCGTGGTCACGTCCGCTGCGTACGCATGGCCGAGGTCGGTAGCCATGCGGCAACGACAATATGTACAAGCATGCGGCTGGCACGTGTCTTGAATTCACAAACTAACAAAAGCTTAGCTGGCAGACCTATCTAGCCGCTCATTCATTATTATCGTCTCGTCTCGTCCTATTGTTGATGCAATGCAAGGCAGGCATGCTTTGCATTGCATTGAGTGCAGGACTACATGCATTTTAGTTGCAATTAGAGTCATCAAAATTTTAGCCAGGTGGTTAGCTAAGCTTTTGGCGAGCCTATTTCAATATCAACAAATAGACTAGATTAGCCTCAATAATCCCTTTCTTGCTCCATTCAATGCCATATATATATATATATATATATATAGCTGTAGCTGGGTGGCCATGCCCGATGGCCCCTTGCTCTCCATGTTGGGCGGATCAGATTCTTGTCCATGGTGGTATGCCGTGGATCTTGTCATTCTCAACCTCGATTGATGGCCGGCCGCACACAATACTCGATTGTTTCCATTATTATGTCCTGGATCTCCCAAATATATTCTCCTCTAGATCGAATACGTCTTGGCTGACGTAGGAGCTATAGCAGCTAGTAGCGCTAGCTGCTTCAACAATAATATGGCCGGCGCTGGACCTAACAAATTTGGATCTATTTCAAAAACGGCACCGACTCGTGGATCGCTATATATAGTGCGCGAAAGAATCGTAGTTGATGATATAATGATTTATTTGGCTCCTAATTTCATTCTTGAAAAAACAAAATTAAACTAACCTTTGTTACGTACGGTACATGATGGAGCCGAGGGAGAGCAAGATGATGGAGTTGGCAGGAGCCACACGAGGTCTACAAAACAGGGGCCGGGCCCGACAGATTGTCAAATTTGGATGGCCATGCCACGCTACACCTACAATTAATTGTCTATTACTAGTATTGGTTTGACTTTGACCACGCGCACCAGAGTCGTAAATCCAAAACCGCGTGCGTACGTTGGCTACCAGCTCCTTTCCATTACAGGTACCTTGTTGTTTTCGGCAATTGACGTGTCTCGCCACTTGTATTTATTGGTATGCAACGTGCCAATGGAATGAATCCAACACGATTACTCAATTAATTAAATTTTTTATATAATACTATATATATCAAACTAGTACACAAACACAGACGATGCATTGTCTTTTTTAGATGTATTCGGCTCATAGTTTCTGCGGCTGCTGATGACGATACATTATTGGCTTGAGAAATGAAAGGACGTGTGTCCGCGAATGCTGAGAACGCAAGCAAAGTTTGCTATTGATTTGATCTATAAAACATTGATCTTTATATTACGAAGCAGGGCATAATTAAGCTAGAGTTGATGCTGCCAAAACGTTCTTAGATTCAAGAGAGACAAGAGAGACAAGAAGAAGAAGAAGAAGAATTGCTATTAATTCCAGCTCAATTAAGCTAAAGTTGATATAACTGTGTGACCATGCATGCTTTGCACAAAGCAGGACAGCATATATAGTGTTGGGCAACATGATGCAAGATGATGGTCCATTTCCATGCTGTGCATGTATGCCAATTCATTAGTTTTTAAGGAGTGTCAATCTGAATGCGGGGTTCCAGTATCGCAAGCTGCACCTGACAGGTTCCGTCAGTATAAAAAGCAACACCGAATCTCGATGCATACGTGTGCCGTACGTACTACATTAGTATATTCTTAGATTAGATTAGAGATTTGTTTGCATGATACTACTAGAGTGTGTGAGAGTGAGATTTGTACTATTTGCCTACGAGTAGTACTAGGAGTAGGAGTAGAGTAGTGGCTCCACGTTTGCGAGGAAGAATGGACACGGACCAGCTGATGACACACCTCTTCTTCTAGGGAAGGAGGGCGGGCGGCAGCTGCAGCTGCAGACAGAGAGAGAGAGCGCGAAGGCGACGTGTCACAGAGCCTGTACAGTGTACTGGCAGTAGAGTCAAAAAAGTATGACGTCACCAAAGGACAGGGAGGGTGGGCCCCCATCCTTGGACATGTCAGAGGGGAGGACCACCGCAGGCACAGCAGGCAGAGGCCCACTGCCATTGCCCATAGCAGCATAGCAGGCAGCAGCTCGTTTCCTCCTTTTCAAAACCTTTTCTCCTGTTTCTTTGGCTTTCGTTTCTCTTTTCTTTGACCTCGCGCGCGCGCATGGGAATGTGATTTAGTATAGAGCAAAAAAGGTCTTAATTATGATTGACTAAATTATACTATGTTGCCGACCTATATATATGCACTAGACATCGAAACAATGACAAGATATACTTGTCCAGGGCATACGAGACAATTTTTGTAAACCACCAATGCATAATGTAACCATCACATGCATATTTCAAATAGCCGTTCAACGTTGATAAGTTTGCTGACCTAGGGCGTGTTTCTGGACGGACCACGGTGCCACAATCTATCTATTGCCAATGCGCCCTTCACCTCGCAACGTAGTACAAAACAAAAGAGCGCCTAGTTGGATCTCGCAGTTTCTATGTCTTGTGTGACCAAAGAACCATCCATATCGAGAGATATATGGGCTGGATTTTTTCTTCTTCAATTCTCAACTAGAATGACCATGCAACCAATTTAATCGAAACGAGCACGCCCTTACGCTATACTTAAACCTAGTAGTAATTTGAGTTTGCTAGAGACTAGTGGAAGGCATATACGTACACCGTACCTATGAAAACATCTAAGCTAGAAATTTGCTAAAGTGAGCATCCAATCTAAGCTAAATGTGATCATCCAAAAGCGATTAGCACAAGTACAGGAGCCTACCGTGCTATTGGAATACCTAGTGTGAGATTGAGTTACTCGTGCTTCAACTAGTAAGACCCGGCCACTTTCGGATCTCTTTCATTTTTTTTTTTCCCGCCTCTCAATCCTCAAATCAAGGGGATCAACTAGATACCACTTTTGTCTCGGTCACCTTTCTCTCTCTTCATGTCACAAACGTAAGAGAGGAGGAGAAATGAGATGCCTATCAAGGAGATAAATGTTTTCAATGCGATGTGCAAGACCCTCTCCATGCATAACCTACCTACAATTTAGTTTCCTCCATCATTTCTCTTCAGGATATAATCTTTTCTCTAGAAAAAAATTCCCAATAGGATAATCTAAGGAAAGAAAAAAAAAGGAACTAGTGAGATGCTCGAGTACAATGAGGCCGGCACTAAGTCTTTTTCCTGTCACAAGAGCAAAATCATTTTCAGTCTTCGGCAACTACCCTTTTCTCCAAGTGCATTTGAATTTAGGGTTCTTTCTTAAGCTCGAATCTTGTTAGCTTTAGGCCAAAGTTGCAATTTTGTTGACAACAACATTTGAATTACATTCGGTTCCATCTAGATACATAAATAGATTCGTGTCTTATTTTGTGATGGGAAGGAACATACTCCAAGGGTGCGTTTGGTTCCCTCTCTGCTTTTTTCGACTGCGAGTGTCATTGTTTGGTTTCTTAGGGATATATGAGCCAAAATTAGAGAGAGAGCAGACATTTGGTTCTTGTCTGAGATAAGTCGCATGAGATAAAAAAATATTAAAAATTATGATTATAATTTTTATTTTGTGTAAATATAGTTTTAAAGGACTTATTTTATCTAACCATGTCTTATTTATCCATAACATATATTAATATCACTTAATATTTACTAATTATACATTAATACATTATTAGTGGAAGAAACAACTGCATCGGCCGATTCTGGCGTAAGATCTTTTGCATGCACACGTACACCTCTCTCTTTAAATGCATCCCTATCCCTATCAACTCGCTCAACGTCGATCTCCCTATCCCTATGCCTCATGTGTGATGCATGAGTATGTATAAAATTGTGGCATGTAGCATATAGGTGGGACACTTGAATTTTGGATGGACCTACAAAACATACACGCCATTGCTACTGGTTCGTGCGTGTCCCCATATGTTGGAAAATAGGACCATATGCATTTTGTTAGCACGTACAGTACGCCTACGCTACGCTACGCCCAAAATTATTGGATCCATATTCTAGACATGCATATGCATATATATATATATACATATATATTGTGAATCTGCACGAAACACTGTAACTAGTGTACGACTATATATGTGCATGGTGGGCTCGTGTGCTCATCACTATTCCCTTCCTCCCGTTCTCTCTCTCCTTTTTAAGTGTCGCTTACTTGTCAAACTTTTTTTAAAGTTCAATTAGATTTGTAGCAATATTTTGTATTTTCAAATAAGTTTATTACAGAAAAAGAACATGATCAATCGAATGATGCTAATTATGTATAATAAATATTAATATTTTCATAAATATCATGTATATATTTAGTTATCAAAAAGTGAAAATATATTAATAGTATTTTTCGCAGGGTAGATTATTATTGGTTTTGAAAGAAATCAAACTTCACTAACTACTCCCTTTATAGTGCATTGAAATGTCAAAAATTGTATCAAAATAGAAGAGGTTCCAGCAAACTAGAGATTATAGTTTTATACTCACCCATATTCCAAATTATAATACACTTTGACCTTTTTTTTTTTTATCTACATCCGTTTGCTATACAGACCAATATAGTACAATGTCTAGATAATGCATAAAATGGATGTATAAAAAAAGTCAAAAGGACTTATAATTTGAAAAAAGAATGACTAGTACAATAGTAAGACAGTTTGATAGGTACTTATCGCTTATGAACCAATCTTGATTAATTACGCCCTATTTGATTCCTTTAAGACTAGGGACTAGAGACTAAATTTTTTAGTTCCATTTAGCTCCTAAATTACCAAATATAAAGACTAAAAAGAGACACTAATAGTCCGTAGTCCACTAGACTCTCAAGAGGAGCTTATTTGGGATTGATGGTCATGTCTTTAGCCCCCTTAGTCCAAAGAATCCAAATAACCCTAGTTTTTTTTAGTTTTTTTATTTCTGAGTTTTGTCATTCGCGGTGTTCCAAAAAAGATGCCTACAAACTTTAAACTCGGTAAATTAAATTGATACGCCAATTTGACTTAGGGCACTCATAATAGAAACTATCATGGTTTCTATAGTCTTGATACATTGTGTGAAAAATTATCTTCTACAATGCAATTTTTCTATTATGATGTCACATGACCGGTTGTCACTCTCACGTATTGTCTTGTGGTTTCGAAAGACTTGGTTTCTTGTGTTTTTCCTCTCTCTCTTCAATAAATATGGCGCCACATCGAAAAAAGCAATAAATAGAGGGGTAATAAAATGAGGATAGAAACTATGATAAAGTTCCAAGACGGGGAGTGCTCTTAGGCGGTCTCAATGGGGGTTTCTTATAGCGTTTCATGCACATTAAATAGGTGCTACATCAAAGAAAAAAGTCCACTTTTTTGCATGAAACTCGGAGAGAGAGAGAGAAGGGAAAAGTTTCATCTTGGTGAAACTCTCGCAAGACCGAATACCAACTATCTCCCGAGTCATGAAATTAAATGCCTATGAAACCACAAGATGAAACTCTCCGGGTGAGAAAGGGTTTCATCCAAGTTTTCATTTTTATTTTATATGGCATGATAGTCTTGGAAACAATGAAATGAAACTCACCATTGAGACCGCCTTAGAGCAAAACCAAAATGGCTCAAAACAATCGAATACAAGGAATTGTGTGACATGCATAATTAATGAATCCATTGATTAATCATGCTATGCATGATAGTTGACAGGGCGGAGCCACGTTACAGGGGTGGGTGTGCCCAGGCACCCACGAAATTTCAAAAATCATTATTAGAAACAGATTTTCTTTTGTGGTTTGCGCGGTAAATTTTCATATCTACAAGAGTAAGGCACCCTCTAATTTCTTTCTAGTTTCGCTCTTGATAGCTGAGGTGAGAGGTGATGCATGGACGCATAGATGGAAGGTCTGGAACGGAACAGACGCAGCTGATGCATTTACGCGATCCATGAAGAACAAACATCCGGCG
Organism: Hyparrhenia diplandra; assembly: GCA_015847255.1. NCBI lineage: Eukaryota > Viridiplantae > Streptophyta > Magnoliopsida > Poales > Poaceae > Hyparrhenia > Hyparrhenia diplandra. Next base: position 426,803 of record JADLZK010006747.1, read on the forward strand.
AGCAGCAATGTCGACCATGCTGGCTGGACCATCGATCCCATTTCACCCCCCATAGTATGTAGGCAAGGCCAAAAAGATTGATGATTTGGAGGCTGTGCATGCAGTCACGCACAAATTGCCAACGCATTCATGGACACCGTACAAAGCAGATTTTAAACATTCACTGCAAGTCGCCACTAATTGGTCCACCACACTATCTTGCTTTGGCCCATCGATTTAGAGTATGAGACAGATCGACACGTACGTCGATCCTTGTTCTTATATAAATAGATCGAGAGAGAGACGTTGAGATGAGAGATCGTTAGCCACACACACCAACGGATCCAGCATTTTAATAATCTAGAAATGCACCGGTACGTCCTCGTATATATATATATGATGATAAACATGACATTCAGTTTTGTGTGAGTGATATTACTACATACCCGAACATGCTAAACATGCACTAACATAACATATCCATTGCGAAGAACAATTAATATTGAAAACAACAAAGCATGACAAAAAAGAGTGTCAAGATCGAAGAAGAAAGGGCTAGTACAGTGCTGCCAATGCCAAGGGCCGGCACCAGCGATGTTGATATTCCCTAATCATGCATCCAACATGATCAATGTGTGTGGCATGGATGTTATTATTGAAGTTCCCGGGGAGTATAGATGGTGAAATGGGGCGCTCGATCGACGCGGCTTGTGACGTGCTTTGAATTGAATTGGTAGAGGTAGGTTAGGTTTGGTTTGCTGGTCTGTGAGTGATGACTGATGAGGTACAGTATATACTATCTTTGTATTATTGTTGTGTATGGTGGTGCCCTAGCTACCAAGCAAAGCTAGCTCATCATCCCAGCCGACACGTAGGACCACGCACACGGAGATTAGCTAGGGCACCGCAGAGGCCCACTTCGCTCCATGCATTACAAGAGACATGCAGTTGCAGTGCAGCGGGCATTACAGCATATATACATATATATATGTAAATGTACACACACGGCTAAACTTTGTCCGGCACACACCTAGATACATGTAGTATACGTGCGTGCCCATTCACCTCTCTAGCTTGTCTCCTCCATCACTGCCGTCCCATTCTATGTAATAAACCCTCCAAAAAAACATTGTCCCATGCTTGCATTTTGCATGCATCCTCGCTTTGATGTCATGGCATTCTATGTACTCCTGGCGCCGGTGCAGCTGCACCCAGGAACGCTGGAAGCTGGAGCGCCGGTTCAACTCCCGGCGCTGCTGTGCAATTTTGTTG